>CM062805.1:3691053-4030172 GCA_031772625.1 Pinus tabuliformis | reverse complement strand
GACTTTGTCAATCTCATATGGCCCAAGCCAATGAGTCTAGAAATTTACCTTTAAAGTCTTTAAACTTGAAATCAAATAGTAATGCCCATCTCCCTCTTGAAACTTTTTCTCTTTGATGTACTTGTCATGCCACTTAGCTCTTTGATGTTGAACTAGATCAGTTCTTAGGATTGCTTCTGTCTAATCTCCATCCAACTCATTCAACTGCCTCCATTCTGTGCTTTTGGGCTTCTGATAGATCCATCCCCAACTGAACTGCCATCTTGAAAGTTTTGACTTGAAACTCAATGGGGAGCAAGACTTCTTTCCCATAAACAAGTCATAGGAGAATGTCCTGTTGTATTCCTCCATGTAGTTCTATAGGGCCATAAGGCTTCAGGAAGCCTTTCACCCAATCTCTTATGTGCAGATGAATGAACAGTTTTGGTGATGATGCTTTCAATAACTTTGTTTGTCAACTCCACTTGGCCATTTTCTTGCGGATGGTAAGAGTAGATTTTCTGTGCTTGATTTTGTATTCTTCCCATCAGCTTCTCCATCATGTTGGATGTAAATGACTTCCCTGATCTATCACAATTTCTCTTGGGCACACCAAAGCGAGTAAAGATAATCCTCATAAAGAAAAACTAACAACTGAATTTTCAGTAGCAGAAAGTAATGCTTTGGCTTCTACCCATTTAGTGACATAATCAATACATACCAATATATACTTGTTTTGTTTAGTGGTGGATTAAATGGTCCAATGAAATCTAAAGCCCATTTTTCAAAGGGTTCGATGAGTATCTGTGTTGTAATGGCATTTCATTTGAAAGAGTCGGTTTCCCTACTCTTTGGCAACTGTCACACACATTTTGACATATTCTTTTTTGTATCTTTGAAGAGGGAAGGCCAATGATATCCTAAAGAAAGATTTATAGGCCGTTCCTTTGTCAGCAAAGTGTCCACCGCATGGTTCATCATGACATGCCTTTGAGGATGTCAGGCATTTCATCATCCCTAACACTATCTTCTGTCACAAAATCTAGCCCGGTTTTAAACAATTCATTAGAAATCCATGAATATTTTGAACTCTCTCCTGAAATAATTCTTCTTATTTCACTAGGAATAGATGTGTAGGTAGTTTCCCTGTGACCAAATAGTTAACAAATATCTGCATACCAAAGAGTCTTAGTAGTTACTGCAAATAAATATTCATCTGGAAACTTATCCTCTACAAGAGAATCTTCTTTAGTATTTTGGATCCTAGACAAGAAATCAGCTACTGTATTTTGTTTCCCTGGTCTATCCAACACAGTAATATTGAATTCCTGTAAAAGTAAGAGCCCCATCTGTAACTCTGGCCATTAGTAACATGTTTGTTCATTAGATATCTAATCACAGAATGATCAGTATGGACAAAAGTTTCATAGCCTGATATAATGTCTAAACTTATTGATTGCATGAACAACAACTAAGATCTTTTTTCATCACAGTATAGTTCAACTCAGTGGGAGTCAAATTTTTACTGGTATAGTAAATGGCATAAGGAACTAAATCCTTTTGACCCAACACAGCTCCTAGAGCTGTATCTAAAGCATCTGTAGAAATATGGAAATGAAGTTTCCAATTGGTTCTCTCAAAGATGGGTGCTCAGATATTCTTGTTTTCAAAGTTTCAAATGCTGATTGATAGTCAGGATCCCATTTGAATTCACAGTCTATTTGTAAGTAATTTGAAGATGTGAATGCTATTTTGGTGAAGTTTCTATAACTCTTCTATAGTACCCAGTAAATCCCAGAAAACTTCTAACATCTTTTTGACAATTTGGAATAGGCAACTTGGAGATGACTTCAAATTTTTGATCTATCAACTTTAATCCCATCCCCTAAATGTGATGTCCCAAAACACATACTTCAGTAAACATCATAAAGCATTTTTCATGACTCAATGAAAGGTTTGTTTCTTACATCTTATAAGGACTTTTTCCAAATTCTCTTATGCCTCTTCAAATGAATTACCATAAAACTGTAAAATCATCCATATAAACCTCTACACAATCATGGATTAGATCAGAAAAGATTCAAGTATCTGCTCTTTGGAATGTTGCAGGTGCATACATAATCCAAAAGGAAGCACATCGGTAAGCAAAAGTTCCCCATGACAGGTAAATGTTGTCTTATCTTGATCTTCAGGTCACCTGAATTTGATTATAGCCACTAAAACCATCAAAAAATGAAAATACTTTTTGCCTGCTAGAGTATCTAATACCTGATCGATAAAGGGCAAAGGAAAAGTGATCCTTCAAAGTTTCTTTATTCAATCCCTGTATCAATGCATTCTCTCCATTTACCATTCTTTTTAGGCACTATAACCAAAGGATAAACCCATCGGCTATCTGAAATTGGATAAATGAAGTTCACATTGAGTAGTTTTTGGAGCTCCTCTTTCACTATCTCCCTAAGGTTTGGATTCATCCTTCTCTAAGGTTGTCTGATTGGTCTACTGTTTCCTCGATGTAGATGTGATGAATGCAAGTCTTAGGGTCAATACCTTCGATATCAGTATACTCCCATGCAAATGCAGTAGAACGTTTTTGAAAGATTTTGGTTAGCTCTCCCTATTGTGATTTTTCCAAGTTTTTGTTGATATTCAATGTTTTACCCGGAAAAATCTCAATGACAGAAATTCCAAACTCTTCCATAGAGTAAAGAGACATTTGTCTAGATGATAGATAATCAATGTCAGAATCTAACTGAAATTGTGTGTGGTCATATTCTGAAGATGTTTCAAAATTTTCTAATGTGTTCAGAATTTGACTATCTTCACTGATTTCAGAAATCGTAAAGACAGGTTGTATAGTGTCCTCATCATCGACCCATTCATTATCTCCTACTTCTGCAATTTCTTTTGCTGGAGGGTACAAATTGAATTTCTTTGTCGAATTACCATCAGAAATATACATATCCCCAGATCTACAACTGATGAAAGCATCAGTTGTGGCTAGCCAAGGTCTTCCTAAGATGGGTGGGTGTCCTCCTAGATTACTCTTGGGAGTTAAAATCATGAAATCTACTGGATATTCCCAAGAATCTGAGACCGAAATGTCTTCTAATACACCATCTGATTTGATAATTGATCGATCTGCAAGTTTGCAGTAGAGTAGGTGTAAAAAGAAGATTAGGAAGTTTTAGTTGTTCCATAGTCTTCTACGTCTAATGTTGATAGCAAATTGTTGCACCCCTAAATCAATCAAAGTATTTGGAATTTCTACCCCATGATATGTTTTTTGACAATTGAACTATTGGGATCTACATACTTCTGCATGGTAATTTTTCCCATCATGATATCTGCAATTTTTCCTACCAGGTGGATTCTTCTGGTATCTCTTAGTTTCCTTCCTGGTCTTTTGAGACTCAACTCCTTTATTGTTTTTGCTAAAATACGAATCTCTCTAATGGCTTGTAGCAAGGGAATCTTGATACAGACATTCTTTAATTCATCTAGAAAATCATAGTCAGGCAACAAGATTTGTTTTTCCACTCCTTTATCAATTTGTAATCTTTCAAGAAAAGGAGGTGTGGATGAAGATGTAGGTTGCTCAACTATAGGAGTTGTGGGGGTTGACTCTTTTTCTTTTTCTTTTTGAGTGCTTGGGTTTTGAAGAGATGCTTCAAAACCTTTAATGGCTTCAAGAGAATCTTCCTCAGAAATGCTTTGCTTTTGAGCATCTATAGAAGGTTTTTCCAAAACTCTACCAGATCTGAGTTGTACATCATTGAGAGGAACAATCATATAGGTAGGAAATTGTTGTCCTTCCACCATGTAAGCATTTAGAGGGTTTTTATTATTGGGGTTTGGCAATGGCTGGGAAGGTAGTTGATTTGTCTTTTGTTGGAATGCAAGCAAGAGTTGGGAATTTGGATTTTGTTGAGAAGGTTTTTGTTGTTGTGGAAATGGAAATGAAAGTTGTGGATTTTGATTTGGAAGTTGTGGAGCATTTTGATTTTGAAAAGACAGAGGATAATGGTAAAATTGAGCAAATCTCCCATAAGGATTTTGCATACCTTGTACCCATGATTGAAATGGATTTTGAGGTTGGGACCAAGGTTGTTGCCAAGGATTCCAATTTGGTGGGGGTTGAAAGTTTGTGGGGTTGTTAAACCCTTGATTTTGTTGCCCCTGCCAAGGTCTCCTTGAGACAAAACAGAGAGACTTAATTGAATTTGGGTCTTCTTGAAAGACAGCTTTGAGCGTAGGAATTGAAGGACAATCCTTGGTCTCATGGATTTCTGAACAAATCATACATGTTTCTACAACTTTTGCATCCAAGGGGCATTCCCTTAGAGCATTTTTCTTCCTACATTTTGGATAAAAGATGGCCAAAGCTTCAGCTTCTTCTTTCTGCTTGTTTTGTATTTTAAGGGTGTCTAGTTGCTCACTAAGGCTCCCTAAAATATCAGTTTTGAATCCATCAAGCATGTTGCCAATCTCAGCCCTACTTACTGATCCAGTTGCAGATTTGTTTGCCCTAATGAGAGAAGGATCTCTAGGCCCTTTTCCAGTTTTAAATTTTTCCCTTGAGAGATGGACAGATAGTTCTGCTATATCATGAAGTGGAAGTTGAGAAATATCTCCTTTTCCCATCATGTTTAAAATATCTATCCATTCATCTCTAATGGCTTTTAAGAGAAGGGCTTTCAAGGTTTCCTCATCTAGGTTATTCATTTTTGCTCTTTTCAGGTTGTATTGAAATCTTTCAAGTAAATCCTCCAAGTTTTCATTTTCTTTTTGCACCATTTTGAATACCTCATCCTTATGATTGGTGAGCATACAATAGTCCAGGTATCTATCCAAAAATGTTTGTTTCATATCATTCCAAGTCCTAATAGATTGAGTTACTAATCCCATGAACCATTTTAGAGCAGCTCCCTTCAATGTTGAAGGAAACAATTTGAGTTTTTGAGAGTCTTCCATATAATCATAAGTTCGGCACACGACTTCAAACTCAAACAGAAATGTTTCAGGATCCTCACTTCGCAACCCATAAAAGTTTGGGAGGACAGATGGTGAGATGTTTTTCATTGTTGTATGAGATTCCTCATCAACTATAGGAAATCAAAATGATTTATCTCCATCCCTATTTCCCCCGTTGTTACCTCTACCTCCTCCATTGTTTCCCCCTCCTCTACCTCTACCTCTACCTCCTCCTCCAAGTCCGTTTACTACTTCCTCTATCATGATAGTTTCCTCAGAGATTTCAGAGTCCTCTGGTTCTTCTACTAATGGCAAATGAGGAGGAATTTCTCCCTCTTCTTCTTCAAGTGATTCTACTTCCTCGATTACAATTTGTTTTCCTGTAGAAGTAAAGAAATGGTCTTTTCCTAACTCAGATTCGGTGGATAGTGTGGGAGAGTCTCCTAATTCAGCTGCTGCCCCTTGAATTCCAGGAATCCTAAGGCTAGGAGTGTGAGTTGGAGATGATGGAGGTGTATCTTGTCTATGCCTTGAAGTAGATGGAGTTGTAAAAATCAAACTTTTAGCCCTAGCTATAAACCTTCCTCTAGAATCTCTTGCTCTATGCATGTCATTTTTATTTTTTCCTTCAAGTCGGGCTAATAATTCTCTTTCTGATCTTCCAGATCACTCTAGGTGCAAGAAGAGAGAGTACTCAAGAGATTATTGAACCAGTAACTCTCTTTTCTGATCCACCAGATCACACTAGGTGCAAGAGGAGAGCATACTTTGAGAAGTTATCAATTTTTACCTTCTTTGAAATTTTCTTGTTTTTTTTTTTAAGAAATTGGCTACCTAGTTTCACTTCCCCGGCAACGGTGCCAAAATGTTTGGTCAACTTAGAGTGTCCTAAATTGCTATATTAATTGTCAATCCAGGAGTCGTAAACTGCTGAAGTGAGGTGCACTATATATGCAAGATAACCGATTTCTTACTTTTTTGTCGTTTTTTATTTTTGGTTTGTTTTTGGGTTTATCTTTTGTTGATTCCCTAATGTGAGATGGCAATTCTAAAAGTCAAGTATGGATATAAGTGTTCAAGGCAATGGTGACCTTTAAAATGATTTCCAACTTCAAAATTCTCAAAAAGGCTTTGTTGGAAATAATACTGAGAGGGGGGGTGAATCAGTATTATCAGATCAATCAAACTTTTCAATGCTCAGAAACATATACGCTACTTCAGTTAAGTGAAACAGCGTGTACACGCTACTGTGACTAAGTAAAACAGCGTATAAGAAGAAAACTCACAATTTAGTTAGCTTATTCTTCAGTTAAGTGCATCAGGACATTATTCACCACATTAACAGTAAACATGTGCAGTATAACAGAACAGATCAAAAGCCACACATATGAACACCAAGATATAAGGTGGAAACCCAATGTGGGTGAAAACCACCTGCTGCAAGTTGTCTCTATCTTTCTTTAATATGAAACTTCAGTTTACAATCTTTTGTACTGGTGCAGCCTTATACCAGTACGCAGGCTACAACCTGCAGAAGGCTACAACCTTCTCTCGTTCTCCAAACTTCCTTGGAAGGGAGCTCCAACCCCCTTTGCTCTTGTACTAGCCAAGATACTAGTACGTAGGTGCTGACCTACAATCTTCTTTCTGTCAGGTATCACTTTTCATACATTTTCAGACTTGGATATTCCTGAAGCACAACATTACAATCTGAAGACCACAATTCATTCAATTTCCACAACAGATCATTGAAGCATAAAACAACCAAACTTTGAATCACTGAACCACTGAACCCTGTCAATCACCAGTTACCAGAACACAGAGCAGACTACAGAACTCTGCAATAACAGTCAGACCCCACTGTAAACCCAAAAATCAAGCTTCAAAAGATATACGCTACTTCAATGAGCAAAACCCGCGTATACACGCGCTTTTACCGAAGCCAACCTGCGTACAGATCTAAAAATAGACTTTCTCAATTTGCAGCTGTACCAGACATTAGTTAGACCCAGAACATAATATTGCGACAATATGCAGATCTAGAAATACGCATAATCAACCATATCATGATAGTGCATTTCAAACCATTAGATCCCGATCTATCCTTAGATCTTGTCTTCCATCAACCGATGTGATCTCTCCTTGGCTTAGATCAGCAACCCAGAACCTGCATATCAGATCTCTTTCTCTCTTAGATATTCAAGCCTTGTCAAAAGATGATTTTGCCTAATGATCTTCTTCTCCTTATATAGTCTTAGGCCTAGCTCAATACCAGGAGCCAAAACCATAGTAACACAATACCATCAACTTCAAAACTAGGGATCGACACGCCCGTCGAGACACAATGGTCCGAAATCATAGGCACAACTTCCAAGGACTAACCACCATGGACCAAAGATGCTTTTCCACATACACGCGCTTTTTATGAATCCAACTAGCGTGTACACGCGACTTGGGCTTAACGAACATGCGTATATGAACTTCCTTGGCATGCTGTACTGAGATCTGTCTTCTGATTAAGTTGCCATCACCTGTACCAACCTCTGAGCACCTGTACCAACCTCTGAGAGAGTTGCCATCAAGGACAACACTTGAATCATAATGCCAACAATCTCCCCCTTTGGACTTGATGGCAACCACCACACCAAGTCACTCTCCCCCTTTGACATCAAGGGCAAAGGGCTGTGCTCCCCTGAGGACATGCTGATACCTCTGCTTGGCTGTGCTGACTCGTGCTCCCCCTGACAGTAGGCCAGATCTGCAAAAGATGTTCTTCAACAAGAACCAAGACTTATACACCATAAGAGACCTTCCTATCACCAAAAGACTCAATACATACATCCATACTCCCTACCAAGAGGGGACATATCAGAAACAACAAATTATATTACAGCATTCATCCCAGGCATAGAGGGGGAAACCAACATAGGCCGTTACATGACCTTGACACCATAAAAGAGATATGACAAGAGAGATACATGACATAGAGACAACAGATCTAGACCAAGACTTAGGAAAGGCACCAGCAGCATCTGAAAAACATCTTGTTAGATCAGCAACCAGGATTTCTTTCTGAGCTCCTTCTCCTAAAACCAACAACCAAAACATCTGAATGCCAACAATGCTTTATGAGACTTTTAAGCTGCTCCCCCTGAACCTGTGCCTGTTGCACCCCCTGAAACTGTGCCTGAAGAATTCTGACATTCCCATTGCTGTTCAGAACTCCAGAGTTTTCCCTTGCTGTTCAGAACTTCATATACGCGATTTCTCCTGCATAAAACAGCGTATGTACGCGGATATAATCTCTGCAACAAGCGTACATCTTACACGCGACTTTCCCAACATAAATCCGCGTGTATACGCGTATATACCTTTCGTAACTTGCGTATACCAACTTTTCTGTAGAACAGACAAGTTTCAACAGCAGGATGAAGCATCAACTACTCCCAGCTTTTGTCTGAGATATTCAAAAGTTTCCCTGGGCAGTGGTTTTGTGAGAATATCAGCAACTTGTTCCTTAGAAGGAACATACTCCAACTTGACCTTCTGTTCAAGCACTTGTTCCCGAGAAAATGGTACTTGATTGGTATGTGCTTGGTCTTTGAGTGCATGACTGGATTCTTTGAAATGCTGATTGCACTAGTATTATCACATAAGATAGACACTGGTGGAGTGCAAGTGATTTGAAAGTCCTGCAAGGTCTGCATCATCCAAAGAAGTTGTGTGCAACAAGATGCCGCAGCCACATATTCTGCTTCAGCTGTAGATAAGGCAATCGAACTCTGTTTCTTGCTGAACCAAGATACTAATCTGGAACCCATGAAGAAAGCACCACCACTTGTGCTTTTCCTATCATCCACACTTCCAGCCCAATCTGCATCTGTGTAAGCATGAAGAGTGAGATCTGTATTTCTAGGATACCATAAGCCATAGTTTTGGGTCCCTTGAAGATATTTGAAGATTCTTTTGACTGCCTGAAGATGAGTTTCCTTTGGGTTGGCTTGAAATCTTCCAACCATTCCTACTGCATGTGTAATATCTGGTCGAGTACCTGTCAAATAAAGCAAACTCCCAATCATGGATCTATAAGTGGGTTGGTGAACTGCTGCTGATTCATCATTAGCACTGAGGCTGCATCCTGTAACCATGGGTGTACATACTGGCTTTGACTCTTCCATGCCATACTTCTTCAAGATCTGCTTGAGGTATTTGGTTTGAGACAAGAAGATACCTCCTTCATTTTGTTGGATTTGCAATCCAAGAAAATATGTCAATTCTCCAAGAAGTGACATTTCGAATTCTTTCTGCATAACCAAGGCAAAGTTTTGACTCATAGTCTCTTCATTGCTGCCAAAAATAATATCATCTACATAAACAACAAGAATTAGCAATTTGTTATTTTCAACTTTTATATAGAGATTGCTATCTGCTGATCCTTTTGAAAAGCCTTGTTGGTGAAGATATTTGTCCAACCGATAGTACTAAGCCCTTGGAGCTTGTTTGAGCCCATAGAGTGCCTTTTTCAATCTGCATACAAGGTTTGGATCATTCCCAAGAATGAAACCATCTGGCTGCTCAATATATACTTCTTCTTCTAAGTCTCCATTCAGGAAGGCTGATTTCACGTCCATTTGAAATACCTTGAAGTTTTGAAAACTTGAGAGAGCAAGGAACATTCGGATGGCCTCTAGTCTTGCCATAGGAGCAAAGGTCTCTTCAAAATCTATTCCTTCTTGCTGTGCATACCCTTTACAAACAAGTCTGGCCTTGTTTCTAATTACTTCTCCATTTTCATTTAATTTATTCTTGAAGACCCATTTTGTTCCTATTACATTCTTATCTTTTGGTCTAGGAACTAATTCCCAAGTGTTGTTCTTTTCGATTTGCTCAAGTTCTTCATCCATTGCTTTGACCCAACATTCATCTTTGCATGCTTCTTTCACATTTTGTGGTTCAATGGAGGAGAGTAGAGCCAAGTAGCTTGAAGCTTCTGCAAGTGTCCTTCTTGTTTGTACCCCTGCTTCTTTCTGCCCCACAATCTGAGTTTCTGGATGATTCTTTTGGACATATCTGGATGGAGTCTTCTCTTCTATTCTTGTCTGCTCCTCTGGTTCTTCTTGAGATTCTTCTTCTTCTTGAGGTTCTTCTTCTTCATTATTTCGCCTTTGAGAGTAACCTTCATCTTCTTCAATGTCTTCATGATGAACTTGCCTAGGAATATATCCCTTCTCATCAACCACTATATCAATACTGTCAACAATTCTGCCAAGTCTTTTATTGTAGCACTTGTATGCTTTGCTATGTGGAGAATAACCAAGAAGAATGCCCTCATCTGCTCTAGGTTCAAGTTTGCCAAGTTGCTCATCAGTATTCTTAATATAACATTTGCTCCCAAAGATTTTGAAATGCTTCACGGAAGGAGTTTTACCACTCCAAAGCTCATGAGGTGTTTGAGTGCTGTTTACTCGGACATTTGTTTTGTTAAGAATGATAACAGCAGCATGTGCAGCTTCACCCCAGAAGGTTGCAGGAGTACCTGATTCATCGAGCATAGCACGAGCCATTTGTTGGATAGTTCTGTTCATTCCTTCCACAACCCCATTTTGCTGAGGAGTTCTAGCTGTAGAGAATTCTCTTCTTATCCCATGTTCATCGCAGAAATCGAAAAATTCATTTGATGTGAACTCCCCACCTCTGTCAGATCTGAGGCACTTAATTTTGTGTCCTGATTCATTTTCAGCCAATGCTTTGAAGGATTTGAATTTTTCGAATGCTTCATCTTTGTGCTTCATAAGCCCTAACCAAACAAACCTTGAGAAATCATCAATGAATAATATCAGATATTCTTCTCCTCGAGGTGTCCTTTTCCTAAATGGACCACATACATCTGTATGGACTAGCTCAAGAGGCAAGCTAGCTGATCCTTCCTTCTCTGGAAAGTTAGTTCTGGTTTGCTTTCCAAACTGACAAGATTTGCATATGGTGTTGTCTGGAATTTTGATATCTGGAAGATCGCGAACTGCCTGATATTTGCATGCTTTCCTTATTTGTGAGAAGCTTAGATGTCCCAACCTTCGATGCCATAACCAGTGCTCTTCATCCTTGCTAAGATAGCATTGTTGTTGTCCTTCTTCAAATATGTACAGATTATTTGGAGTTCTTTTGCCTTTGAGAACTGTTTTACCTGTATCAAGATCACGAACAAGACATCCATTCGATCTGAAAATAACCTCGGTTTTTTGATCACACATCTGGCTGACACTTAGTAGATTATGCTTCAATCCATCAACATACAAAACATTTCCAGCCTTGACCTTTTCCTTCAAAGGAGCAATACCTTTTCCTTTTATAGTTGCAGGAGTATCATTTCCAAAAGAAACTTTCTTTCCCTTTTCTAAAGTAGAATAAGATTCAAGTTTTTCTTTATCACCTGTCATATGTTTCGAACATCCACTGTCAATGTACCATAGATTTTCCTGTCCTTCTGCATAAAAAGCTATCCCACATCTTTCTGTCTGAGGTTCCTTTATTCTCCATTTTTTGGTGCTCGTGGCTTGTTCCTTTTTCTCCTGAAACCTGCTCCTGCATTCAGATTCTTTATGACCAAAATTATTGCAAATAGAACATTCAACTTCATTTTCAAGAACCGAAAAGTTGTTATAGGTCCTCTTTGTAATCCCTGTCATACTTCTTTGTTTTTGAGCTTCCCTAGTCATGATTGTTTTATATGCAACACATTGAGCTGCTTTGTGACCAAAGTTATGGCAAGAAAAGCATTGTCCATTGAAGAAGCTTCTGCGGTTATTGAATCTACCAGCCAACTGATTGTAATTTCTATTTTCATCTATTCTTGTGCCAAACTGAGAAGATTTTACCTGTGGTTGGTTGTAGCTTTTGTTCACCTTTAAGAAGGATTGTCCCTGATAGTTTCTGTTTGTAAATGTCCCTGCTTTACCTGATTATCTTCATTGTTCTTCTGCTCATTTCTTCTTGCTGCATCAAGATAACTTTTTGAGGTGGATGCTTGAGAGGTTTCTCCATTATAGCCCAAACCTGTCTTGTTTAGAGGAGACCGCTGCACATTGATAATCTCATCCAAAGTTTCAGATCCTTTGACAAACTTAAGATTAATAGCTTTTGTTTTCTCAATTTCTTTTCTGAGACCAACAATTTCACTTTCTAGTTTTTCAAGATGTTTTTCCTTTTCATCAATTTGAAATTGCAAAGTATCAATGATCACACTCTTTTCTTCTATGCATCTCTTGAGTCTAGTAATTTCATTATAGAGATTATCCACATCTACAGCATCCTCATAATCATCATCTTCAAATGCCATTAATAGCTTATATTTATTACCTTGTTCATCTTCATCACTGTTTGATAAGCCATCACTATCTTCATGGGTGTAGTAGCTTTTCTTATTTGCACTTTGTTTCTTATTCCATCTAGCAGGTTCTTTTCCTTTATCCTTATTAGGACATTTTGCAGCATAATGACCTACTCTTCCACAAGCAAAGCATTTGAAAGGTAGCTTACCTCTGAACCTTCCAGCACCCCTTTGAAGATTTCTGACAAAATTTGATTCTTCTTCCTCTTCTTCTGGAACATGGCTTGCCTCATAGTAATCTTCTTTTCCTGATGCCTTAAAAGCAGCTTCCCTTCTGTCTGATGGACCTCCCTTTCTCATTTCATAAGCAGTTAGAATTCCATGTAGCTGAGACATAGTGAGAACTTTGAGATTTTCCTTTTCTTCTATTGCAGATACTTTAGATTCAAACTTGGGGGATAATGATCTTAGAATCTTTTGAACTACTATAGTCTCTTTTACTTCTTCACCCAAATTTTTCATACAATTGACAATCTCATCTACCCGAAGAAAATAATTAGCCACACTTTCATCATTATACATCTTGAGAGTCTCATATTGAATCCTGAGAGTTTGAAGTTTAGCTTGCTTTACCTGTTCATCTCCTTCATAGCTAGTGATCATTTTGTCCCATATCTCTTTTGCTGATTTGAAGTGCATGACCTTCATGAATTCTGTTTGGGATATACTTCCTAATAGAGTACTGACTGCTTTTGCATTTGTTTCATATGTCTTTTTCTCAGCTGGATCTGTAGGAGTAGCTGAAGGAAAAGCATAGCCTGTTTCTACAATGTTCCAAACTTCTGTACCAAGAGATTGAAGATATGCAGTAACTCTTACCTTCCAATAATTGAAATTTGTTCCATCAAAAACCGGTGGCCTGATTGATGCTTCTTTCTCGTAGTTGCTCATGATGAATGATCTACCTTCAAGCGATCAAGCTTCTCTGAAGGACCTGCTCTGATACCAATTGTTGGAAATAATACTGAGAGGGGGGGTGAATCAGTATTATCAGATCAATCAAACTTTTCAATGCTCAGAAACATATACGCTACTTCAGTTAAGTGAAACAGCGTGTACACGCTACTGTGACTAAGTAAAACAGCGTATAAGAAGAAAACTCACAATTTAGTTAGCTTATTCTTCAGTTAAGTGCATCAGGACATTATTCACCACATTAACAGTAAACATGTGCAGTATAACAGAACAGATCAAAAGCCACACACATGAACACCAAGATATAAGGTGGAAACCCAATGTGGGTGAAAACCACCTGCTGCAAGTTGTCTCTATCTTTCTTTAATATGAAACTTCAGTTTACAATCTTTTGTACTGGTGCAGCCTTATACCAGTACGCAGGCTACAACCTGCAGAAGGCTACAACCTTCTCTCGTTCTCCAAACTTCCTTGGAAGGGAGCTCCAACCCCCTTTGCTCTTGTACTAGCCAAGATACTAGTACGTAGGTGCTGACCTACAATCTTCTTTCTGTCAGGTATCACTTTTCATACATTTTCAGACTTGGATATTCCTGAAGCACAACATTACAATCTGAAGACCACAATTCATTCAATTTCCACAACAGATCATTGAAGCATAAAACAACCAAACTTTGAATCACTGAACCACTGAACCCTGTCAATCACCAGTTACCAGAACACAGAGCAGACTACAGAACTCTGCAATAACAGTCAGACCCCACTGTAAACCCAAAATCAAGCTTCAAAAGATATACGCTACTTCAATGAGCAAAACCCGCGTATACACGCGCTTTTACCGAAGCCAACCTGCGTACAGATCTAAAAATAGACTTTCTCAATTTGCAGCTGTACCAGACATTAGTTAGACCCAGAACATAATATTGCGACAATATGCAGATCTAGAAATACGCATAATCAACCATATCATGATAGTGCATTTCAAACCATTAGATCCCGATCTATCCTTAGATCTTGTCTTCCATCAACCGATGTGATCTCTCCTTGGCTTAGATCAGGCAACCCAGAACCTGCATATCAGATCTCTTTCTCTCTTAGATATTCAAGCCTTGTCAAAAGATGATTTTGCCTAATGATCTTCTTCTCCTTATATAGTCTTAGGCCTAGCTCAATACCAAGAGCCAAAACCATAGTAACACAATACCATCAACTTCAAAACTAGGGATCGACACGCCCGTCGAGACACAATGGTCCGAAATCATAGGCACAACTTCCAAGGACTAACCACCATGGACCAAAGATGCTTTTCCACATACACGCGCTTTTTATGAATCCAACTAGCGTGTACACGCGACTTGGGCTTAACGAACATGCGTATATGAACTTCCTTGGCATGCTGTACTGAGATCTGTCTTCTGATTAAGTTGCCATCACCTGTACCAACCTCTGAGCACCTGTACCAACCTCTGAGAGAGTTGCCATCAAGGAAAACACTTGAATCATAATGCCAACAATCTCCCCCTTTGGACTTGATGGCAACCACCACACCAAGTCACTCTCCCCCTTTGACATCAAGGGCAAAAGGCTGTGCTCCCCCTGAGGACATGCTGATACCTCTGCTTGGCTGTGCTGACTCGTGCTCCCCCTGACAGTAGGCCAGATCTGCAAAAGATGTTCTTCAACAAGAACCAAGACTTATACACCATAAGAGACCTTCCTATCACCAAAAGACTCAATACATACATCCATACTCCCTACCAAGAGGGGACATATCAGAAACAACAAATTATATTACAGCATTCATCCCAGGCATAGAGGGGAAACCAACATAGGCCGTTACATGACCTTGACACCATAAAAGAGATATGACAAGAGAGATACATGACATAGAGACAACAGATCTAGACCAAGACTTAGGAAAGGCACCAGCAGCATCTGAAAAACATCTTGTTAGATCAGCAACCAGGATTTCTTTCTGAGCTCCTTCTCCTGAAACCAACAACCAAAACATCTGAATGCCAACAATGCTTTATGAGACTTTTAAGCTGCTCCCCCTGAACCTGTGCCTGTTGCACCCCCTGAAACTGTGCCTGAAGAATTCTGACATTCCCATTGCTGTTCAGAACTCCAGAGTTTTCCCTTGCTGTTCAGAACTTCATATACGCGATTTCTCTTGCATAAAACAGCGTATGTACGCGGATATAATCTCTGCAACAAGCGTACATCTTACACGCGACTTTCCCAACATAAATCCGCGTGTATACGCGTATATACCTTTCGTAACTTGCGTATACCAACTTTTCTGTAGAACAGACAAGTTTCAACACAGGATGAAGCATCAACTACTCCCAGCTTTTGTCTGAGATATTCAAAAGTTTCCCTGGGCAGTGGTTTTGTGAGAATATCAGCAACTTGTTCCTTAGAAGGAACATACTCCAACTTGACCTTCTGTTCAAGCACTTGTTCCCGGAGAAAATGGTACTTGATTGGTATGTGCTTGGTCTTTGAGTGCATGACTGGATTCTTTGAAATGCTGATTGCACTAGTATTATCACATAAGATAGACACTGGTGGAGTGCAAGTGATTTGAAAGTCCTGCAAGGTCTGCATCATCCAAAGAAGTTGTGTGCAACAAGATGCCGCAGCCACATATTCTGCTTCAGCTGTAGATAAGGCAATCGAACTCTGTTTCTTGCTGAACCAAGATACTAATCTGGAACCCATGAAGAAAGCACCACCACTTGTGCTTTTCCTATCATCCACACTTCCAGCCCAATCTGCATCTGTGTAAGCATGAAGAGTGAGATCTGTATTTCTAGGATACCATAAGCCATAGTTTTGGGTCCCTTGAAGATATTTGAAGATTCTTTTGACTGCCTGAAGATGAGTTTCCTTTGGGTTGGCTTGAAATCTTCCAACCATTCCTACTGCATGTGTAATATCTGGTCGAGTACCTGTCAAATAAAGCAAACTCCCAATCATGGATCTATAAGTGGGTTGGTGAACTGCTGCTGATTCATCATTAGCACTGAGGCTGCATCCTGTAACCATGGGTGTACATACTGGCTTTGACTCTTCCATGCCATACTTCTTCAAGATCTGCTTGAGGTATTTGGTTTGAGACAAGAAGATACCTCCTTCATTTTGTTGGATTTGCAATCCAAGAAAATATGTCAATTCTCCAAGAAGTGACATTTCGAATTCTTTCTGCATAACCAAGGCAAAGTTTTGACTCATAGTCTCTTCATTGCTGCCAAAAATAATATCATCTACATAAACAACAAGAATTAGCAATTTGTTATTTTCAACTTTTATATAGAGATTGCTATCTGCTGATCCTTTTGAAAAGCCTTGTTGGTGAAGATATTTGTCCAACCGATAGTACCAAGCCCTTGGAGCTTGTTTGAGCCCATAGAGTGCCTTTTTCAATCTGCATACAAGGTTTGGATCATTCCCAAGAATGAAACCATCTGGCTGCTCAATATATACTTCTTCTTCTAAGTCTCCATTCAGGAAGGCTGATTTCACGTCCATTTGAAATACCTTGAAGTTTTGAAAACTTGAGAGAGCAAGGAACATTCGGATGGCCTCTAGTCTTGCCACAGGAGCAAAGGTCTCTTCAAAATCTATTCCTTCTTGCTGTGCATACCCTTTACAAACAAGTCTGGCCTTGTTTCTAATTACTTCTCCATTTTCATTTAATTTATTCTTGAAGACCCATTTTGTTCCTATTACATTCTTATCTTTTGGTCTAGGAACTAATTCCCAAGTGTTGTTCTTTTCGATTTGCTCAAGTTCTTCATCCATTGCTTTGACCCAACATTCATCTTTGCATGCTTCTTTCACATTTTGTGGTTCAATGGAGGAGAGTAGAGCCAAGTAGCTTGAAGCTTCTGCAAGTGTCCTTCTTGTTTGTACTCCTGCTTCTTTCTGCCCCACAATCTGAGTTTCTGGATGATTCTTTTGGACATATCTGGATGGAGTCTTCTCTTCTATTCTTGTCTGCTCCTCTGGTTCTTCTTGAGATTCTTCTTCTTCTTGAGGTTCTTCTTCTTCATCATTTCGCCTTTGAGAGTAACCTTCATCTTCTTCAATGTCTTCATGATGAACTTGCCTAGGAATATATCCCTTCTCATCAACCACTATATCAATACTGTCAACAATTCTGCCAAGTCTTTTATTGTAGCACTTGTATGCTTTGCTATGTGGAGAATAACCAAGAAGAATGCCCTCATCTGCTCTAGGTTCAAGTTTGCCAAGTTGCTCATCAGTATTCTTAATATAACATTTGCTCCCAAAGATTTTGAAATGCTTCACGGAAGGAGTTTTACCACTCCAAAGCTCATGAGGTGTTTGAGTGCTGTTTACTCGGACATTTGTTTTGTTAAGAATGATAACAGCAGCATGTGCAGCTTCACCCCAGAAGGTTGCAGGAGTACCTGATTCATCGAGCATAGCACGAGCCATTTGTTGGATAGTTCTGTTCATTCTTTCCACAACCCCATTTTGCTGAGGAGTTCTAGCTGTAGAGAATTCTCTTCTTATCCCATGTTCATCGCAGAAATCGAAAAATTCATTTGATGTGAACTCCCCACCTCTGTCAGATCTGAGGCACTTAATTTTGTGTCCTGATTCATTTTCAGCCAATGCTTTGAAGGATTTGAATTTTTCGAATGCTTCATCTTTGTGCTTCATAAGCCCTAACCAAACAAACCTTGAGAAATCATCAATGAATAATATCAGATATTCTTCTCCTCGAGGTGTCCTTTTCCTAAATGGACCACATACATCTGTATGGACTAGCTCAAGAGGCAAGCTAGCTGATCCTTCCTTCTCTGGAAAGTTAGTTCTGGTTTGCTTTCCAAACTGACAAGATTTGCATATGGTGTTGTCTGGAATTTTGATATCTGGAAGATCGCGAACTGCCTGATATTTGCATGCTTTCCTTATTTGTGAGAAGCTTAGATGTCCCAACCTTCGATGCCATAACCAGTGCTCTTCATCCTTGCTAAGATAGCATTGTTGTTGTCCTTCTTCAAATATGTACAGATTATTTGGAGTTCTTTTGCCTTTGAGAACTGTTTTACCTGTATCAAGATCACGAACAAGACATCCATTCGATCTGAAAATAACCTCGGTTTTTTGATCACACATCTGGCTGACACTTAGTAGATTATGCTTCAATCCATCAACATACAAAACATTTCCAGCCTTGACCTTTTCCTTCAAAGGAGCAATACCTTTTCCTTTTATAGTTGCAGGAGTATCATTTCCAAAAGAAACTTTCTTTCCCTTTTCTAAAGTAGAATAAGATTCAAGTTTTTCTTTATCACCTGTCATATGTTTCGAACATCCACTGTCAATGTACCATAGATTTTCCTGTCCTTCTGCATAAAAAGCTATCCCACATCTTTCTGTCTGAGGTTCCTTTATTCTCCATTTTTTGGTGCTCGTGGCTTGTTCCTTTTTCTCCTGAAACCTGCTCCTGCATTCAGATTCTTTATGACCAAAATTATTGCAAATAGAACATTCAACTTCATTTTCAAGAACCGAAAAGTTGTTATAGGTCCTCTTTGTAATCCCTGTCATACTTCTTTGTTTTTGAGCTTCCCTAGTCATGATTGTTTTATATGCAACACATTGAGCTGCTTTGTGACCAAAGTTATGGCAAGAAAAGCATTGTCCATTGAAGAAGCTTCTGCGGTTATTGAATCTACCAGCCAACTGATTGTAATTTCTATTTTCATCTATTCTTGTGCCAAACTGAGAAGATTTTACCTGTGGTTGGTTGTAGCTTTTGTTCACCCTTAAGAAGGATTGTCCCTGATAGTTTCTGTTTGTAAATGTCCCTGCTTTACCTGATTATCTTCATTGTTCTTCTGCTCATTTCTTCTTGCTGCATCAAGATAACTTTTTGAGGTGGATGCTTGAGAGGTTTCTCCATTATAGCCCAAACCTGTCTTGTTTAGAGGAGACCGCTGCACATTGATAATCTCATCCAAAGTTTCAGATCCTTTGACAAACTTAAGATTAATAGCTTTTGTTTTCTCAATTTCTTTTCTGAGACCAACAATTTCACCTTCTAGTTTTTCAAGATGTTTTTCCTTTTCATCAATTTGAAATTGCAAAGTATCAATGATCACACTCTTTTCTTCTATGCATCTCTTGAGTCTAGTAATTTCATTATAGAGATTATCCACATCTACAGCATCCTCATAATCATCATCTTCAAATGCCATTAATAGCTTATATTTATTACCTTGTTCATCTTCATCACTGTTTGATAAGCCATCACTATCTTCATGGGTGTAGTAGCTTTTCTTATTTGCACTTTGTTTCTTATTCCATCTAGCAGGTTCTTTTCCTTTATCCTTATTAGGACATTTTGCAGCATAATGACCTACTCTTCCACAAGCAAAGCATTTGAAAGGTAGCTTACCTCTGAACCTTCCAGCACCCCTTTGAAGATTTCTGACAAAATTTGATTCTTCTTCCTCTTCTTCTGGAACATGGCTTGCTCATAGTAATCTTCTTTTCCTGATGCCTTAAAAGCAGCTTCCCTTCTGTCTGATGGACCTCCCTTTCTCATTTCATAAGCAGTTAGAATTCCATGTAGCTGAGACATAGTGAGAACTTTGAGATTTTCCTTTTCTTCTATTGCAGATACTTTAGATTCAAACTTGGGGGATAATGATCTTAGAATCTTTTGAACTACTATAGTCTCTTTTATTTCTTCACCCAAATTTTTCATACAATTAACAATCTCATCTACCCGAAGAAAATAATTAGCCACACTTTCATCATTATACATCTTGAGAGTCTCATATTGAATCCTGAGAGTTTGAAGTTTAGCTTGCTTTACCTGTTCATCTCCTTCATAGCTAGTGATCATTTTGTCCCATATCTCTTTTGCTGATTTGAAGTGCATGACCTTCATGAATTCTGTTTGGGATATACTTCCTAATAGAGTACTGACTGCTTTTGCATTTGTTTCATATGTCTTTTTCTCAGCTGGATCTGTAGGAGTAGCTGAAGGAAAAGCATAGCCTGTTTCTACAATGTTCCAAACTTCTGTACCAAGAGATTGAAGATATGCAGTAACTCTTACCTTCCAATAATTGAAATTTGTTCCATCAAAAACCGGTGGCCTGATTGATGCTTCTTTCTCGTAGTTGCTCATGATGAATGATCTACCTTCAAGCGATCAAGCTTCTCTGAAGGACCTGCTCTGATACCAATTGTTGGAAATAATACTGAGGGGGGGGGTGAATCAGTATTATCAGATCAATCAAACTTTTCAATGCTCAGAAACATATACGCTACTTCAGTTAAGTGAAACAGCGTGTACACGCTACTGTGACTAAGTAAAACAGCGTATAAGAAGAAAACTCACAATTTAGTTAGCTTATTCTTCAGTTAAGTGCATCAGGACATTATTCACCACATTAACAGTAAACATGTGCAGTATAACAGAACAGATCAAAAGCCACACACATGAACACCAAGATATAAGGTGGAAACCCAATGTGGGTGAAAACCACCTGCTGCAAGTTGTCTCTATCTTTCTTTAATATGAAACTTCAGTTTACAATCTTTTGTACTGGTGCAGCCTTATACCAGTACGCAGGCTACAACCTGCAGAAGGCTACAACCTTCTCTCGTTCTCCAAACTTCCTTGGAAGGGAGCTCCAACCCCCTTTGCTCTTGTACTAGCCAAGATACTAGTACGTAGGTGCTGACCTACAATCTTCTTTCTGTCAGGTATCACTTTTCATACATTTTCAGACTTGGATATTCCTGAAGCACAACATTACAATCTGAAGACCACAATTCATTCAATTTCCACAACAGATCATTGAAGCATAAAACAACCAAACTTTGAATCACTGAACCACTGAACCCTGTCAATCACCAGTTACCAGAACACAGAGCAGACTACAGAACTCTGCAATAACAGTCAGACCCCACTGTAAACCCAAAAATCAAGCTTCAAAAGATATACGCTACTTCAATGAGCAAAACCCGCGTATACACGCGCTTTTACCGAAGCCAACCTGCGTACAGATCTAAAAATAAACTTTCTCAATTTGCAGCTGTACCAGACATTAGTTAGACCCAGAACATAACATTGCGACAATATGCAGATCTAGAAATACGCATAATCAACCATATCATGATAGTGCATTTCAAACCATTAGATCCCGATCTATCCTTAGATCTAGTCTTCCATCAACCGATGTGATCTCTCCTTGGCTTAGATCAAGCAACCCAGAACCTGCATATCAGATCTCTTTCTCTCTTAGATATTCAAGCCTTGTCAAAAGATGATTTTGCCTAATGATCTTCTTCTCCTTATATAGTCTTAGGCCTAGCTCAATACCAAGAGCCAAAACCATAGTAACACAATACCATCAACTTCAAAACTAGGGATCGACACGCCCGTCGAGACACAATGGTCCGAAATCATAGGCACAACTTCCAAGGACTAACCACCATGGACCAAAGATGCTTTTCCACATACACGCGCTTTTTATGAATCCAACTAGCGTGTACACGCGACTTGGGCTTAACGAACATGCGTATATGAACTTCCTTGGCATGCTGTACTGAGATCTGTCTTCTGATTAAGTTGCCATCACCTGTACCAACCTCTGAGCACCTGTACCAACCTCTGAGAGAGTTGCCATCAAGGACAACACTTGAATCATAATGCCAACAATCTCCCCCTTTGGACTTGATGGCAACCACCACACCAAGTCACTCTCCCCCTTTGACATCAAGGGCAAAGGGCTGTGCTCCCCCTGAGGACATGCTGATACCTCTGCTTGGCTGTGCTGACTCGTGCTCCCCCTGACAGTAGGCCAGATCTGCAAAAGATGTTCTTCAACAAGAACCAAGACTTATACACCATAAGAGACCTTCCTATCACCAAAAGACTCAATACATACATCCATACTCCCTACCAAGAGGGGACATATCAGAAACAACAAATTATATTACAGCATTCATCCCAGGCATAGTGGGGAAACCAACATAGGCCGTTACATGACCTTGACACCATAAAAGAGATATGACAAGAGAGATACATGACATAGAGACAACAGATCTAGACCAAGACTTAGGAAAGGCACCAGCAGCATCTGAAAACATCTTGTTAGATCAGCAACCAGGATTTCTTTCTGAGCTCCTTCTCCTGAAACCAACAACCAAAACATCTGAATGCCAACAATGCTTTATGAGACTTTTAAGCTGCTCCCCCTGAACCTGTGCCTGTTGCACCCCCTGAAACTGTGCCTGAAGAATTCTGACATTCCCATTGCTGTTCAGAACTCCAGAGTTTTCCCTTGCTGTTCAGAACTTCATATACGCGATTTCTCCTGCATAAAACAGCGTATGTACGCGGATATAATCTCTGCAACAAGCGTACATCATACACGCGACTTTCCCAACATAAATCCGCGTGTATACGCGTATATACCTTTCGTAACTTGCGTATACCAACTTTTCTGTAGAACAGACAAGTTTCAACAGCAGGATGAAGCATCAACTACTCCCAGCTTTTGTCTGAGATATTCAAAAGTTTCCCTGGGCAGTGGTTTTGTGAGAATATCAGCAACTTGTTCCTTAGAAGGAACATACTCCAACTTGACCTTCTGCTCAAGCACTTGTTCCCGGAGAAAATGGTACTTGATTGGTATGTGCTTGGTCTTTGAGTGCATGACTGGATTCTTTGAAATGCTGATTGCACTAGTATTATCACATAAGATAGACACTGGTGGAGTGCAAGTGATTTGAAAGTCCTGCAAGGTCTGCATCATCCAAAGAAGTTGTGTGCAACAAGATGCCGCAGCCACATATTCTGCTTCAGCTGTAGATAAGGCAATCGAACTCTGTTTCTTGCTGAACCAAGATACTAATCTGGAACCCATGAAGAAAGCACCACCACTTGTGCTTTTCCTATCATCCACACTTCCAGCCCAATCTGCATCTGTGTAAGCATGAAGAGTGAGATCTGTATTTCTAGGATACCATAAGCCATAGTTTTGGGTCCCTTGAAGATATTTGAAGATTCTTTTGACTGCCTGAAGATGAGTTTCCTTTGGGTTGGCTTGAAATCTTCCAACCATTCCTACTGCATGTGTAATATCTGGTCGAGTACCTGTCAAATAAAGCAAACTCCCAATCATGGATCTATAAGTGGGTTGGTGAACTGCTGCTGATTCATCATTTGCACTGAGGCTGCATCCTGTAACCATGGGTGTACATACTGGCTTTGACTCTTCCATGCCATACTTCTTCAAGATCTGCTTGAGGTATTTGGTTTGAGACAAGAAGATACCTCCTTCATTTTGTTGGATTTGCAATCCAAGAAAATATGTCAATTCTCCAAGAAGTGACATTTCGAATTCTTTCTGCATAACCAAGGCAAAGTTTTGACTCATAGTCTCTTCATTGCTGCCAAAAATAATATCATCTACATAAACAACAAGAATTAGCAATTTGTTATTTTCAACTTTTATATAGAGATTGCTATCTGCTGATCCTTTTGAAAAGCCTTGTTGGTGAAGATATTTGTCCAACCGATAGTACCAAGCCCTTGGAGCTTGTTTGAGCCCATAGAGTGCCTTTTTCAATCTGCATACAAGGTTTGGATCATTCCCAAGAATGAAACCATCTGGCTGCTCAATATATACTTCTTCTTCTAAGTCTCCATTCAGGAAGGCTGATTTCACGTCCATTTGAAATACCTTGAAGTTTTGAAAGCTTGAGAGAGCAAGGAACATTCGGATGGCCTCTAGTCTTGCCACAGGAGCAAAGGTCTCTTCAAAATCTATTCCTTCTTGCTGTGCATACCCTTTACAAACAAGTCTGGCCTTGTTTCTAATTACTTCTCCATTTTCATTTAATTTATTCTTGAAGACCCATTTTGTTCCTATTACATTCTTATCTTTTGGTCTAGGAACTAATTCCCAAGTGTTGTTCTTTTCGATTTGCTCAAGTTCTTCATCCATTGCTTTGACCCAACATTCATCTTTGCATGCTTCTTTCACATTTTGTGGTTCAATGGAGGAGAGTAGAGCCAAGTAGCTTGAAGCTTCTGCAAGTGTCCTTCTTGTTTGTACCCCTGCTTCTTTCTGCCCCACAATCTGAGTTTCTGGATGATTCTTTTGGACATATCTGGATGGAGTCTTCTCTTCTATTCTTGTCTGCTCCTCTGGTTCTTCTTGAGATTCTTCTTCTTCTTGAGGTTCTTCTTCTTTCATTTCGCCTTTGAGAGTAACCTTCATCTTCTTCAATGTCTTCATGATGAACTTGCCTAGGAATATATCCCTTCTCATCAACCACTATATCAATACTGTCAACAATTCTGCCAAGTCTTTTATTGTAGCACTTGTATGCTTTGCTATGTGGAGAATAACCAAGAAGAATGCCCTCATCTGCTCTAGGTTCAAGTTTGCCAAGTTGCTCATCAGTATTCTTAATATAACATTTGCTCCCAAAGATTTTGAAATGCTTCACGGAAGGAGTTTTACCACTCCAAAGCTCATGAGGTGTTTGAGTGCTGTTTACTCGGACATTTGTTTTGTTAAGAATGATAACAGCAGCATGTGCAGCTTCACCCCAGAAGGTTGCAGGAGTACCTGATTCATCGAGCATAGCACGAGCCATTTGTTGGATAGTTCTGTTCATTCTTTCCACAACCCCATTTTGCTGAGGAGTTCTAGCTGTAGAGAATTCTCTTCTTATCCCATGTTCATCGCAGAAATCGAAAAATTCATTTGATGTGAACTCCCCACCTCTGTCAGATCTGAGGCACTTAATTTTGTGTCCTGATTCATTTTCAGCCAATGCTTTGAAGGATTTGAATTTTTCGAATGCTTCATCTTTGTGCTTCATAAGCCCTAACCAAACAAACCTTGAGAAATCATCAATGAATAATATCAGATATTCTTCTCCTCGAGGTGTCCTTTTCCTAAATGGACCACATACATCTGTATGGACTAGCTCAAGAGGCAAGCTAGCTGATCCTTCCTTCTCTGGAAAGTTAGTTCTGGTTTGCTTTCCAAACTGACAAGATTTGCATATGGTGTTGTCTGGAATTTTGATATCTGGAAGATCGCGAACTGCCTGATATTTGCATGCTTTCCTTATTTGTGAGAAGCTTAGATGTCCCAACCTTCGATGCCATAACCAGTGCTCTTCATCCTTGCTAAGATAGCATTGTTGTTGTCCTTCTTCAAATATGTACAGATTATTTGGAGTTCTTTTGCCTTTGAGAACTGTTTTACCTGTATCAAGATCACGAACAAGACATCCATTCGATCTGAAAATAACCTCGGTTTTTTGATCACACATCTGGCTGACACTTAGTAGATTATGCTTCAATCCATCAACATACAAAACATTTCCAGCCTTGACCTTTTCCTTCAAAGGAGCAATACCTTTTCCTTTTATAGTTGCAGGAGTATCATTTCCAAAAGAAACTTTCTTTCCCTTTTCTAAAGTAGAATAAGATTCAAGTTTTTCTTTATCACCTGTCATATGTTTCGAACATCCACTGTCAATGTACCATAGATTTTCCTGTCCTTCTGCATAAAAAGCTATCCCACATCTTTCTGTCTGAGGTTCCTTTATTCTCCATTTTTTGGTGCTCGTGGCTTGTTCCTTTTTCTCCTGAAACCTGCTCCTGCATTCAGATTCTTTATGACCAAAATTATTGCAAATAGAACATTCAACTTCATTTTCAAGAACCGAAAAGTTGTTATAGGTCCTCTTTGTAATCCCTGTCATACTTCTTTGTTTTTGAGCTTCCCTAGTCATGATTGTTTTATATGCAACACATTGAGCTGCTTTGTGACCAAAGTTATGGCAAGAAAAGCATTGTCCATTGAAGAAGCTTCTGCGGTTATTGAATCTACCAGCCAACTGATTGTAATTTCTATTTTCATCTATTCTTGTGCCAAACTGAGAAGATTTTACCTGTGGTTGGTTGTAGCTTTTGTTCACCTTAAGAAGGATTGTCCCTGATAGTTTCTGCTTGTAAATGTCCCTGCTTTACCTGATTATCTTCATTGTTCTTCTGCTCATTTCTTCTTGCTGCATCAAGATAACTTTTTGAGGTGGATGCTTGAGAGGTTTCTCCATTATAGCCCAAACCTGTCTTGTTTAGAGGAGACCGCTGCACATTGATAATCTCATCCAAAGTTTCAGATCCTTTGACAAACTTAAGATTAATAGCTTTTGTTTTCTCAATTTCTTTTCTGAGACCAACAATTTCACTTTCTAGTTTTTCAAGATGTTTTTCCTTTTCATCAATTTGAAATTGCAAAGTATCAATGATCACACTCTTTTCTTCTATGCATCTCTTGAGTCTAGTAATTTCATTATAGAGATTATCCACATCTACAGCATCCTCATAATCATCATCTTCAAATGCCATTAATAGCTTATATTTATTACCTTGTTCATCTTCATCACTGTTTGATAAGCCATCACTATCTTCATGGGTGTAGTAGCTTTTCTTATTTGCACTTTGTTTCTTATTCCATCTAGCAGGTTCTTTTCCTTTATCCTTATTAGGACATTTTGCAGCATAATGACCTACTCTTCCACAAGCAAAGCATTTGAAAGGTAGCTTACCTCTGAACCTTCCAGCACCCCTTTGAAGATTTCTGACAAAATTTGATTCTTCTTCCTCTTCTTCTGGAACATGGCTTGCCTCATAGTAATCTTCTTTTCCTGATGCCTTAAAAGCAGCTTCCCTTCTGTCTGATGGACCTCCCTTTCTCATTTCATAAGCAGTTAGAATTCCATGTAGCTGAGACATAGTGAGAACTTTGAGATTTTCCTTTTCTTCTATTGCAGATACTTTAGATTCAAACTTGGGGGATAATGATCTTAGAATCTTTTGAACTACTATAGTCTCTTTTATTTCTTCACCCAAATTTTTCATACAATTGACAATCTCATCTACCCGAAGAAAATAATTAGCCACACTTTCATCATTATACATCTTGAGAGTCTCATATTGAATCCTGAGAGTTTGAAGTTTAGCTTGCTTTACCTGTTCATCTCCTTCATAGCTAGTGATCATTTTGTCCCATATCTCTTTTGCTGATTTGAAGTGCATGACCTTCATGAATTCTGTTTGGGATATACTTCCTAATAGAGTACTGACTGCTTTTGCATTTGTTTCATATGTCTTTTTCTCAGCTGGATCTGTAGGAGTAGCTGAAGGAAAAGCATAGCCTGTTTCTACAATGTTCCAAACTTCTGTACCAAGAGATTGAAGATATGCAGTAACTCTTACCTTCCAATAATTGAAATTTGTTCCATCAAAAACCGGTGGCCTGATTGATGCTTCTTTCTCGTAGTTGCTCATGATGAATGATCTACCTTCAAGCGATCAAGCTTCTCTGAAGGACCTGCTCTGATACCAATTGTTGGAAATAATACTGAGAGGGGGGGTGAATCAGTATTATCAGATCAATCAAACTTTTCAATGCTCAGAAACATATACGCTACTTCAGTTAAGTGAAACAGCGTGTACACGCTACTGTGACTAAGTAAAACAGCGTATAAGAAGAAAACTCACAATTTAGTTAGCTTATTCTTCAGTTAAGTGCATCAGGACATTATTCACCACATTAACAGTAAACATGTGCAGTATAACAGAACAGATCAAAAGCCACACATATGAACACCAAGATATAAGGTGGAAACCCAATGTGGGTGAAAACCACCTGCTGCAAGTTGTCTCTATCTTTCTTTAATATGAAACTTCAGTTTACAATCTTTTGTATTGGTGCAGCCTTATACCAGTACGCAGGCTACAACCTGCAGAAGGCTACAACCTTCTCTCGTTCTCCAAACTTCCTTGGAAGGGAGCTCCAACCCCCTTTGCTCTTGTACTAGCCAAGATACTAGTACGTAGGTGCTGACCTACAATCTTCTTTCTGTCAGGTATCACTTTTCATACATTTTCAGACTTGGATATTCCTGAAGCACAACATTACAATCTGAAGACCACAATTCATTCAATTTCCACAACAGATCATTGAAGCATAAAACAACCAAACTTTGAATCACTGAACCACTGAACCCTGTCAATCACCAGTTACCAGAACACAGAGCAGACTACAGAACTCTGCAATAACAGTCAGACCCCACTGTAAACCCAAAAATCAAGCTTCAAAAGATATACGCTACTTCAATGAGCAAAACCCGCGTATACACGCGCTTTTACCGAAGCCAAACTGCATACAGATCTAAAAATAGACTTTCTCAATTTGCAGCTGTACCAGACATTAGTTAGACCCAGAACATAATATTGCGACAATATGCAGATCTAGAAATACGCATAATCAACCATATCATGATAGTGCATTTCAAACCATTAGATCCCGATCTATCCTTAGATCTTGTCTTCCATCAACCGATGTGATCTCTCCTTGGCTTAGATCAGGCAACCCAGAACCTGCATATCAGATCTCTTTCTCTCTTAGATATTCAAGCCTTGTCAAAAGATGATTTTGCCTAATGATCTTCTTCTCCTTATATAGTCTTAGGCCTAGCTCAATACCAGGAGCCAAAACCATAGTAACACAATACCATCAACTTCAAAACTAGGGATCGACATGCCCGTCGAGACACAATGGTCCGAAATCATAGGCACAACTTCCAAGGACTAACCACCATGGACCAAAGATGCTTTTCCACATACACGCGCTTTTTATGAATCCAACTAGCGTGTACACGCGACTTGGGCTTAACGAACATGCGTATATGAACTTCCTTGGCATGCTGTACTGAGATCTGTCTTCTGATTAAGTTGCCATCACCTGTACCAACCTCTGAGCACCTGTACCAACCTCTGAGAGAGTTGCCATCAAGGACAACACTTGAATCATAATGCCAACAGGCTTTAAAACTTGCAATGATGAAACTAATTCCTAAAAGAGAATGAAAATGTATCACTAATCTAATTAAACAAACAGTGAGCTAGTGACTATGAAACCTAGTATCCTTGCTGCTGTGTAAATATAAAAGAAACTGAACTCAAAGAAATTCAAAAGTTGCAAGCAAAGCAAAGCTAAGATCAAACTACATCAACTCATTTTCTGACCCCTCACCATTTGTCTCGCTTTGGTTTTAGGAGGTAATCATAAACAAATTGAGCAATCTGATATCTAATTTGCAGGAAATGAAACTAATATTAAACTACACACTCATACTCCAATCCCTCACCATTTGACTTACTCTAGCTTTAGGATGTAACTGAAAATGACATGAGCAATTCAATAAATAACTTACAGAAAAATAAACTAATATCAAACTACACATTCATACTTCAATCCCTCACCATTTGACTCGCTCTGGCTTTAGGAGGTAACTGAAAATGACATGAGCAATTCAATAACTAACTTGCAGAAAAATAAACTAATATCAAACTACGCATTCATACTTCAATCCCTTACCATTTGACTCACTCTAGCTTTAGGAGGTAACTGAAAATGACATGAGTAATCTAATATCTATCTTGCAGAAAAGTAAATGAACAAAACTGAAAGAAATAAACAGTGTTAGAATTAGAACTAAGAAAATAAATCAGCAGAAGGACAAGATACTTCCATTTCATTAGTCATTATAAAGCTATGTGCAAATACTCGGGCTGCCTATTAGAACCTGAAATAAAGACACTGGTCAGTTAACAACATTAGAAAGCATAAAAACTATGGACAGAAATCAACATGAATACCATAAGCAGTGCAATATGTACAAGTAAACAATTATGGTATCAGGAACGTAAAGGAATAAAGCATGAAACTATACAGCAATTAACAAAACCTTAGTGTGTACAGGGGCCCTCTGCACAACCTCGGCCAATCAGTGATCAACCACGAATTGAGCTTATAAATAGAGTCTTCTCATGTATTAAAATGCAGTCATAACACAGAAATAAAGTTACGGCACAGTGGGCTTGTAAACAGTCAAAATTACATTCAAAAAGCTAGCTGATATGCGTATTAGAATGCTTTATTTATAACAGAGGATGACACAACTACTTTCCTAAAATTTGCACTGGTAAAAAGACACGTGAATAACCACGTCCCGAAATCTAGCATTATGGTAGCCGTGAAGATTAAATCTAAGGAGGGTGGCTGTTAGATTCGGTTCATGGAGTAGTCCACAAGTGTTAACACGTCTCTTGAGATTTAGGAACAGTCAGCAAGTCTTCACATGGTGAAAAACAGAGTTTTGTCACTGTAAGACTCTTAGGTTGACCACTGCTTGACTATCTTTCACCACGACCTTCTGTGAGGGATTCGGCTGAACCAATAGGACACGGTCCATGTCCATACCATTTTCAACTTCCCCATGTGGCCGGATTCGCCTGTAGACACCTGTAACATAGACTTCAACAAAAAGGCTGCGAAAAGTTGAGCTGGCTGCGGAAAGTGACAAGATTCCGCAGCTGAATGAGCAAAAATCTAGATCAAACAGCAGTCACAAGACATAGTTAGGAAACCATTTTATATGCGATTTTTAAACTAATATGCAATGATTTGATAGCTTAGGAGGTCTAGGTAAATGGAAAAGGGCTAGAAAGATGTATAGGGAAGATGCAAGTTTGGGACTCAACAGTTACCTCACCCGACAATTTGTTGTCTCTATGTTAGATAGAGAAAGACAAGTTGAAATATATAGTATTAAAGGATAAGAGAATTCAACCTTGTGTAAAAAGAAAAGGCAAGGTTGGTACTCAAGTAAAGACAAAAAAAAAATAAAGTATAATTAAGATTCAATGTTATAGAAATATTTTGGAAGCTCATATTACTGAAAGATGGAGGAAGTTGAAGAAAACGGCTAAGGAAAGAGGGAGTAGCAAATCTCTCCTATGGGTGAGATAGTATCCCTCACAAAAGGGTCCTATCATAAGATCCTAAATCTTGTGTTATAAGATATGACAATGATAATAAGATGCATCATGGCATCATGGAAGCATTAGAAACAAGAGCTCGTAACATCCCCATAAGGATCATGAAGGACAAAAATCCATGGCAGACAACATGTAGGATATATAGCTCTTGGGAACCTCAGTGGACATTGAAGGAAATAAATGAGTCATCTAAGGCTCATCATACATCAAGTTAAAAATGAAATATCTTCCAGCTGGGGATATACAAGATCCTCAAAATTATCTGATGGAATCCTCATTGTAGGATTCACTAATCTAGATAGGGAGCAAGTGTTTCAACAAGAACTCCAACGTATGGAATCCATGAGATGATGATATGACATGAAATAGATAAAGGGATTGAAGATCTTTTCAAACAAGGAAGTTGTTGGAAGAAGCCTCGATGACTTGGAGGTAAAATAAATATATGCTTGTGTGTAATATTATAATGTCATGTCATATGGTTGCATGTAATATGGATCTTTTCTTCTATCTTAAGAAGCATGATCAAGAGAAAAAGGAGATCTTCCTCTGAAAAGATGTAGGAAGGCATAAGTCACACTAGATAAAATCAACATAATATGTCCTCATATGAAGTATGAGGTGATTGACTACAATAAAGAAAATCAGATTGAAAGATATGAAATGTGTGAGGAAGGAAGAGATCATGAGATATGCGACCATGATGAAGGAAATCAACATCCAAAAGGCCAAGAAGATTTGACTAGGAAATCTCCTAGAAAGATATGAAGACTCTAATGAAAGTCTGAAAAGAATGAAGACCCTTGATAATGGATATATTTGGGAGATGTGCCAACATGTACACCGGATGTTGATACCTACATAAATATGTCATGATGAAGAGCTACCTTGTAAGGTATTATTTGATGTAATATGATGTTTTGATTTCTTGAATAATATCTCGATAATGCAGGGCTACTTGAACAAGACTTGTAAGTACAAGTGAAATGAACATTCATGTGATGCATGGAAACTCCTAAAAGAAGCATGGAGAGAAAATAAGTAGCCATATGAAGAATGTTCCAGATATGTACCAAGAAGGCCACTTTCCATGAAGAAATGAATGACATGACATAATAAGAAGGAAAGTGATTGATGGTTGTTTCCCTACAAGGAAGAAGCTCAACTAAATTTCATGACATCAAGGAGAGAAGTTGATGAAGCAGCTAAAAGACCCACAAAGAAAAAGAATTGTTGATATATATAAGAGTCCCTAGCTAAGAGGGAGCTCTGACAGGTCCTTAATCAAGAGGGAGTTTGAATTAAGATCACCCCTTATTACAAAGGAGTGACAATTGTGTTTTTCCATGTCATGTGTCATGCATTAGACTAGGGCAAACAACCGTAAGACTAGATGAAGGCCATGAATGGAAATGTAGACACATAATAGACACAACATTCTTGTCTTCACTTGGGAAGAAAGAATGGGAGGATTGGGTAGGGAATCCAGGACAAGAGTAGGCAAGAGGACCAATATTCTTTGAGGGTTGGGAACCCAAGATAAGAATAGTCCTAGAAGGTCATACTCAGTGAACACCTAGGTGGGTATGTACCTTGAGAGACAATGATGAAGGTGTTTATAAATCATTGGTCTCGCCAGCATTGTAGCTCATGGTCTCGTGGAGAGATGGAGTTGTTAGCCAAGGCCTTGCACTATGAGAATGTTGGTTGATATGATGCTATAGAGATGGGATTACCAATCTGATTCTTCTTATGAGGAATTCTTCAAATTGAGAATAACCAAGTACCATTGTAAATACCTCTCTACTTAAGAGGGAGTGTTGAATAAAAGTGTAACTAGGTTAGGTATTTGTAAATGTAATTTTAATCTTTGTACTAGTCAAGAAAAAGAAATATAATTTTCGCAAATTATTTGAATGAGTTTCTTGCTCATACCATAGGTCTAGGAAAGTCAAAGAATCAAAGTCATGTTAAAAAGCTCTTCTTGAGCATGAACATGGGCTGACTTAGTGCCAAGTAGTCCTCCAAGGCAAGCACCATCCTCCAAAGAAGAAGATTGCTAACAAACGATGAATAAAAGTCATATAACTGTCAAGTCGGCTCATAAAAGATGACAGAATGGTTCAGTGGTCCTGTTGGCTTATTTATGGAACCTAACTACTATATATATGCATGGAAAGTATACTCATTACACAGATAAAATATTGTGGATGTATTTGAAGTTTCGGTGCTGATTACAGTAAGTAATCACAGTCTCAAAGATCTTGCATACCTCTCAGAAATCTCGGTCAGGTTCATTGTTAGAAGAATCTCGAATGAAGGAGTATTACAGTGTCTCAGTTGGAGTGAGATACCATGACTTTCAGATGGGTATGACAGGGGATACACTCTCTCACAGTGTCAGCATAACTGTGATCTTGGTGCTAGAAGAATATAGTTACAATCTTGGTGAAGACATCAGTAAGAGAGACACAATCACGTTCTTGACATAACTATTATGATAAGAACCTTGGTGATCCTACAATAATGTTCTCTGTCTCAGCATACATTCTAAGTAACAATTATACTCTCATGGAAGTAATGATGTAAACATTATCATGATCTTGATGTAGACAAGGTGAGTATAAATATCTAGTTGACATGGGGATGCTGTCAGTAAAAGTGTGGAAATCATCTAAATGAAGGTGCAACAATGGTATGCTTGTAATGATGACCTTAGTGAAGCAGCAGTGAAGAAGATCATTGGTGTTTTGGTCTTGGAGTGGCATAGATAGTCAACGGTCATGGTCTTGGTGTTCGTCAATTAGAATCTCTATAAGAAGAATTATGTGCGGGTTTTCCTTCCCAAGAGGGAGAGGTTTTGGCCCTAGCAAAATGCCAACATCTTGTGTTCTTGTCTCTCTTTCTTTTACAGCTATTCGAATGCATCAAGAGATTCATAGGATTCATATGATATCACTAAAAATTCCTCTCATACCTAAATAGAAAAAGAGGAGACATAAAGAGAGATATATGAAATTTTAGATATACTCTCGGAAATTAAAGTAAAGAAGGTCACATAGACCTATACAATAGTAAAGGTATCAAAGAATGAAGGAATAACTTCATTAATATCTAGGAAAGATGATAAGAAGGTAGTCATCATTGATGAGCAAGGTAACAAATATCAATGAACAAAGAAGGTTACCTCACCCGACAATTTGTGGTCTCTATGCTAGATAGAGAAAGACAAGTTGCAATCTATAGTATTAAAGGATAAAAGAATCCAACCTTGTGCAAAAAGGAAAGGCAATGTTGGTACTCAAGTAAAGAAAAAGAAAAATAAGTAAAATTAAGATTCAATGCTATAGAAATATTTTGGAAGCTCATATTACTGAAAGATGGAGGAAGTTGAAGAAAAAGGCTAAGGAAAGAGGGAGTAGCAAATCTCTCCTATGGGTAAGATAGTATCCCTCACAAAAGGGTCCTATCATAAGATCCTAAATCTTGTGTTATAAGATATGACAATGATAATAATATGCATCATGGCATCATGGAAGCATTAGAAACAAGAGCTCGTAACATCTCCATAAGGATCATGAAGGACAAAAATCCATGGCAGACAACATGTAGGATATATAGCTCTTGGGAACCTCAGTGGACATTGAAGGAAGTAAATGAGTCATCTAAGGCTCATCATACATCAAGTTAAAAAGGAAATATCTTCCAGTTGGGGATATACAAGATCCTCAAAATTATCTGATGGAATCCTCATCATAGGATTCACTAATCTAGATAGGAAGCAAGTGTTTCAACAAGAACTGCAACATATGGAATCCATGAGATGATGATATGACATGAAATAGATAAAGGGATTGAAGATCTTTCCGATCAAGGAAGTTGTATGAAGAAGCCTCGATGACTTGAAGGTAAAATAAGGTATATATGCTTGTGTGTAATATTATAATGTCATGTCATATGGTTGCATGTAATATGGATCTTTGCTTCTATCTTAAGAAGCATGATGAAGAGAAAAAGGATCTCTTCCTCTGAAAAGATGTAGGAAGGCATAAGTCACACTAGATAAAATCAACATAATATTTCCTCATATGAAGTATGAGGTGATTGACTACAATAAAGAAAATCAGATTGAAAGATATGAAATGTGTGAGGAAGGAAGAGATCATGAGATATGCGACCATGATGAAGGAAATCAACATCCAAAAGGCCAAGAAGATTTGACTAGGAAATCTTCTAGAAAGATATGAAGACTCTGATGAAAGTCTGAAAAGAATGAAGACCCTTGATAATGGATATATTTGGGAGATGTCCCAACATGTACGCTGGATCTTGATACCTACATAAATATGTCATGATGAAGAGCTATCTTGTAAGGTATTATTTGATGTAATATGATGTTTTGACTTCTTGAATAATATCTGGATAATGCAGGGCTACTTGAACAAGACTTGTAAGTACAAGTGCAACCAACATTCATGCGATGGATGGAAACTCCTAAAAGAAGCATGGAGAGAAAAGAAGTAGCCATATAAAGAAGGTTCCAGATATGTACCAAGAAGGCCACTTTCCATGAAGAAATGAATGACATGACGGAATAAGAGGGAAAGTGATCGATGGTTGTTTCCCTACAAGGAAGAAGCTCAACTAAATTTCATGACATCAAGGAGAGAAGTTGATGAAGCAACTAAAGGACCCACAAAGAAAAAAAATTGTTGATATATATAAGAGTCCCTAGCTAAGAGGGAGCTCTGACAGGTCCTTGATCAAGAGGGAGTTTGAATTAAGATCACCCCTGATTACAAAGGAGTGACAATTGTGTTTTTCCATGTCATGTGTCATGCACTAGACCAGGGCAAACAACCGTAAGACTAGATGAAGGCCATGAATGGAAATGTAGACACATAACAGACACAACATTCTTGTCTTCACTTGGGAAGAAAGAATGGGAGGATAGGGTAGGGAATCAAGGACAAGAGTAGGCAAGAGGACCAGTATCCTTTGAGGGTTGGGAACCCAAGATAAGAATGGTCCTAGAAGGTCATACTTAGTGAACACCTAGGTGGGTATGTACCTTAAGAGACAATGATGAACGTGTTTATAAATCATTGGTCTCGCCAGCATTGTAGATCATGGTCTTGTGGAGAGATGGAGTTGTTAGTCAAGGCCTTGCACTATGAGAATGTTGGTTGATATGATCCTATAGAGATGGGATTACCAATCTAATTCTTCTTATGAGAAATTCTTCAGATTAAGAATAACCAAGTACCAGTGTAAATACCTCTCTACTTAAGAGGGAGTGTTGAATAAAAGTGTCACTAGGTTCGGTATTTGTAAATGTAATTTTAATCTTTGTACTAGTCAAGAAAAAGAAATATAATTTTTGCAAATTATTTGAATGAGCTTCTTTCTCATACCATAGGTCTAGGAAAGTCAAAGAATCAAAGTCATGTTAAAGAGCTCCTCTTGAGCATGAATATGGGCGAACTTAGTGCCAAGTAGTCCTCCAAGACAAGCACCATCCTCCAAAGAAGAAGATTGCTAACAAATGATGAATAAAAGTCATATAACTGTCAAGTCAGCTCATAAAATATGACACAATGGTTCAGTGGTCCTGTCAGCTTATTTATGGAACCTAACCACTATATATATGCATGGAAAGTATCCTCATTACATGCAGAAAATATTGCGGATGTATTTGAAGTTTCAGTGTTGATTACAGTAAGTAATCACAGTCTCAAAGATCTTTCATACCTCTCAGAAATCTTGGTCAAGTTGAGTGTTAGAAGAATCTCGAATGAAGGAGTATTACAGTGTCTCGGTTGGAGTAAGATACCATGAATTTCAGATGGGTATGATAGGGGATACACTCTCTCATAGTGTCAGCATAATTGTGATCTTGGTGCTAGAAGAATATAGTTACTATCTTTGTGAAGACATCCGTAAGAGAGACACAATCACGTTCTTGACATTACTATTATGATAAGAACCTTGGTGATCCTACAATAATGTTCTCTGTCTCGGCATACATTCTAAGTAACAATTATACTCTCATGGAAGTAATGATGTAAACATTATCATGATCTTGATGAAGACAATGTGAGTATAAATATCTAGTTGACATGGGGATGATCTCAGTAAAAGTGCGGAAATCATCTAAATGAAGGTGCAACAATGGTACTATTGTAATGATGACCTTAGTGAAGCAGCAGTGAAGAAGATGATTTCAATAGTAACAAAGAAGATGATTGGTGTCTTGGTCTTGGAGTGGCATAGATAGTCAAGGGTCATGGTCTTGGTGTTCGTCAATTAGAATCCCTATAAGAAGAATTATGTGCGGGTTTTCCTTTCCAAGAGGGAGAGGTTTTGGCCCTGGCAAAATGACAACATCTTGTGTTCTTGTCACTTTTTTTTTTTACAGCTATTCGAATCCATCAAGAGATTCATAGGATTCATATGATATCACTCAAAAGTCCTCTCATACCTAAATAGAAAAAGAGGAGACATAAAGAGAGATATATGAAATTTTAGATATACTCTCTGAAATTAAAGTAAAGAAGGTCACTTACACCTATACAATATTAAAGGTATCAAAGAATGAAAGAATAACTTCATTAATATCTAGGAAAGATGATAAGAAGGTAGTCATCATTGATGAGCAAGGTAACAAATATCAATGAACAAAGAAGGTTACCTCACCTGACAATTTGTGGTCTCTATGCTAGATAGAGAAAGACAAGTTCCGATCTATAGTATTAAAGGATAAAAGAATCCAACCTTGTGCCAAAAGGAAAGGAAAGGTTGGTACTCAAGTAAAGAAAAAGAAAAATAAGTATAATTAAGATTCAATGCTATAGAAATATTTTGGAAGCTCATATTACTGAAAGATGGAGGAAGTTGAAGAAAAGGGCTAAGGAAAGAGGGAGTAGCAAATCTCTCCTATGGGTGAGATAGTATCCCTCACAAAAGGGTCCTATCATAAGATCCTAAATCTTGTGTTATAAGATATGACAATGATAATAAGATGCATCATGGCATCATGGAAGCATTAGAAACAAGAGCTCGTAACATCTCCATAAGGATCATGAAGGACAAAAATCCATGGCAGACAACATGTAGGATATATAGCTCTTGGGAACCTCAGTGGACATTGAAGGAAATAAATGAGTCATCTAAGGCTCATCATACATCAAGTTAAAAAGGAAATATCTTCCAGTTGGGGATATACAAGATCCTCAAAATTATCTGATGGAATCCTCATCATAGGATTCACTAATCTAGATAGGAATCAAGTGTTTCAATAAGAACTCCAATGTATGGAATCCATGAGATGATGATATGACATGAAATAGATAAAGGGATTGAAGATCTTTCCAATCAAGGAAGTTGTTGGAAGAAGCCTCGATGACCTGAAGGTAAAATAAGGTATATATGCTTGTGTGTAATATTATAATGTCATGTCATATGGTTGCATGTAATATGGATCTTTGCTTCTATCTTAAGAAGCATGATGAAGAGAAAAAGGATCTCTTCCTCTGAAAAGTTGTAGGAAGGCATAAGTCGCACTAGATAAAATCAACATAATATGTCCTCATATGAAGTATGAGGTGATTGACTACAATAAAGAAAATCAGATTGAAAGATATGAAATGTGTGAGGAAGGAAGAGATCATGAGATATGCGACCATGATGAAGGAAATCAACATCTGAAAGGCCAAGAAGATTTGACTAGGAAATCTCCTAGAAAGATATGAAGACTCTGATGAAAGTCTGAAAAGAATGAAGACCCTTGATAATGGATATATTTGGGAGATGTCCCAACATGTACGCCGGATCTTGATACCTACATAAATATGTCATGATGAAGAGCTATCTTGTAAGGTATTATTTGATGTAATATGATGTTTTGATTTCTTGAATAATATCTGGATAATGCAGGGCTACTTGAACAAGACTTGTAAGTACAAGTGCAACCAACATTCATGCGATGGATGGAAACTCCTAAAAGAAGCATGGAGAGAAAAGAAGTAGCCATATGAAGAAGGCTCCAGATATGTACCAAGAAGGCCATTTTCCATGAAGAAATGAATGACATGACGGAATAAGAAGGAAAGTGATCGATGGTTGTTTCCCTACAAGGAAGAAGCTCAACTAAATTTCATGAAATCAAGGAGAGAAGTTGATGAAACAGCTAAAGGACCCACAAAGAAAAAAAAATGTTGATATATATAAGAGTCCCCAGCTAAGAGGGAGCTCTGACAGGTCGTTAATCAAGAGGGAGTTTGAATTAAGATCACCCCTGATTACAAAGGAGTGACAATTGTGTTTTTCCATGTCATGTGTCATGCACTAGACCAGGGCAAACAACCGTAAGACTAGATGAAGGCCATGAATGGAAATGTAGACACATAATAGACACAACATTCTTTTCTTCACTTGGGAAGAAAGAATGGGAGGATTGGGTAGGGAATCCAAGACAAGAGTAGGCAAGAGGACCAATATTCTTTGAGGATTGGGAACCCAAAATAAGAATAGTTGTGAAACTGGAGTTCAACATCTTTCATTCCATACAGAAGACAGAGTTAGAGTCCCTCTTGAGGTGAGTTACAATGGAAAAGAAGAAATGGATTTAGTAGTCCAATAAAGTAAAATCCGTGAAATTTGAGGGATTCAGGTTCACCTCAGATTACCTTCACTCGACATCGCCACGTGGAGTACTACACTTTAGCTCCCTGCATCGCGTTTGAGCCCCAACATTCTGGATTCAGACTCGGCTTTGCGAAAGCGTGTCATATTATCACTGTTCTCGACGATATGTACGACCTCTTCGGAACAGTTGATGAGCTCAAACTTTTCACAGCACAATTAAGAGGTGGTGATGATGAATCCAAATAATTTTAGAAGAATATTTGCTTGCTTATGCATTCACCCACTTGAACAATATTTGTGTGTATAATGACCAGATGGGATCCGTCCGCCACAGATTGCCTTCCACAATATATGAAAGGAATTTACATGATGGTTTACAAAACCGTCAATAAAATGTCTACGGAGGCACAAAAGGCTCAAGGCCGAGACACTCTCAACTATGCTCGACAGGCTGTATGGCCGCATACATTTATTTCTTTATGAATCGCCCACGTATTTCACTCGGTAGTTATTACTGAGTTTGCCTCTGTTTGCGTGTGTGCAGTGGGAGGATTATCTTGATTCGTATATGCAAGAAGCAAAGTGGATCGCCACTGGTTATCTGCCAACATTCGAGGAATACTTGGAGAATGGGAAAGTTAGCTCTGGTCATCGCGTAGTGGCATTACAACCCATGCTGACGATGGACATCCCCTTTCCTCCTCTCATCTTCAAGGAAGTTTACTTTCCATCAACCTCAATGACTTGGCATGTGCCATACTTCGATTACGAGGTGACACCTAGTGTTATCAGGTAACGTGGTATTCTGATGTTGTTATAGACATTTTTGGGCACTTCAACCCCAATCATAAAATTTCCATAAACTAAGGGCTCCTAAGTCCCTAAAAGATGTTGTTCCAACCCCTAAAACAAGAAGGTCAACTGATTACATCTTCTCCCAGAAGTTCTCCATGAAAAACTACTTAGAACTGGTCAAAACTGAACCCTTTTACCTGCTCCATAGGCAAAGTGTGTTGCATCTCACCTGAATACACACAGTAGGTGCGTTGCATTTCAAAAAGCCCTTCTATGGGGTGTGATGGGCGAGAAGGGACAAATGGCAGAGTCAATCCGCAAGGTGGAGGAGCATGGAATCTTCCAGAAACTTCTTCTGTGACACTTGCCTCTCTGAATTCGACCAGGGATGAGTAAGAGATCATCGATCTCCAAGTGGAAGCAAGAACTATCAGAGGGAAGACACTAATCAAATCTCAAAAACTGACTCACCTCCCTTGCAGACATCTATATATGGATCCTTCATCCTAGAGATCCAGAGGCTAGAATTTTGTATCTTGTAAGGAAGTGCTGCTAGTTTCTGGGTGCAATATCATAGTGTTGGGTGATCTAAGCTTGTCATGAGGTGAAGAAGGCCTTCTTGCTGAGAGGATGATGCTGGGTCAGAACAATTGGTTGTAACTCTCTTGGCTCTTTCTTGATTATCAATAAAGCTATTCAAGTTTTCCTCCATACTCTTGTGTGATTTATGTTTTATGCATTTGTATGGTCAATTTACATCTGATCCTAAATTGTTTATGATAATAGATCTATGTTCTCGTATAGTGTTATGCTGCTTTGATTCTACAGGTACTCTGTGAAGTTGGGTATACGAGAAAGCAAGTAGCAAAGGACTATCAGAAGAGAGAGGAATCGAGCAAGGAACCAAGCACAAGACAGAGGTTGGTCTCCTTTATTCTTTTCTCATCTATCTCTCATAAAGGAAAACGAAAGTAGTTTTACTTTGTTTGTTTCTAAGGTAGCTACCAGCCTTAGTGGGATTAGCAGTTCTGCATAGACACTTTTCCCTGTAACAAAATGGCGACTCCACTGGGGAACGAGTAGATTGTTTGTTCATCTACATTTGTTTACTTTATAAACTTACAGACGGAGCCTGAAGTCAAGCCAGCTAGCCTTTGAACTGCATTTGCTATGCAAGTGCAAAGTAGATCAACGCTGCTTCAGTCAATCTTGAGGTTTTGTTTATGAATTAAACAATTGATTTACAAGCTCTCTAATTGCCCTTGTGGTAGCTCTAGTAACCTCCTTAGATCTACCCCTGTGATTGATTTACTGATTACCACTTGCTTGGCCAAAATCCCTGAACTGAACTGCAAACTGTGACCCAGAACCCAATCAAAGTCTCGTCCCTGGTCCAGCGCACTGTCTGTTCTGTGAACTTCAAATGCAGCGCACTTCTCGAGTGTAGAAGGTGCGTTGCATTTCAGTTTCTCTGTTACAGGTGCACTGATTAGACAAGGCCTTGTTCCTAAATTTTGGTTTCTGTGCTCATTCTTTTCAGTTCTATTCAAGAGTTTTGCTGCCTGTAGTCAGTACACCTCTATTGAAACCCCCTTCCTTGCTGTTATTCCACCTCCATTGTGCAAAGAACTATAAATGTTTTTATGTATTTTTTGAGTCATTTTCAGTTCTCCCTTACAAAGAAGTAGCGTAATTGTACTGTCGTTTCTTGATTTGAAAGTGTCGCAAGTGTCGTTTTCAGTCATAGAAGAGAATCTGATTGTTCTTGATAGTCTATTACATTGCTACTCCTGTATTCAATCTAAATTAATAGTTTTCTTAGTGTCAAAAGCAAGTTTTCATTTCCAAATCGCAAAGTGTTGTCATTGTCTTCATTTTGGTTTTTAAAAGAAGCTTGTTAGTAATTGTCGCTTTGAAAATAATTCAGATTTGCACATTAACTTTCTTTTTATCATCCACATATTAAGAAGGCTGAAAACAAATATATGCATGTGCATTTGCGTTTAGACTGTTTGTTGGTTTGATTTAGGAAAGTGCATATAGTGTGTGCTCCTTGCTCTTTGTTGAAAGAACACTGTCTCTCTTTCCTTAGTAGCTAGGATTTTCATTGCACAAAGAAGATAAAATGATTGTTTATCATCTTAGATTGCATTTTAGGAATTGTACATCTACATCACGCAGTGAACCTGAAAGGCAAAATTTCTTAAGCAAGATCAACTTAAAATAAATTTAATGAATCTAACAACGCTTTGGAACCTAACGCACAACATCTAGAAGTCTAGGCTAGAGACGTATTCCAACGTCGTAAAGCCTGGTAACTATTGTTTTCATTGTTGGTTGGGCGATTCCTCCACTTTGAGATGATAAGTGCCAGTACGGACTTGTGCTCCCACGTACTGTCGAGTATATTTTGGGAGACCACAATAGGTTTAATCCTTTATCCATAGGAAGCCATGTCTGCCGCCCTATCGATCGCAATGGACTGAACACAACATTCAGGAAGATTGACTGCCGTACCGTAAAAAGTGTCCTGCAGTTTTGCGATTGGTTTGGTAATCCCTCTGTCTAGATTTCCAGAGCAGTCCCTTTCGTTCCTTTTCAGACTCCTTAACGGAAAAGGTCCATCTGAGCACTTGTCACTTCAGGCTCATTAAAAATCGAAGGCGACTAGAGTCATCTTTTGTTTTTTCTCGACTCTTAAAAATTGAAAAAACAAGTTGTGTCAAAGCATCTAAAATTCATCTAATTCGGAAACATACTTCCCCTTGATTTTTAGTTGATCGAGTAATCCACAATCGTGGAAGAAAGTCAATTGAAACCCCGTCGTTCGCGGAGGCTTATGAGTCAACCATCTTTGTCTCCGGGATCGAAATTGTTACGAACAAAGCGAACTCATTTAACTGGTTTCAAATCCCCTGGTAAAGTTAGAACAAGTGTTCTGACACCTTTGGAGGTTTCGGTTACTCCAAAAATTTCTGGTATCCCTACCTTTATAGAAGAAGTTCAGTAGCCACCGAGGGATAGTAGCACTGATCCTAGTTTGAGGGTAAACACTTGTGTTACTGAACCAGTTTCATCTACAACTGGTTCGGAGGGTGTTATTCCCCAAACATCTGTCACTGCAGATTCCATACCTTCTTCGGCACCAGAAATATTTTACGGACCTGACGGTCTACCTCTTCCACCTGGTCTGATTGCTATAGAAGAGATTGTGGAGGATCCTCCATCTAGTACTCCATCGCAATTTGGAGTCGGGATCACTCTGTATCCTCCTTCATCAAAAATTAGTCTACCGCCATCGGAAGCTCCTGTAGAATCACTAGGCAATCTTTTGGATAGATTAGAAATGTCTGAACGACCGTCGAAATCTAGGACTGTGTCGTCCGACACAGCGATGGTAGAACTTCCTACCGTCACTCCAACAATGTTCGCCGGTATACCATCTGTCCCAACTAGCTCTCAATTGCTAGAAGGGGCCCACTCAGGGGTTATTTCGACAGTATGGTCCGTTCCTGTTTGTTCATCTGGAGTAGTATCCGGAAACTCTTATGTTGAGTCTCAGCAAATTGATCCCTCAGGGTGTCAATTTGGGCAGTCCGGTCCTCAAGGGCAAACAATTCCTTTAAGTACCGGATTACTGCCATATGGGGGGCAGTATACCCTTTCATTGTCTCCTCCAGGAGGACAACCATACGGGAGTTCACAACAAAATTCAGGTTACGCTGGAATTACAACTAGCGGTTGGGTGCCAATTCTTCTCAACAACCAAGAGTTGTGTATTCAATGCAACAATGTTTACCTATGTCAAATATACCAACTACACCGGCTATTGTGACGGTGTCGCAAGTACAAGCGTTGCCTGCTGTATGTCAACCTCAGATTTCTCAGGTTGTGATGCAACAATCCCTTGTCCCTGCGACTCAACCACAATCGCCAACTAGTGGAATGACACAAGCCCAAACAGGTACAATTACCCCTCATCTTGGTCAAACAGTTAGTATCGGGCAACAGCACATGGCTTCGCAACCATGGCTGGTGCAATACCAACAACCGCAATTCCAACAGGTATACCAAGGATCTGAGCAACAAATCTTTGCAAATAGTGGGCAGCCGTATATTCAAAATGGTCAAAATCAACCATTCTATAATGGTTATGCCCAGCAACCTTACCAAAGTTACCAGCACCAAATGCATTATGTTGGTATGCAAAGACCAACTGCTCAGGCGATTCCATCTTATCCTGGGTATGCTTCGCCTAACCTGAATCAACAGTTACCCTTCGTGGCGACTTTAGAGTTACTGGATCTAAATTGGTTAACAAATGATCCAATTGCTTATGCCCCTTGGTGGCTGGCGATTCCGCATAAACTTTCGTCAGATATTCCTAAATTTAATGGAAATCCGGGTGAAGATCCGTCGAATCATGTGATGACCTTTCATCTGTGGTGTTCATCAAACACCCTAAACAATGATTCGATTAGGCTTCGCCTTTTTCAAAGGATGTTAACTGGTCCGGCAGCAAAATGGTATATCGAATTACCCAGAGCTTCGTTTGACAACTTCAGTACCCTAGCCACAACCTTTTTAACCCATTTTCAGTTATCGATAAGGTATGAAACGGGAACAAAACTTCTTACCAATTTCACGAAAACAACGGCCACTCACATATCTGATCATATTCATGAGTGGCGACGTCGTCATAGAATGGTAAAAACGTATGTTCCCGATCAACTTTTAGCTGAATGGTTTATTAAGTATTTGTTACCTTCCATTACAGAAGATGTGGCAAAAGGTGGATTCGTCACCGAAGAGCAAGTTATTGCTCGTGTGCAATATTTAGACTTGATTTATACTCAGTCTAGCACGCTCTACGATAAAATACCTGACGCCCCCAGACCGAAATTTTCGGTCCCCCCTCCTCCTAAACCAAACAGTGACTCTCATGCCGGCAATGGCATGATTGGCACGACAGACACGAAATCGACAAAGGCTACATCTAAAAAGGCCCGTAAGATTTCCAGTCAAAATGAAAAAGAAGAACTTCTCGCCTCGGAGTAAATGCCATCTCAACTGATAAAGGCAAAGAAACCAAGCAACCAGGAGGCAAGAAGAAAAACAAAGGGAAAAAGAAGAAAGGAGGAATCATCACCTGAGAAATCTTCTGCAAACCCTTCTAGAAATAGGAAACCAAATCATCCATGCTTTATATGCGATGAGGATCATTGGACATCAGATTGTCCGTATAAAGTTGAGCTTAAAAAATTCTTCAAGAATTCAAAAACCTCAGCAGTATTAACTGATCCGTTTCCAAATCCAGGAACAAATCTGATTGATGGTGGAAATGCTTCCCCGTCCCAAGTGCTAATGTTGTCGGTTTCGAAACAACAAAATGATGCTTTGATATCGACAAGGAATAAAGATTATGGGAATCCACAGATGTCGAACAACAAGGATAAAGATCAACCTAGTAGTTCAACAACAACTTCGACAGAAGTTGCGCCACCCATCATTCCTGAACTGACAATAAAACTGCCAAAGGGAGTAGTACACAAGTCGACATTTAATCCTCTTGCCAAACCGACATAGCATTATAATATAGTGGAAGATCTGGCCCAATCGCCATCCGCTATGTCGACACTTGAGGTATTACAAAATTTCCCATCCCAAAAGTAGGCTTTATTATCAACTATTGGTGGGGTAGACCCAAAGGATCCTAATCTTGTGTCTTTTAATTATAAAGGATACGATCCTCAGTTACCAGCTCAATTAGCTTTCCTCATTCAAGTGAAATCCCTCAACAAAACTGTTCATCGAACAATTATTGATGAGGGGGCATCTACATGTATTATGTCGATGAGTTGCTGGAAAACTTTAGGATCTCTGACCTTGTCGCGATCATCGACGACATTAAAAGCATTCAACGGACGAACATATACCCCATATGGTATTCTAAGTAACTTGCAAGTTGAACTAAGGGGGAAAACCGTAGAAATAGATGTCGAAGTAATCGACGGAAACCTAGATTACAACATCCTACTGGGAAGACCATGGATATATGCCATGGCTGCAGTTGTGTCGGCCTACTTTAGGAAGATTGCATTTCCTTTTCAAGGAGGGATTACAATCTTCGATCAACAAACTTTCCTCCCCAGTGGTTCCCAAGTTACGGGAAGCATTCCGATGATCCATGGAAGCCCCCATTCGCTTCAAAATATTGGAGTATGCCTACTAAAAGACCCTATATTAATGGGGACTTTTGCCCTTCCACCTCCCATCAATCTGGCGAAAGTAGCATCGGTAAGAACCTGCAATATGATATCTTTGATTCAGAAGATCTCAGAAAACGATATGAACATGGATCATACGGGGGTATTGCCTCCAAGCCCAATAGAAATATTGTAGCAATCAATGTTTCTAGCATGGGAGGCAAACTGAAATCAACGCTCATCAAGCGTTTGGATAGATAGGTCTAAGGAATATGGCACCCCTTCAGATCCTTGGTCGCAAGTGCATTATACTGACGAAGGAATTGTTCAATCAATGGTAATTGAAGGGGCGCCATGGGAAGATTACCACCATCCTTCCCATCTTCCCGATTATAAAGAAGATACTCTTGATGACCTTCATCATCCTTCAGTCTTTGATTTCCTATCAAATACTGTAAACACGGTGGATTCCAAGTGAAACTTGTCCAACATTGAAGAGACTATCGCCATAAATATCTCGACCAAAACAGATGTTGTAGAGAATATTTATATTGGTAAGTGTTGTTCTCCTTCAGAACTGGAAATATATAACGCTCTTTTTCGCGAATTCAGAGATGTCTTTGCTTGGTCATATGATGAAATACCAGGCATTGACTCGAGTATAGTTGAACACGAAATTAAGATGTATCCAGATGTCAAACCAGTACGACAACGGCTACGGCAGGTGCACCCCAAGAAAGCCGCTGCCATCAAGGCAGAAGTTGAAAAGCTTCTCCATGCTGGTTTCATTTACCCAGTACCTCTAACCGATTGGGTATCGAACATTGTTCCTGTTATCAAAAAACAAGGAACGATTAGAGTGTGCATCGATTATAGGGACGTAAATCGAGCTTGTCCAAAAGACAACTACCCTACACCCTTTATTGACTAGATAATTGATGAATGCACCGGATGTGAAATATTTTCATTTATGGATGGATTCTTCAGGTATAATCAAATAAATATCCGCCCACAGGACCGGTCAAAGACTGCATTTATTTGTCAGTGGGGCACATTCGCATATCGCAAATTACCCTTTGGTTTAAAGAACGCAGGGGCAACATTTCAGAGGGCAATGAATTATGCCTTCCATGACATAAAAAACGTCGTTCAACCATATCTCGATGACCTTCCAGCTCATTCGTGAAAGCGGACTGATCATCCGCAGCATTTGAGAGCGATATTTCTACGTTGCCGACACTACAAGATACGACTCAATCCACACAAATGTGTGTTCTGTGTCAGTTCTGGCCGATTACTTGGATTTCTAGTCTCAAAGGACGGGATTCGTCTCAACCCATGTAAGGTTCAGGCAATCATAAATTTGCCTCCACCTTCAAATTTGCTTCAGATTCAGAAACTCCAAGGGAAAGAAAACTTTCTGAGGAGGTTCATTCCAAATTATGCCGAACTTGCTAAAGGTTATACACGTCTATTGAAAAAGGAAGTGCCCTTCGTCTGGGATCAGGTCGCACAAGCTTCCTTTGATGCTTTAAAAGACTCCCTAATGAAAGCATCATTAATGTACGCTCCTGATTATCAAAAAGACTTTAACCTGTATCTGGCTGTAGCAGATACAACCATTGCAATGGTTTTAGTTCAAGAAGACAACATAATTGAACATCCTATATATTATTTAAGTAGGAACTTAAATGATACAGAAAGCAAATATTCTTATGTTGAAAAGCTAGCACTTGCAGCTGTTCAAGCGATACAGAGATTTCGACACTATGTCCTCTTTCGAAAAACTACCATTCTGTTAGATTGCAACCCGATGACTTATATATTGTCGCGACAGTTGCTGGGGGGCAAATATTCAAAAGGGATAGCAATTCTATAAGAGTTTGATCTGGAATTTGTAAAATCCAAGTCAAAGAAAGCACTGGTTTTCGTAGAATTATTATGCGATCTCCCATCGTCGTCCAACGATGAAACATCCGAAGAAACAATCATGGATGAATCTTTGTTTCTGATATCTTCAAGCAATCCGTGGTATGGAGATATAATCATCTATCTCCAAACCCAAAAATATAGGTCTAATACCTCCCGCTCTGAACAAAAACGTATTCGATACCAATCAAAAGACTACATGATCGTCGGTGATACACTTTACCGTCGTGGTGTCGATACAGTTCTGAGGAGGTGCCTCACCCATGAGGAGGCCGAAAAAGTCCTGAATGATTGCCATTCAAGCGCGTGTGGGGGGCATCAATCTGGTTACGCTACGGCGCAAAAAATTTTACGAGCAGGATACTTCTGGCCAACAATGTTCAAAGATTGCATAACCACAGTCAGAAGTTGCCATGCTTGTCAAATTTTCGATAGCAAAACCAGAAGACCACCCGCACCTCTGCAGCCAATAGTTGCTGTTGGGCCATTCGCCAAATGGGGCATTGATTTCATGACATGTAACCCCACCTCGACCGGGGGGCATGGGTATATCATAGTTGCAGTGGACTATTTTACCAAATGGGCCGAAGCGATGCCTACATTAAACAATACTGGCGAAACAGCTGCCCTTTTCTTTTTCAATCATGTAGTCGCTAGATTCGGCATTCCACAGGCTATAGTCACAGATCATGGATCGCATTTTTGTAATCACATGATGGTTGAATTGGCTTCCAAATTGGGGTTGTCCCATGACAGCTCTACTCCATATTATTTACAGGCCAACGGACAAGTTGAAGCAATCAACAAGGTCCTGAAGCGGATGTTGCAAAGGATGATTGGAGTCCACAAAAGGAGTTGGCACCTGATCCTGTACTTAGCCTTGTGGGCATACCGAACGTTGGTAAGGAATGCAACTGGGTTTACACCCTTCCAACTGGTGTATGGCCTAGAAGCAATCTTGCTAGTTCAGTGTGAAATCTCGTCCCTCAAACTCGCAATCGACCTTCTCCCTAGAACTTCAGAAGAGGAGGCTCGTTTCTTGGAGCTAATCCAATTGGATGAAACCCGTCGTGATGCTGATTTGGCTAACGAAGCCCATAAGAAATGAGTCAAGGCGCAGTTCGACAAGAATGTCAAACCCCGTGTCTTCTCAGTAGGTGACTTGGTCTTACTTTACGACCAAGAATCCGATAAATTGGGAGCAGGTAAATTCAAGTCTTTATGAATGGGCCCCTATATTGTTAAAAGAGTGTTAGGAAAAGGAGCCTACAATTTGATGGATTACGACGGGATTCCACTGTCGCAACCCCGTAATGGGTTGTACCTTAAGCGTTACTATGCATGATTCAGTGTAGTAACCCATATGCTTTTGTTACATTTTTGTTTTCGCTAAGAGTAATTATTTTGGTCAAGTAATCCACTTTTTACATTTATTGCAGATGTCAAACCTATTTGAGTCATTTGTCAAATATGCCGACGGAGCGAGTCGTAGATCGCGGAACCTATCTTCTGCGGCCTGGGCCATTTTTGATCCAAGCGGCGAGTTAGTAAGTTTCAGAGGGGTATGTATTGGTCGATCAACGAATAACATCGCTCAATATAGCGCGTTGATAAAACTTCTCTCTGATGCCATCACAGATGGCATACGCCGACTGATCATCAGGCTAGACTCACAGCTCATCATACTACAACTCACTGGTATCTACTCTGTCCGAAATCTAGTTATTTATCACATGTTCCTAAGGGTCAAGATTTTGGAAAGGCAATTTGATTTTATTCAATATCAGCATATTTCCAGAAACTTAAACACATTAACTGACTCATTGGCAAATTATGTGTTAGATAGACATTTGCAACATTTATAAAAAATAAGCATTTCATCAATATCTGCATCAGGATCATATAACTTAACCAAAATGAAACTCCAAAAATCAAAAATATATATATAACTGTTTATGGTTTACACATAATGTTCTGTAACCAAGACAAAATTGGTCAAATGACCCAAAACTCAAAATGCTAGGGGGCACCCTAGCCTAATGATGCTGGTGATAACAAGTCACCGCCTGTGCAATCATGCGTAAAAGCCTAGTCCATCGACTTGGCACACCAGTAGTATGTCGCTGCATCCTCAGAGGCAACTCGTCAGTCCTCACATCTGGAATACCGAGAGTGAGGCCCTCGACCTGATCCTGTAATGCTGAAAGAGTCTCGGCCACATCAAGGTCGTGAAGGATAGCCCTTCCCACAGCCTCTCCTATTGGAGCGGCAGCTGGCACTCTCAGGCGTACTACTAGCCGAACAGGACCAACATCTGCATGAGCACATGAGTTCTGATTAGTCTTGATAGAATAAAGCATAAGGACATTATAAAAAAGAAACGATAAACATGAATATGGTCAAAGAATTTACCAATGGCACCCCACTACTCGCCAACCGGCAATACCAAATCCGGGTCACCCCAGAAATCCATACCAGCATATCGATACTCGGAAAAAACCATCTCCTGACGATCGAACCACCCGAAGAAGATATCAGAAAAGGAAATCTGAGACTGACCAGCATGTCTAGACATATGGTCGACCCATCTCTGCATTCGTGGTTCAGTCGGTGGAGGTAAACCAAGTGAAATATACTGCGGTTGCATCAGCGGGATCTTTTCCAAGGCAAAGGCGGTCAAAATAGAACCATATCCAAAGTTCTTCAATCTTTCGTTCTTCACCTTGGTCAACTGTTCTTTCATCACAAAGAGTACTGCATCACACCAGTTGAACACTTTCGGTTCAAGACATTCTAAGGCATACTGCATATAAGACCGGTTAGCCACATGAAGAGCCGCACCACCAGCCATCCTACCAAAAGTGAATAGAATGGTCCTCAGGGACCTGTCAGTGACATCTCGGATGATGATCTTTCCGTCTTTACTCGGCTGAGATCCCTCTCTATAATACCTGCGAATGTAATCTCTCACAGATTCACCCCCACGGGCCGAACCTGATAAAGAGATAGGGGCACCCCGCCTCGATAAGCCGGTCAAAAAATAGATGTCCACGACAGTCAAGGGGATAGATTTGCCCCTAATTTGGAACACCTAGCTAGTAGGATCCCATGCATCGAGCAAATATTGCAACAAGTTGATCTGTTGTCTCATGCTAGAGATGCGGAAAAACTTCAGCAGGCCACAATTCCGCAGTGCACTTACCGTGACTGGATCATGTAAAGCAAGCATGTCCTCTTCTTTGTGCTCACGTTCTCGCCATGTAACAGGCATTTTGCTCCAATGAATCTCTGAAATCAAAGAAGAGAAGAGTTAGATCCTGATTTGGTGAAAAACAGGCAAAAAATTTCCATTAAAAACTGTGCATAAATTTCCTTCCTTGCGCTCATCGCACCTACAGTAGTGTTTTGGGTGCATTGCATGTGAACTGGCTAGTGGACAGGCCAACATGCAATGCACTTTTCGATGAAGAAAGGGTGCGATGGGGCCAGGACGAGTTTTTCAAACCCCAGAGGCTCAGAAAAACCAAAAATCAGGCTCAGAATGCAAAATGGAAAAGATGAAATGAAAGAGCTCAGGTTTAGCTCCTACCTGGTCCAAAAGGTGCCAAAAATCATCCACAGAATCTCCTGGAATCAGCTGGTGAAAATCAAAGGGGGAAAGCACCTCCAAAGCTCCAACAAGCCAAAGTTCAAATGAAATGGTAAAATGAGAGGTAAAAGCACTTTTAAATTACTTTTTACGTAATTCAAGTAAAATATTAGTGTATTAACTCATTTTTCAAACATATATTGTTCATTTCTAACTAGTTTGATGAAGCAATTGAGCATGCAGTACAATCTTTGAAGGAACAAAGTCATTAATGGTGAAATCAAGAAAAGTAATGACCATTATATCGAGCAGTTTTAACGCGGACTTCATGCTCGTTAAAAAATAAACATAAGCAATGAGAAAATGTTTCCCCAGTGTTTAAGCTCATTAAAAAATGAACTAATTTCCGGTAAATAACCATCGTGAATGTAGTACTCCAGCCTTTCAAGCCTTGGTCGTGTTCTCATCATCACCTCCACTTTGTATTGGCCGATCATTCACCTCCACTTGATTGTTTACCCCTTTTGAGGAACAGCTGCGAAGAGTGATCCTGTTATCCATCCTTGTGACACTGCCATGATTCGAAAATCCCAAACCTTACCTGGAATCAGCTGCTACCCGAATTTATCACTCGTTCCTCAAAGACGAGTCTCCTTTAAGCTCTTTTCAACTGACTCATAAAATATGAAAATATTGCCAAGCCATTGGCCTCTCCAACTCGTTAAAGTGACCAGAAGTGCCATCCCTCCTTTAGATTTTAATCTTTTTGGACCTGAGGGATTATTACACAAAAATATCGAGTGCTTGTTTTGTTCGGCTCGTTAAAAGTACCGAAAATTCACCCCTTCTGTATTATTTTATACTTTTTTGGACTTAAGGGATTAGATGACGAAAAATGATTTTTGGACTTTCCTTTACATCCCTTTTCAAACTCTCTAAAATTGAAAAGGACCGAGTTATCTTTGTCGTTAAACTCGTTAAAACCTAATAGCGACAAACTTGTCCATAACAGACAAGAACGAGTTTCACTATCGCTAGGCTCATTAAAAAATAGCGATGGGTTTGCCTGAAGGTCAAATTATAGAACAAGCATATGTTATCCTCCTCAAGATTGACAAAAATAAAGAGGTACTGGTCAGTAATGACTGGGGATAAATTGGGAAGGAAACTTGAAGAAACTTCATTGGTAGCAAGTCGCTCTTGAACATGACACTTTCACTCTCCTAGTCGGGTTGGGTTGTTCCATTCACCGGTCACATCACCATGGTTCCATCACACCATCCACATTTGGGGTTAATGCTACCAATCCATCATGTCAGTGTCGCCGGTATGTTCAAGAGAAGTCGCTTAGAGAATTCACCTGTGTCTCACCCACTGCAATACATTCACACTCCATCCTTTCATGACCGCCACCCTGAACCTTATGTCATCAGATTGTTTTCACCTCCATTAAAATCATTTGCTCCGTTCCGTGTCATTGATGTGGGATTCACTAAGGCCCTCCTATGACGGATCGCTTCTTGTCGACAACAGCTCATTATCCAAGAAGTCGATCTAGGAACAATCCTTTCAGTACTTTGAAGCTTGCATGCCTCAATGGCAAGTTTCTCACTTCCGGCGACAGGTTTACATCAATGGCCTTCGACCGAAAGATTTTGCGTGGTGTTCGATGCCAAGTCTTTTATTCACACCGCGTGAATTGTACTGTAGTACCTTGAGGGTCATCATCATTATCGGTGATTCCTCTCGCGCCTGTTAACGGTTTACATCATTGGCTGGTAATCAAGCGATGTCTTTCCATGTTTGACTCCAGAACATCTCTCACATGGATCGACTTGTACTTTGAGTGAAGATCGAATGAGATTGAAGACCCCGGATCTAGTTTCATCCATCCAGGCTGCAATATATATTCAAGAAAATAAAGACATCAAATGTACATCATTGCTGCACAGATAATCATCCAATCTAAGGGATGATGACTCTACCAGAATCATCGGTCTACACTCAGACGATTGTCTGTCTCATGTACATGAAAATGAATTTATAAAGCTAAGAATGGGAATGCCCCCCTCAGCTAGATCATGAAAAATATTAGGAAGATAATGTATTGTATTGTATCTTATTACAGGTCACCTTCCAGCTCAAAAAACTTCGCATCCTCATGATAAAGCATTTCACCCGACATCAAAAATTAACGACCTCATGCTTTAGGGGGCAACTGTTATAGACATTTTTGGGCACTGCAACCCCAATCATAAAATTTACATAAACTAAGGGCTCCTAAGTCCCTAAAAGATGTTGTTCCAACCCCTAAAAGAACAAGGTCAACTGATTACATCTTCTCCCAGAAGTTCTCCATGAAAAACTACTAAGAACTGGTCAAAACTGGACCATTTCACCTGCTCCATAGGCAAAGTGCGTTGCATCTCACCTGAATACACACAGTAGGTGTGTTGCATTTCAAAAAGCCCTTCTATGGGGTGCGATGGGCGAGAAGGGACAAATGGCAGGGTCAATCCGCAAGGTGGAGGAGCATGGAATCTTCCAGAAACTTCTCCTGTGACACTTGCCTCTCTGAATTCGACCAGGGATGAATAATAGATCATTGATCTCCAAGTGGAAGCAAGAACTATCAGAGGGAAGACACTAATCAAATCTCAAAAGCTGACTCACCTCCCTTGCAGAAATCTATATATGGATCCCTCATCCCAGAGATCCAGAGGCTGGAATTTTGTATCTTGTAAGGAAGTGCTGCTAGTTTCTGGGTGCAATATCATAGTGTTGGGTGATCTAAGCTTGTCATGAGGTGAAGAAGGGCTTCTTGCTGAGAGGATGATGCTGGGTCAGAACAATTGGTTGTAACTCTCTTGGCTCTTTCTTGATTATCAATAAAGCTATTCAAGTTTTCCTCCATACTCTTGTGTGATTTATGTTTTATGCATTTGTATGGTCAATTTGCATCTGATCCTAAATTGTTTATGATAATAGATCTATTGAATTGAGGCTTCTGTGATCCATATCAAGTTTAAGAGAAATTCTTCGGGGTAAATCACAAGTTTTATCTTGTGATTTACGCCGAAGAATTTCTCTTAAACAAGATAATAGATCTATGTTCTCGTATAGTGTTATGCTGCTTTGATTCTACAGGTACTCTGTGAAGCTGGGTATACAAGAAAGCAAGTAGCAAAGGACTATTAGAAGAGAGAGGAATCGAGCAAGGAACCAAGCGCGAGACAGAGGTTGGTCTCCTTTATTCTTCTCTCATCTATCTCTCATAAAGGAAAATGAAAGTAGTTTTACTTTGTTTGTTACTAAGGTAGCTACCAGCCTTAGTGGGATTAGCAGTTCTGCATAGACACTTTTCCCAGTAACGGATGTGATCCTAAATTTTGAGAATATTTTGAAATTTGATAGATTAGAATCAAGTTTAATGATTTGGTATGTATTATTTTTAGATTATAAAGTGATAAGTGATGTTATTAGGTAATGTGGTTGTTAAATGTTACTGGGTAAAATGATTGTTTAATGATTTGGCATGTATTATTTTCAGATTAAAATGTGATAACAGATATTATTAGGTAATGTGGTTGTTAAATATTACTAGGTAAAATGGTTATATATTTTAATAATAAATTTTGAAAATATTTTGAAATTTGATAAATAAAAATAAAGTTGAAATTAAAATTAATTATTTTAATATTTAGAATAAATTAGCCAGAGTCCAACCTTTTTTCGCCCTTCTTCTACCTATGAATTTCCAGAAAATTTAAAACAATTACCATAAATCCTTATTAAATGCTACGATTAATTTTTGTTTTCGTTTTAAACTGTATAGTAATTGTATGGGCATGGTGATCACAGGAGGACAGGGCTCGTGGAGAAGAAGCCTCGTGTATATCTTGTTATATGAAAGACAATCCTGGAGCAACAGAGGAAGATGCTCTTAATCATCTCAACGTCATGATCAGTGGCGTAATTAAAGAATTAAATTGGGAGCTTCTCAAACCTGAGAGCAGTGTGCCCATTTCTTCCAAGAAAATTACTTTTGACATTACTAGAGCTTTCCATTACGGTTACAAATACCGAGATGGCTATAGCGTTTCTAGCATTGAAACAAAGAGTTTGGTGATGAGAACCCTCCTTGAACCTGTGCCTTTATAACCAAATCTAGAATTTACAAGAAGTTGATACTCTGTTTAGGTTAGATAACTTAGGTCTATGATTTTACTGTTCAAGCTATGTTGTGGGTAAGATATCATATTACTATTAAAAGTTGTAAATTTTAACATAGCTGCATGTATCTCAATGGTTATTGTTTCCCATAACCTTCTCCCAGATTTACAATATTGATATGCAGGTCATTATATAAAACTGTGTCATTATGTCGTTAGATTTGTAGCTGTAATTCTTGAGTTTGTCATTGAAAGCCGTGGAGTGTGAGGGGATCACAACAGATTACAAGTAGTAATAAACTTAAATAATTACATATTTAATAAGAGCGAATATTACAATGTTGAAATTATATTTTTAATATAAGAGAAATGAATTTTGTTTGAATTTTATAGTTACTTTTTAATATGAAGATTAAAATTGGGATATTTTCTTAAAAGTTTTGATATACTCTAAAATATATTTTTTATTTTTTGTTATAATAAAAAATTTAAATTATTGTAATTTTAATAAATTAAATATAATAACTTTTTTTAATATAGCTCACAACTTATTTTATAATTGGTATTAAATAGCGTTACTTTCTAATTTGGTATTAAATAGTGTTGAACAAAGAGTTTTAGAGAAAAGATTTATTTTTTTATTATAGAAGATAGTGTATAATCATTAACTATTGAAGAAAAAAATTCCATCATAGAGGTGCCAAACCCACTAGAAATAACATTAGCAAAGAAGAACATCTTGTCTCTTATCTTGAAAGCTGATAAAGGTGGGGTTGTTGTGGTAATGAATCTGAAGGTTATGACATGAAAATGATTGAGCATCTAAATGAAAGTGTAGAATATGAAATGCCCCTCTTTAAGCCAGTTGATAAGCCAACATAACTATGAAGAAAAATACATATATAAAAAATTGAAACAAATAAAACACAGTTACTGTGTCACACAAACCTGCTGTAAATCTCATATATTATTAAAACATTCACTACATTCTTATATAGTAAAATTATTACTAATATGATTATCAATCAACTTTGAAACAAATCTACTGACACTACCAATCTTCTAACTCTTCTAATTTTTAGCACTGACCTTCCTTCCTAATAATTTGCTGCACATAGAACACAAAATTTGTTGACTAAATTGTCAGCGATTTACATAACAAATTAAGCATTATTCCCAACGCTTCCCCTTAATGATTAATGAGGAATTACTATCTTATCTCATAGTGCCAAAAACTGAGCTTTTGCAACTTTTTTGGTGAAGATATCTGCTAGGTGATGCTGAGTATTTATATGCTTCAATTCAATATCCTTCTTCTGCACCAAATCTCTAATGAAGTGATATTTCATGTCAAAATTCTTTGTCCTGCTGTGATGAACTGGATTCTTTGCTAACTTGATGGCACTTACATTATCACAATAAATCAATATAGGCTGAATTTTTTTTTCTCCAATTTCTTCCAAAATTTTTCTGAGCTAAACTGCTTGTGTACCTGTTGAGGTAACTGCAACATGCTTCGCTTCTGTGGATGACAGGGAATCAATGCTTTGTTTTTTTTAGCTCAATGTAATCAAACCAGAACCAAAAGAGAAACAATTTCCAGATGTGGACTTACAGTCATCAAGACTACCTCCCCAATCTGAATCACTAAATCCAACAAGATTGAACTTTTCAGAAGAGTAGTAATGAATACAAAAATTTAGAGTGTCTTTCACATACCTTAAAATCCTCTTGGCTGCCTTCATATGTATTTGAGATGGATTTGTCATATACCTTGAAACAAGTGAAACTGAATATGTAATATCAGGCCTTATGTGGGTTAGAAATATCAAGCTCAGCACAATACTTCTGTAAGTTTTCTCATCAACTAAATCAGCGCCATCATCTCTACATAACACCTCTCCATGAGCACTTGGAGTAGGGTATGGATTGCAATCAAGCATATCAAATTTATTTAGCATATCATGTGCATACTTTGTGTGACAAATGAAAATCTCATCCTTACTTTGATAAACCTCCATTCCTAGAAAGTATTTCATGATGCCTGGATCTTTCATCTCAAATTCATTCATCATAGCAACTTTGAATTTATCATTCATCTTAGAACTACTACCCATATACAATAGATCATCAACATACAAACTTATGATTAGAATATCAATACCTTCTTTTTTGTAGTAAAGGGTAGGATCACTCTTACTTCTCTGGAAGCCATTTTCCTGAAAGTATCCATCAATCCTAGCATACCATGCTCTTGGTGCTTGCTTGAGACCATACAAAGCCTTCTTCAACTTGTAGACATTATTCTCCTTTCCTTCCACTTCAAAACCTTGTGGATGCTCCACATATACTTCCTCTTCTAAGTCCCCATTCAAGAAGGCACTTTTCATGTCCATATGATGTATGCTCCACTTTTTCTGAGCTGCTAATGAAATCAACATTCTAATGGTCTCCTGTCTTGCTACTGGTGCAAATGTCTCTTCATAATCAATTCCATACTTTTGTGTGAATCCTTTAGCAACTAATCTTGCTTTGTGTCTTTCAACACTCCCATCACTGTTAAATTTAATCTTATAGACCCATTTGGTGCCAATCTTTTTCTTATCATGTGGAAGCTCTGTCAACTTCCAAGTGTCATTCCTTTGAATGGAGTCCATCTCTTCTTGCATGGCTTGCATCCAAACCTCATTACTACATGCATCTTCAAAACATGATGGTTCAAAATCAGCCTTGGCTAATAAAGTGAAATTGACTATCTCACCTATTGGGCTTTCTTCATGTGCTTGATTTGCACTCCTCTGATAAATATCACTCAATATTCTTACCTTTCCTTGTAGAGCTTGGAGAAGAAGTTGGACTTGAACTTAATGTTGAAGAAATTAATGAAGGGTTTCTTGGTGGAGTTAACCCACTAGTTATAGAAACATTAGTTGGCTACTCGTGATCATTATCAACAATTATATCATCATTCAAAACAGATTTTTTCTTCTCAACATGGCCTTTTTGATGACCATAAACTCCCCCTTTATACAAAATTACATCTCTGGAGACAACAAGCTTGTTATTTAGAGGATTATACAATTTATAAGCCTTGCTTGTTTCACTATACCCAATAAAAATACATAAGTCACTCTTTGCATCTAACTTTTTTCTATTCTGATCAGGTACATGCACATAAGCCAAACAACCAAAAACATTGAAATGATTAACATTAGGCATTTTTCCATACCAAGATTCATAAGGAGTCATCTTTTCCAGTGCACTGGTGGGGCTACGGTTGAGGATGTACACTGTTGTAGCAACTGCATCTCCCCAATAAGAATTGCTCAACCCCTTAGTTTGTAACATGCATCTTGCCATTTCAACCACAATACGATTCATATCATAATAACTCTGGAAAGATTTTTAGCAGAATTCTCCTCCACGGTCAATCCGCAAACATTTGATCTTGCACCCTTTCTCATTTTCTACAAGGGCTTTGAACTTCTTGAATGTATCCAGGGCTTCACTTTTGACCTTCAAAAAATATACCCAACAATTTTGTGAGTAATCATTAATAAAGGTGATGAAATATGATGACTTACCCAAACTTTTAGTCTGCATAGGACCACATATGTCTGAATGAACAAGCTGAAGTGGGTGATGAGCCCTCCATGCAGTGCCCTTTGGAAACCTTTCCCTTGCATGCTTTCCTTTAGCACATCCTTCACAAACCTCCTTATGCTCTTCTACCTTGGGAAAACCAGAAACTAATGCATGTGAGGTTAGAAACTTCAAACTGTGAAAATTTAAATGTCCATACCTGAGATGCCATAACCAACTTGAATCCTCATAAGCCATATTTGCAAGATTATTGTTATGTTCATCAAACCTCAAGGGAAACATCCTATTTCTTGTCATAGGCACAAAAATGTTCACTCTATTTCCCTTATTCTTATCATAGATAGTACATGTCTTATTTTCAAATACTACTTTATAATTTTTCTCACATAGCTGCCCAACGCTCAACAAATTATGCTTCAATTGTGGAGTATAATAAATTTCATGAATACTCTTTATACCTTCTTTTGTTTGGACCTCCATAGCTCCTTTAGTAGCAACCTCCAATGATTTATCATCACCAAGCTAGATCTTGGATTTGAAACTTTCATCCTTTGCTGAAAACAACTTCTCATTCCCTGTCATATGGTTAGAGCATCCAAAATCTAGGTACCAAACATCTTTACTAGTATTTTCGCCTTCGGCATAAGATAAAAATAAATGATCTCGAGGATACTCACCACTTTCTTGAGCATAGTTAGCATTTTCACCTTCTTTCAATCTGCATTCTCTTTCAAAGTGGCCATACCTGTTACAATAGTAACATTGAACATTTCTCTTATCAAATCTACCTCTACCTCTACCTATGAAACTACCTCTTCCTCTACCTCTTGAATAATTTTGGCTTTACCATTTACCTTGACCTTGATTGCTTTTGGTACTACTGCTGCTTGCATCTTCATTCTTTGTAATTTGTAATTTAGAGGAAAAAGCTTTCTCTACATCTTCAAAAGTGTCATTCAATCTTTCTTCATGAGACATCAAAGATCCAACCAATTGATCAAACTATAGTTTTGTCAAATCCTTGCTTTCTTCCATGATTATGGCAACATGATTCCATCTATGTGTTAAAGATCTCAATACTTTTTTAATTAAAACTTCATTACTTACAGTTTCTCCAAGTGTAGCCATTTTATTGACCACATCTTTGACTCTCACACAATAGTCACTCACACTTTCAGCTTCTTGCATCTTCAAATTCTCGAACTCTCGCTTCAATGTCTGAAGCTTGACCACCTTAACTTGATCACTACCTTGGTAAGCTTCTTGTAGAGTCTCCCAGGCATTTTTGGCAGTTTTTGCTCCTGATATTCTTGGAAATAAGCTCTTATCATGAGCTATCTGAATGTGAAACAAAGCTTGAGAATTCTTTTTCCTTCCTTCCTTTCTGGTTGTTCTTGCATTGGCTGTAAGGGCATTCCAATCAGCTGGCTCCTCATAACTTGATTCAACAATCTCCCACAAATCTTTTCCAATAAAAAAGGTTAGCATCTTAATGCACCAATAATCATAATTGTTTCCATCAAATTCTGGAACTGGCATCTCGTTAGAATTCGACATGATTAACTTTGGCGAAATTCCAACAATAAAAATTTAACCCAAAACAATTTTACCTGCTCTGATACCACTTGTAGAATATGAAATGGCCCTCTTTAAGCCAGCTGATAAGCCAACATAACTATGAAGAAAAATACATATAAAAAAAATGAAACAAATAAAACACAGTTACTGTGTCACACAAACCTGCTGTAAATCTCATATATTATTAAACCATTAACTACATTCTTATATAGTAAAATTATTACTAATATGATTATCAATCAACTCTAAAACAAATCTACTAACACTACCAATATTCTAACACTCTTCTAATTTTGAGCACTGACCTCCCTAATAATTTGTTGCACAGAGAACACAAAATTTGCTGACTAAATTGTCAGCAATTTACATAACAAATTAAGCATTATTCCCAACAGATATGCAGGTCATTATATAAAACTGTATCATTATGTCGTTAAATTTGAAGTTGTAATTCTTGAGTTTGTCATTGAAAGTCGTGGAGTCGGATGGGATCACAACAGGTTACAAGTAGTAATAAACTTAAATAATTACATATTTAATAAGAGTGAATATTACAACGTTGAAATTATTTTTTTAATATAAGAGAAATGAATTTTGTTTGAATTTTATAGTTACTTTTTAATATGAAGATTAAAATTTGGATATTGTGTTAAAAGCTTTGATATAATCTGTTATATTTTTTTATTTTTAATTATAATAAAAAAATAAATTATTGTAATTTTAATAAATTAAATATAATAAATTTTTTGAATATAGCTCACAACTTATTTTATAATTGGTATTAAATAGAGTTACTTTCTAATTTTGTATTAAATAGTGTTGAACAAAGAGTTTTAGAGAAAATATTTAATTTTTTATTATAGAAGATAGTGTATAATCATTAACTATTGAAGAAAAAAATTCCATCATAGAGGTGCCAAAGCCACTAGAAATAACATTAGCAAAGAAGAACATCTTGTCCCTTATCTTGAAAGCGGATAAAGGTGGGGTTATTGTGGTAATGAATCTGAAGGTTATGACATGAAAATGATTGAGCCTCTAAATGAAAGTGTAAGTTACAAGAAGTTACCTAGTAATCTTATCTCTAAAGTGATAAAATAGGTTTATAAAGCCTTAATATCTTCCAACCTTAATGACAGTATCAAAAAGAGATTGATGCCTTCAAGAGAAATTACATGTAGAATTTATGGTGCCCCAAAAATTCACAAGAATGGTGTTCTGTTAAGAACAATAGTGAACACTATTGGATCTCCAACCTACCAATCAGCAAAATTTGAGGCAAAATCACTTATTACATTAGTTGGCCATACATATTCATACATCAAGGGTTTGAAATATTTTTTCAACTGATCAAGGAGGAGAGAATCAGCCTAGATGACATTATTATTAGCTTTGATGTGGTATCCATCTTTACTAAGATCACCCTAGAAGAGGCAATTCTTGTAGTCAAAGAAATAGTTAACCTACTAATAGCTAGACTTGTTGAAGTTTGTCTTAGATCCACATTTTTTAGCTTTAGAGAAGAATTTTATGAACAAACGAGTGGGGTGGCAATGGGATCTCGTCTTTCTCTAGTAATGGCCAACCTTTACATGGAAAATTTTGAAAGCAACGCCCTTAATACTTATCATCTAAAACATAAGGTTTGGAAAAGATTTGTTGATGATACCAATGTCATCTGGCCACATGGAAAAGAGGAACTAACTAAATTTCTACACCACCTCGATAACATCTCAAAAGACATTCAATTCACCATGGAGGAAGAAGAAATTGGATGCATTCCCTTCCTTGATATTCTTATCATAAGGAAACCTTATGGAAAATTAGATTACAATGTCTATCAGAAGAAAACACACACAAAAAATTACCTTCACACAGACTCTCATCATCATCCCTCACAAAATATCAGGGTCATTAAAACCTTGGCTTCTAGAGCCTTCAAAATCTTTGGAGTTGATCATAAAGTTGATGAAAAAGAGCATTTAATAAAATTCTTTAGCAACCTTGGATATAGCATGAAAGATATTAAGAATGCATTCCAAAAAGCTCTAAGGCATGATGGTGATCATCCTAAATCTAACATCCATAACCATGGGAACACTGCATATCTACCTTACCGTAAGGGAATCACTGACAAGATTTCCAAAATATTGAAGAAGAAAGAGATTAAAACATGTTTTAAACCCCAAACCACCACCAGACAAATGATGAGATCTGTAAAGGATGACATTGACCCCTTCCAATTTAAAGGTGTTTACAAGATAGAATGTTCATGTGGTAAATGTTATATCAGAGACACTGGGTGTACCTTTAAAGAAAGAATCGAGGAGCACAATGCGGACATAAGACACGAAAGGACAAAAAACATGATGGTTTACAACACCGTAAATGAAATGTCTGCGGAGGCACAAAAGTCTCAAGGCCATAAATTTTAACACAACTACATCTATCTCAGTGCTTATTGTTTTGCATAGCCTACTCCCAGATTTACAGTATTGATAGGTCATTACATCAAAATATCATTATGTTGTTAAATTTGAAGCTGTAATTCTTGGCATTGAAAGCATGGGATCACAACAGATTACAAGTAGTAATAAACTTAAATAATTACATATTTAGTAAGAGTGAATATTACAACGTTGAATTTATAATATTTAATAATAGTGAATATTTTTGAATTCAGGTAGGCTAGATAGGTCATTACATAAAACTGCCATTATGTCATTAAATTTGAAGTTGTAATTCTTGAGTTTGTCATTGGAAGCACGGGATCACAACAGATTAGAAGTAGTAATAAACTTAAATAATTATACATTTCATAAGAGTGAATATTACAATGTTGAATTTACAATATTAAATAATAACGAATATTTTTGAATTCAGGTTTATGTGATTCATATAGGTTTATACCACCTCAATAACAAATCAAAATACATTCAATTCACCATGGAGGAAGAAGAAAATGGCCGCATTCCCTTCCTTGATATTCTTATCATAAGGAAACCTTACGGAAAATTAGATTACAAGGTCTATCGAAAGAAAACACACACAAAAAATTACCTTCACACATACTCTCATCATCATCCCTCACAAAATATCAAGGTCATTAAAACCTTGGCTTCTAGAGCTTTCAAAATCTTTGGAGTTGATCATAAAGTTGATGAAAAAGAACATTTAATAAAATTCTTTATCAACCTTGGATACAACATGAAAGATATTAATAATACCTTCCAAAAAACTCTAAGTCATGAAGATAATCCTCCTAAATCTAACATCCATAACCCTGGGAACATTGCATACCTACCTTACCTTAAGTGAACCACTCACAACATTTCCAAAATCTTGAAGAAGAAAGAGATTAAAACATGTTTTAAACCTCAAACCATCATCAAACAAATGATGAGATCTATAAAGGATGACATTGAACACTTCCAATTTGAAGGTGTTTACAAGATAGAATGTTCAGGTGGTAAATGTTATATTAGAGAAACTGGGTGTACCTTTAAAGAAAAAATCGAGCACAAAGCAGACATAAGACACGAAAGGACAAAAAACTCAGCTATCGAAGAACATAGTAAGAATGTCAAACATCATCTCTCTATAGAGAATACAAAAATCCTTGTTAAAGAAAACCTCTATTACAAACTTAAGAATATAAAAGCTCTCAACATTAAAAAGATCTGTAATAATATTAATAGAAATAATGACATTCAGATCAATAAAAATTGATAACCCCTCCTAAACAAAAATAATAATAATAATTAATGTTTTCTAGTATATTATAAACATAATTAATATAAAGCTAATTTTATATTATATAATACATTATTAATTCATATAAACATTCTCATATATAATATATAGAGCATAATATTATGATTTAATATATAGTTAAATTATAGAATTATTAATATAATAAAATTAGTTATTAATATTAATATAAATAATACTCGTATTAATATAGTTAGTTATGTTAGAAATATTAATATTAATAACTACTATAGCTTAACTAAAGTTTACACTTTTTAGCTGGTTATTTATTAAATTCTATGAATCTACTTTGCATTTAATATATATTATTTATATATTAAATTATTAATTTAGTTTGTTTGGTCATTTAAGGTTTGAATGACATATTCTTCGTATATTTATTATTGTTTATACTATTCAAACTTCGACTAAACAAGAGGTTCCAAAACATTAACTATAATACCTAAATTTGTGGATCTTCCTCTATTCAACCATTTAAATTACAAAAATCTTAAAATAATAAATTAAATATAATTTAAAAATAATATTCAAATCGAGTTATCTCATATATAATTATAATATATTATTTTTTAATTTAAAAAAATTATAATTTTTAGTTTTATGTTGTTTTTTGGGTTAATTAAAGGTCCAATTTTATTATATAAGAATATTATTTAATTTTAAAAATAGATATTTTATATTAAAAATTTTAAAAACAATTAAAAAAATTATTATCCAAATTACTATTTATAAAAAATATAACATTTCATTTTTTCATTAATAATATTACTATTAATTAAATTGTTATCTATCTATATATATATATATATATATATTTCACATTCTTGCCAGTAACATGATGAGTTATAATACTTTGATAAATAAACTTAAATATTATTATATCAATTTATATATGTGTAAATTGGATTATTTGGCATGGTTCAAATTCCTGCTAGTGATATAATGAGCTATAATGCCTTGATAAATATTATTGTAATGGTTTGTGCCTATGATTATTGTTGTATTGGCTTAATAAACTTAAAAATTATTATATAAAAGTCAATTGGGTTATTTGGCATGGTTCCAATACTTTCTAGTGACATAATGAGCTATAATGCCTCAATAAATATTGTTGTAATGATTTGTGCCTATGAAGATTATTATGTTGGCTTCGAGCCTTCTGAATTCTTAAGTGAGTAAACAAGTGGGGTAGCCTAGTGTGTGTGTGTGTGTGTGTGTGTGTATATATATATATATATATATATATATATATATATATATATATATATTGCTCTAATGATTTGTGCTTATGAATATTGTTGTATTGGCTTCAAGTCTTGTGAATTCTAATAAGTATACATGTGGGATAGCTTAGTACCAGCAACTTCATTCTAATCCTCAAATTGAAAGAAAGACTAGTTTTTTCCATATATATATATATATATAGGGATAGCTTAGTACCAGCAACTTCATTCTAATCCTCAAATTGAAAGAAAGACTAGTTTTTTCCATATATATATATATATATATATTCTAATTTATATTTTAAATACTTAATCAGATTTAATCAAGTTTTTCCAATAGTATCAAAATGTGTTTAAATTAAATAAATAAAATGAAGTAAAGAGTACATTGAAATATGTTTTTAATTATTTCTTTTTCTTGTGTCACTCAATTTAAAAATCATTAACATTTTAATTTGGAGAACTAGCTTGTCTTTTATAATCTTAGTATCTTTCTATATTCATTTATGAATTCAAGTTAATAATGAATGGATTTATATATTTGTATTATTAATAATCTAAAATTATTTTGTTAATATTTTTTATAATAAATTATAATAATAATTTAATTAGGATAGATTATTATATATATGTATACCATTTATTAAAATATAGTATGAATAACAAAATGTAAAAATATGAATGAGTTTTTAAAATATTTAATTTTCATTTATGAAAATTTTATATGTATTTTTAAACAAATAGTAATATGCTATTTTTTCTTTAAGATATAATGTATATGTTCATGTTATATGTTGCTTTAATATCTAACTGTAGGTGTTTCTTTAAACAAATTGGTAGAGTTGTAGAGAGTAGTCAATTCGAGAATCATTATTTTTGTTGTTTTGTTTTTACTATTAAATTTTATATATATTTTTGTTTTGTTATTATTATTAAATTTTATATATTTTTATGTTAATAGATGTGTTTATTTTGAAATTAGACTTTTAGAATTTTAGGCATTAATTTATTATAAGCATCAAAACATTTATTTCATGGTACAATTCACATTTCTAAAATTTAAATTAAAAAAATAATAATAATAAGAAAAATTTTAAAAATTATAACAGTATTATTATTATTGATAAAAAGAATTAATATATAAGTTATATAAATATATATAAATGACAAGATTCTTAAACATGTCAATTCACTTTGGGATTCTTAATTTGTAAAGAGGCTTTGTTACAATACCATGGACCAATATCATGTATTATCAATACCACATGCCCAAAACACCATATCTTATTTCATATGACACTTGTTCATATGATATTTTTTTGAATTAATCAATTTAATTAAAAGAGAAAAAATGACATAATTACTTTGGAGATAAATATCAACCTTTGACTTTTGGATACTACTAAGAATATTCTAGAATATTCTATGGAGATTAAATCCCTACCATCCACCTAATAATTATTGATAATTAAATTAAAAATTTTGGAATGCCACTCATGAGTCAAACCTCCATAGAGAGGACATGTGTCATGGTTGGAGGCATTGTTCATAGCACTAGAGGTATAGAAGGTTCCTTTTAACATATAAGGCACTTATTTTCCTTTTAGACCATGGTCTAGGCCCATAAACACATCATTACTACCCAAAACCAATTAATAGTAGTCATAATCTACTTAGATATTTCAATGCATGTTTCACCATGCTTGAGCTTGAGAAGCTTTATTAAATACTTGAGGCCTTTGTAATACTTCCCTAATCATTGTTGTAATGCAAATATCAATTGATGTTATGGAAAATAACATAATGTCCCTTACTAAACCACTCATAGTCAAAATATGCCAAAAGCATGTAATGTTTAGTGGAATGTTGGTGTTTTTAATTTTAATTAAGACTATGAAGAGTCATTTAGAGACAAGGTCATTGTTATTATCCCATGACCTTGGTTAGACATCTAGACCACTTCTTGATGCATAGTTATCCAAGTCATGGCACCAACAACAACTTTGGAAGTAATTTATAACTATCAAAGGTTTAATGTGGCGGTTCGAGGTCTCACTCGCGGTGCTTAAGCATGAGAAGCATGATTTAGGAGTAGAGTCTCTTGTTTCACTCATTCAACTATGGTCATGGACCTAAGACCTACCCACAATGTCTAAGACTTCAAAATTTTGTCCATATTCAACCAAGATGTTAAAGACTTTCTAGAGAGGACTCATGTCATTATTTCTAGGTTCTTAGGCTAAATAAATTTTAGTGAGGGATTAATATCATTATTTATTACTTAACCATGTTTATGCATTGACACACATCTCCAAAAATGTATTCATGGTGCCTATATCTCATCTTAAGGCTAAATACCCCTTATAAAGTTCTTACATATTGGTTCAAGTAATTGTTTAAGGACCACAAGCTTAAGAAGCTTCACTAAGATCCTAAGGGTATTGTTTCCATTCTTTGATGATGGTCAAGGGCCTATGAACCATTCATGGTCTCATGTGGTGGTTTGAGGAAGTTTGCATAGAAATTAAGGGTGCTCACATGGGATGTTACCAAGTTTTGGTGAAATGGGAGCGCGTGAGCATAGAATTTTTATGAACTTGCATGCATTCTCATAAACATGAGAGTGTTCCTCTCTTTTAGCTTCGGCCTTTGCCAAACCTTCGCGTTGGGTTTCTAACATGGCATATGAACATGCACACATTATTTAAAAAATAAAGTGCACATATTTTTTTTAAATTAATTTATGCACATTCCTCTGTGTATTAAGAAAGGTTGCATGGTTTCATTATTTCCCTAACCGACATGGTTTCCCATTTGTTAACCATTTTCCAACACAATTAGAACATGAACACACCCCTACTTAGGGTTCCCAACTTGAAATGCTTCGAAGGTTCCCTAGTCATTTTGATGCAAAGATAATTCATCTTTCCTTTCTTCTTTTTTTATGTACGGAAAAAAAAAATATATATATATGAAAGAATTTTTTTTAATTGTAAATTGATTATATAACATTATGATGGCTAAAAACTAGACCCAAATAAAGAAACCAATCCCATAACAGAACTACAAGAAAAAATCAACTTGAAGGCATATACCAACCCACAAACACAAATTACAGAAGATTTATATCAATTTAAAATATTGATTGAAGAGCTTAGAAACATAAAGGAACCGCCACAAGAGCCATAAGAAAACATTAACCTCAAGGAAAATACCAACCCATAGACACAAATTACAAAAGATTATATCAATTAAAAATATTGATTGAAGAGATTAGGAACATAAGGGAACCACCCAAGTGAGGATCCTCTTGTGCCCGATTAGCCATAGAAAATGTGCAACTTTTGGCCAGACTCCCCCCCTAAATTTTGCTTCAAATTTTGCTTCTTGGCTTGTTGTGAGCATCAACCTTAATAAGGTAGGCTTCTTTAAGAGAGAAGGTCCATAATGTTGAATCCCCCCACCTTATCTTATCTTTCTCCAAAGAGTGAGGTACGTGTCACTAGTGTAGTTGTTGTTTGAGATTATGCCATGCTTCCAGAGGGGCCTCCAGTTGCCAGTCTCTAGCGTTCTTCCAGTATCTCTAGCCTTGGTGAGTTGGATGCTCAATCCAATAGTCTGCTACTCACCCTTCACTTTGGTCCTGAAGAAGGATATTAATTTCCTGGAGTGACGAGTCTCGGTCAAGTAGAGGAAGATGTTGCCATGAATCTTCCCAAAATAAGGCAGATTGACCATCCTTAATTTCCCAGAAGAAGTGCTCCCGAATGAGGTTGTTATTCTGATGGACCAAATTCTATATCGTTGATCCTAAAGGGAAAGAATGGTCCCGCAAGAGCGTACCTTGAGGTTTGCCTTGACCATATTTCTGTGTCCATATTTGTTTCCATTTCTCAGTACCACCTTGGATCCAACCCTACCATAGCTTTTCACCTAATGCCACATTCACCTCCTCAGGATCTTGCAAACCCAAGCCCCCCTAGGTTTTGGGTAAACAATTTTTTTTCCAGGCTACTAGGGGCAATTTCTTCTCAAGGGTAGCTATGTGCCATAAAACTTCCTAAAGATGGTTGCCAACTCTCTGTATATGCTTTTTGGGGCAAGGAGGACTGAAATTTGATAAAGTGGGATGGCCTACAAGATGGATTTCAGGAGAGTGGCACATCTAGCCAAGTTAAGGACCCAAAAGGTATAATTCGGCAATATTTTTATCTTTAGAGCATAACTCCTTCCAATGAGCTATGTGGAGGGGATGTGTGAGAAGAGGAACCCCCAGATACTTTGATGGTAGAGATCCAATGGAGAAGCCCAGGACATGAGCTAGAAATATTTGGATGGGAAGCGAAGTATAAAAAAATAAATATTAGATTTTTCCTTGTTAAGGAGCACTTAAGGTGGCTCGGAATTCCGCAAGGATTCCATCAATTTGTAGAGTTTCCACGACAGTGTCTTCACCATACATCAAATTATCATCAACGAATTGTTTATGAGCCATAATGATATCAGTTCTTGGGAGGTGGAGGCATTTTAGGTCATTGTTGAGATTCATTGCCTTGATTAATTGACGTAATCCATCAGCAGCTACGATGAAGAGGAAAGACGAGATCATATCCCCTTGCCCAAGGCCTCTGGAATATATGAAGGTGGCGAAGGGAGCACCATTTACCAAAATTGAGAATAAAGGAGTGGAGACCATTGACTTAATCCAACAAACCAAATCTTTAGCAAAACCAAATGCTCTCATGACTAAAAGGAGATATGACCAATTGAGTCGGTCATATTCTTTTGATAGGTCCAATTTTAGCAGCATCCCCTACTTCTTGCGACTCTTGAGCGAGTGAATAATTTATTGGGCAGAAAATATTTCGTCTAGTATTTTCCACCCTTCTATGAACCCCGACTGCTCCAGACTAATTATGTGATGGAGGATTGGTTTCAACCATCAAACAAGAATAGAGGAAAGGATCTTGTATATCACATTGCATAAGGAAATGGGCTTGAATCCATAGGGAGTGTTGGCCTCCTTATATTTTAGAATAAGGGTGAAGAAGGTTGCATTTAAACATGATCATATCTGCTTGTGCCGATGGAACTCCTCCACCAGGTCAATAGTTTATGGGCCCAACAACAACTAGCAAGCCTTGAAAAAATCAGAGGTGTAGTTATGTGGCCCTGACGCCTTGTGTGAAGGCATATCTTTAACCTCTAATTCCACCTCTTCATATGAGATTGGTCGCAGTAGTGCCTCATTTTTCTCTGTCGTCATGAGTGTATGGATATGTCATGTGATTCACTCAATGTATGTTGATCTATCTATGCCTTCTTCGGTCAATAGAGTGGAGTAAAACGATACCAACACTCTTTCCATGTCTTGATGATTTTCCAGGAGGACCCCCTCATCTGAAGTGAGCGACGTAATGTGATTGTGTTGTTAGTGATTGATCATAGATCTATGCAAGAATTTTGAATTCCATTTCCCCTCCCGAAGCCATTCGATTCACGATTTTTTCCTCCATAATGCTTCCTCTTAAAACCTATGTTCTTCCAGCTGAGGCAACATATGTCCTTCTTTAGCTGTCAGCTCCTCAATGCAGCCTTCATAGACTATCCTCATTTGGAGTGTCTCCAATTCTTCCTCTAGCTTATGTTTTTCAAAGAGGATATCCCCAAATTCCTCTCAATTCCAGATTTTGATTTTTAGCTTGAGGGCTTTAATTTTTGTAGCAGCCCTGGTGAAAATTTTCATGTAATAAAAGTTAATAAAGGAAAAATAAGACCATGGTTAACTGACACCCATTCCAAGCTAAATGTTGGGCAAAGATATCCTAGTGGGCATCACTGGATGTGTGCTTTGGCTAAGGAAAATTAGCAAAGGCTAAGGAAAAGGAATAAAAAGGAAAAAGGCATTTTGGCACATTTATTTATGAAAATAAAGGAAATTAGGAGAAGAGTAAGGTGTGAGTGAGAAATTGAAGGAAAAAATGGAAAATGAAGAAATTAGAGGCCTCGTTAATAAAAAGGCTTCTGAGGATTAGTTGGCAACCTTTTTTTGTTAGAAAATTATATATTACGGAGCAATGGAACACATAAAATATATTGCATAAATATAAACACATAAAACACATAAAACAAGAGAGACACAGATATATGTGGTTCACCCAATTTGGCCTACATCCATAGAGCAACAACCAATCCTTCCTTTTATATTATCTAGCAAACTGAAGAGATACAACCTATATCAGATCCGTTGTAATTCCCTCTTCTCTCACACACAATCTCCTCTCTCTTTCTCTCTTAGAATATAGATCTACATAGACGCAATAAAATTCCCTCATATATAGCGAGGGGTTTCCTTCTAGGGCACAAAACCCTAAATTAAACATAACTTCTATCATCAGATCTCACCTAATGAATGACCCAGATTGACTACGAAATTACAACATTTTACAAGGCAATTTTACATTTATTTTTAGCTTTGGGGGCACTGCCCCTGATCCCCCGCCAGTGGGGGCTCCTAAAGATCATTGCTACCCCCTCTGGACCCCCCTTGCAGTGCAAATATTACGGGAGACATTGCCGCCACATTACGAGCTGGGGTCTAATGTGGTGATACCTCTGAATAAAGAAGATAATCAGGCTCCACACCCAACATTTTTTAGTTCAAGTTTGGATCTCTCTCGTTATTCTCTCTCTCTCTCCCCCCCTTGGTCACTTAGAGTTTTCTTGGAGCACTATAGCTTTGGATCAAGCAAGGGAAAGGAAGGAAAGCAAGGATCAAAGAAAGTAAACCAGGATCAAGTAGCTTCAGCAAGAATACTTGCTGGTAACCTTTTGCATGTGTGATTTCCTAGCTGGTTTGGACATGCATGGATTTTCTAGGTTATGACTGTGATTTTCAACCTAAAATTTCATTTTTCTGGATTCCATGGCATTGGGATGTTTATTTCAGTTTTTGAGCTTTGGTTTGCTGGATGGATTTCGAAATCCAGGGCAGAGGTAGTCTCAAGTTTCATTCCCAAAGGCCTAGGAATCCCTTGACCAGTTTTGGTAGGATACACAGTAAATCCTGTGGTAGGAGTCTCTGTTTAGGTCCTAGTGATCCAGGTTTGGATTGTGGTAAAGCCTGAGAGACTGGCCTCAATTTAGGTCCTAGTGATCGGGGATTGGATTGCAGTAAATCCTGAGAGACAAGGAGACAAAAAATTCCTCAAGGATAGTGATGGATTCCAGATGGAATTCCAAGTTCAGGTTGGTTGTGATCGGAGCACCGGTTTTGGTGTGATCACGGTTTGATGAGGGTGGAGGTATTTTAACCTCTACATTCCCTTGGTTGTTCATGGATTGGTTTTTCTATGAAATCCCACATTCATGCTTGGAATATGGCACTGGGGTGATTGGTTGAAAGAAAGATTTGGTTCAGCCATGTCTATGGTCAGGTGGTACATGGAAGACCCGAACCTGGTCAGATTTTCCTATGATTAATAAAAGCTAATTTCTCTTACTTTTGCACTAGTTTATATGTGGATTTATTGGTTGTCATATCTCTGATATTTATATGGTTGTATGCTGGTTATAAGCATCGTTATCTAACTAGTTCATGTCATGGTTATTTCATGTATTTACTTGTAATTGTTAAATGGATGGATGCAAGACCTAAATGATGATATAATAGTGCAATGGAGAAGGTGGTGATCCTTTTGGTTATGTTTCATAAGTTTTTTCAATCATTTATACTTTTTCTTGTATCCTAGACCTATAGATTTCATTGATGCCAAGTGTTTGACAAAATGTCTGTCACAGTTGGGGATGCTTAGGCCTAGTCCTGAGGTTGATTTTTAATTTTTTTATATTTTCATCATGTCTTTGATGGATTCTAAATGTTATAACAAGTTACGGGCAGAGGCCTGGATTCTGAGCTAGAAAAGTGGGTCAAATATCGTGGACGCTGGCATAGGTCTATTGAAAAGAGTCCAGGGATGATGGCACATAGGCTTGTGAGAGCGAATTTGGATTATGGTCGATGTCTTGCCTATATCATGAGAGTGACCAGGGGTTAAAAGGTTGAAAACATTAGTGGGACTCATGGACAGGATGTCTGAGTGGCTGACATGTTTCCTGAGGGTGTTGTTGCTGATGTGGATGGGTTTGTTTGATATGTTACATCGGTTCCATTTTCTTAAGGTCACCAAGGAATTTGAATCCTTTGTAGTGATCTCTCTCATCACATGTTTACCCAGCTAGTCAGTTTCTCTTGTGGACCTGGGAGGAGGGGGTGTTACAGATTGGTATCAGAGTGGGTTGCACTCTCTTTGGGTCATATTTGATACTATACATTGGTATCAGAGTGTGGTTTTTCTCTCCTTGGGTGAAAGTGTTAGTCATGCATGCATGTTAGTTGCATGTGTGTCTCTTACACTTGCATTCCATGTGCTTGTTGCATTGCATCATGTTGATCATGATTGTATTAAGGTTGTCATGAGGAACTTGATGTGATTTTGCGGGATGCATGGTCATAAGTATATGACTGGTTTCATATGGTTATATGTCACTTACATGTTGATTATATGTCGTTTGACTACATCTTTGTATATCAGGTGCATTCTTAAATTTTTTGATTACATGTATCAGTCTTGTAGGTTGGTTACAAGAATTGATTGCTTATTCTCGACTACATGCATTCATATGTATGTGTAGTTGATTAGGAATTTCATATGCATGTTGATAGTTTCATGTGGCAATGTGTGCAATGGAGTGATGGTTGTTGTCATGCATGAGGTCATAACATGCATTGTTGATATGGCCTTACATTGATGACTGCACCCCAACTAGAATGATGTTTATGCATTGATGCATTTATTTGTTATATGTCTATATGTTGTTATGATTATGTTATACATGTATCACGATGATTTGATGATCTTGCAGACAAGGTATCCTCCCTGAATTATGCTAATAAATGTTGGTTTATTGTGATTTGGTTTAGCTAACATAGTATGCCTTGCAGGAAAGATATCAAATGGCTAGCAAGGTGGTAGACTACATAGAATCTCCCTATGCATCAGATGGGAAGCGTGGTGTGGGGAACTCTTCTAACTTGGCAGACACATTAAGAAGCCTGAAGGAAGAAATAAGGAGTTGCAAAGAAACAATGAAAAAATCATGCAGGCACAAGAGAAACAAGCAAAGGTGAATGTGATACTACTTCAAAGTTTATCAGATTTGCAGTGACAGGGACCACTTTGGATCAGCCATGGACATGAGGATAGAACTAATGGGGCATATGGCAGTAGGTATCCTAGTAGACACAGGTTGGATATATCTGACACAATCAGAAATGGCAGACTGTTGGACACTTTGGATAGGAGAGGTGATCGGCACAGGTACTATTCCATTTTTGGCTATGATAGGCATCATGATCATCATCGTTATCATCCTTACAGGAGGAGTGATAGGAGATATTTTTCGGATGAGTTTAAGAAGGAAAATCCACCTACCTTTGATGGAGAGATGAAGAAATCACAGGATGCAGAGGCATGGTTGCTTGGTATGAAGAAATTCTTTCGATTGCATGATTATTCAGAAAACATGAAAGCAAAGATAGCCACTTTCAGTCTTAAGGGTAAAGCAGATATTTGGTGGGAAGACATGAAGAATGTCAAAGGTACACATGAGGAGGATTTGACTTGGCATGCATTTTAAAGTCTCTTCAAGGAGAAGTACTTGTCGGAGAGGTACTATGATGACAAGGCTAAGGAGTTTTATGAGTTGTGGATGGTTTCTATGATAGATGAGGAGTATACTGGTAGATTTTTGGAGTTGTTGAGATATGTTCCTTACCTCAAGGAGAAGGCCAAGGTTGAGAGATTCATCAGTGGATTTCCAATTGCATACAGAGACCAGATTGAGTTTGATGAGCCTAGATTGTTGGAGGAGGCCATCTGAAAGTTGAAACATTGTTATGAGTAGTCGAAGCGCAAAGTTGAGCCTAAGCATGACTTGAAAAGAAATGAGAAAGCTAAAGGAAAATGGCCACCAAAGAGAGGAAGACCTCTATATGCAAGTGAGAAATAAAATGTAGTTCCTTACAAGAGATTCAATACAACTGAGAATGGACGTGAAGAGCAGCAAGCTAGAGGCAGTGGTAGGGAACCATTACAGTGTTGGATATGTGGTAAGGATCATCATAAGAGGGATTTTCCGTAGTATCAGAGTAGTGGTAGACCCCAGATCTACAATGTTCAGGAGGCACATATAATTGGTGATGTTGGTCATAGCATTCCTCGGATGTATGCAGTTATGGATAACAGGTAGGCAAATCATCAGGAATCGATCATTGAGACAGACGGTAGTATTTGTGATCAAATTGTTTCTATTTTTATTGATCCTGGATCTAACTATAGTTATATTAATCCTAACCTAGTGGATAAGTGTGGTTTGAGAAAAGAAGTGCATGAAGAATCTTGGTTGGTACAGTTGGCTACAGGTACGAAGAAGAGAGTTCACCATGTTATGAAACCAGCTCACAAAAAGATAGAAAAGAGAGATAAACACCTTAGAATTTAGCCTCTTCGAGGGGACAACCTCCTTTACATCACAGAAATGAACAATTCTTAGATGATACAAATGACAAGACATCCTTTCTATATATAGGAGTTTAAGGGGTCATAATATAATCAGAGTCGACATAACAATAATATTGTAAGGGCACAATAATAACAATAGTGGGCTTCTATGGGGCACAATAATAACAATATGGGGACTGCATGGGCACAAGAAGATAATAAGGGGTTTTTACTAATAACAATAAGGGGTTACACTAGTAGTATATGAACCTAACATGCCCCTCTCCTTCAAAAAGTGTTGTCCTCAACGCTTGAGTAGTTCTTGATGCTTCTGTATAAAATTCTTATTCTCCCATCTTGAATCCTCAGCGGTTAAGTTCTTCCACTTGATAAGATACTCTAAAATTGATCGATTTCATAGCTGTCGGGTTCTTGTTTCTGTGACTGCTCCAAGTTCCAATATGAATTTTCCTTCCTCGTCAAGTTCTGGCAATATTATTTGAACTAGGATCTTCTGCAACTTTTGAATGAGTGGCCACACTTCTTTGTCCTTCTTCCATTCATCACTTGCTTCATTTATCCAATCTAGTTGGATAATAAAAATAGCGCAAAACAATGCTTCCACATCCTCATCCTTTCTTGAGAGTGCATCTGCAACAACATTTTTCTTCCCTTTTCTGTAGATGATTTCAAAGTCATAACCTAACATATTTGTGACCCATTTTTTCTGTTCTTCTAAAGATAATCTTTGTTCTAAAAAGTATTTAATGCTATCATGATCCATTTTTACCTTGAAGTGTCTTCCCATTATGTAAGGTCACCATTTCTTAAGTGCTTGTAGTATTTCCAACATTTCCTTCTCATGAATAGCTTTCTTGAGATGTAGCCATAAAAATACCCAATCGCCTACATAAAAACTTCTTTCACTACGATGTTGATCTACTTGTTGTTTCATTTGATTCTGCACCAAAGTGGCGTTATCCTTTAAAAGTTGGAGAAGTTGTTGTTGATGCTTGATGTGATCTTTCACTACTTAAATCTTTTTCTTCTTGATATGTCCTTGTATATTGAGAGTTTGAGGAGTGGTAATTTCTTCCAATGCATTACAAGATATGGTTGGATTCATTTCTTGATGCTCGATGCGATATTTCACTTCTTGAACATTTTTCTTCTTGATATGTCCTTCTATCTTGATAGTTTGAGGAGTGGTAATTTCGGCCAATGCATTACAAGATATGGTTGGATTCCTTTCTTCTTTCTCGATGTGATCTTTCACTTCTTGAACCTTTTTCTTCTTGATATGTCCTTCTATCTTGAGAGTTTGAGGAGTGGTAATTCTTGCCAACGCTTTACAAGATATGGTCGGATTTGTTTCTTCTTTCTCTGGAGTTGGTTCTTGGTGTATATCCTCTTCTTTTGATGTTTCTTGATCCTTTTCTTCCTCCTCTTCATAATCAATGTAAAATAATTTCTTCTTAGCACACTTATGACCTTTAATGTATTTGTTATCACAATTGTAACAAAGTCCTTTTTCTCTTTTTTCTTCCAATTGTTGTCGTGTAAACCTTGTAGGTTGTGGAAGGCTAGGAGGAAAAACACTTTCATAATTATAGTCGTGAGTGGTGGGATTCCTTGTTTCCATAATTTTTCTTTCAATTTTTCTTGCCAACCTGAATGGCTTCCCCAATGAATCAGCTTCCCAAAGACGAACCTCATGTTCAATGTTATCCTTTAAAGTCCCTATGAAGACATCAATCCTTTGCTTCTCTAGAATATCATTTACCCTTATATTCAATGTTTGAAAGTCCTCAATGTGCTCTTCCATTGAACCCTTTTGTTCGAGATTTATCAATTGGCTAAAGAAGGTGTTACTCTTTGTATCCTCATAATGTGCTATCATTTCTTCCGTGAAAATTGACCAAGTAATAAGTGATTTACGAGGACAAAGCCCTTTACACCATAAAAATTGATTTGGTTCTAAATATAACGATGCAATATGTACCTTTTGTAAAAGTTGAACCTCATGTAGATCAAAATATTGCTCCATCTATAGTATCCAATTTATCGGATCCTTGGCATCAAAATTCCTCATATCACATTTTCTTGATTTTAGGAGCTCGATCTTGAAACGACTGTAACTCTATAATTTTGGATCTTCTAATTCATAAATCACGAGTTACAGTAGCTCTCTGTGTCCTCTTTCCAATGCCACCAGTCTGATCGAAATTGGATTCTCCAAGAAAGAGTTATGCACAATCTCCCAAGATGACCGGATTATATACCTTTTCAGAGGAGCGAACTTGTATGAAGTGCCACGTGTCACTGTTTCGACCTTCAGATTTGAAAAATATACATAGAAGACTACAGTCCGTCATCTTTTTGTAAATTCTTACGAAATTTCAATCTGATGCTCAGAGAGAAAGTTATGACAATTTTCCCAAGGTCACATGTTTAAGATGTAATTCGGGAGTCTGCAAAATCCCTAACTTCCTCAGATCATATATCCGAAAATATAGTGAGACAAGATCAGAAAATAGGACCTGAGGTTCAGATCACTTTCTTCTAAAATGGGTTCTTGGTTTAGCTTCTAAAACTTCGAAAAAAAAAAGTTATAGCGAAAATTCCACAATGACCTGTTTGGAGCAACGAAACCCTAGAATCCAAAGCTCTAATACCAAATGTTATGAAACCAACTAACAAAAAGATAGAAAAGAGAGATAAATGCCTTAGAATTCAGCCTCTTCAAGGGGGCAACCTCCTTTACATTACAGAAATGAAAAATTCTTGGATGATACAAATGACAATACATCCTTTCTATATATAGCAGTCTAAGGGGCCATAATATAATTAGAGCTGACATAACAATAATAATGTAAGGGCACAATAATAACAATAGTGGGCTTCTATGGGGCACAATAATAACAATATGGGGACTACATGGGCACAAAAATATAATAAGGGGGTTGTACTAATAACAATAAGGGGTTACACTAGTAGTATATGGACCTAACACACCATTAGGTAAGAGCTTGTGCATTTTAGTTAAATGGTATGCCCACAGTAGCACGCTTGAATGTATTGCCATTGGGATCGTATAGTATGCTTTTGGGTATGGATTGGCTATACCTTCACTAGACCAAAGTGGATTGCTTCAACATGGCCATTGAGTGTGTGGATGATAGTGGGGAAAAGAGGAATTTGCAGGGAAAGAAGACGCCTACATCAGTGAGGATGGTTACTGCTATGTAGGCTAAGAGTAGTTGCAGAAAATATTTTGTGATATTTGTAGTACACATTTCTAGTGATAAAGTTAAGGAAGTTGAGGATGCAGATGTGTTAAGAAAGTACCCAATTTTGCAGCAGTTTCAGGATGTATTCCCTAAGGACATTACAGAGTTTCCACCTCACAGGGAGGTAGAATTTTCTATTGAGTTGATGCCAGGGGTAGCTCCAATATCAAAATCACCTTACAGGATGAGCATAGCTGAGTTGGTTGAGTTAAAGTTGTAGCTGAAGGAAATGTTGGACAAGGGGTACATTAGGCCGAGTGTATCACCTTGAGGCGCACCAGTGTTGCTCATGAAGAAGAAAGATGGTACTCTTAGATTATGCATTGACGAAAGACAACTAAACAAAGTAACAATCAAGAACAAGCACCCTTTGCCAAGGATCGATGATTTGTTTGATCAGTTGAAGGGAGAAGCAGTGTTATTTAAGATCGACTTGAGATCAGGATACCATTAGGTACGCATCAAGGAAGAGGATACCTTCAAGACTGTGTTCAGGACCAGGTATGGGCATTATGAGTTTGTTGTTGTTCCATTCGGTTTGACTAATGCTCTAGCTACATTTATGTGTTTGATGAATAGTGTGTTGCATCCTTATCTGGACAAGTTTGTTATTATATTCATTGATGATATATGGGTATATTCTAAAAATGAGGAAGAACATGTCGATCATTTAGCAGCAGTGTTAAGATTGCTAAGAGAGCATCAATTGTATGCTAAACTTAGAAAGTGCAGCTTCTTTCAAACTGAGGTACATTATTTGGGGCATGTTGTCTCCAAGGATGGCATAGCAGTAGATCCAGAAAAGATAAGGGCTATAATGGAGTGGGCAACTCCTAAGAATGTGGATGAGGTGAGATCATTCATGGGATTGGTAGGTTACTACAGTAGGTTCATTAGGAACTTCTCACACATTGCATATCCTATCACATAATTGCAGTGGAAAGGTAAAAATTTTGAATGGAAAGAGGAGTGTGAGGCTAGATTTGAGCAACTTAAGCAGTTTTTGACACATGCATTAGTGTTAAGAATGCAGATATGGACAAGGAGTTCGTAGCGTGTACAGATGCTTGCAAGAGAGGACTTGGTGGAGTTCTCATGCAAGAAGGACATGCAGTGTGCTATGAGTCATGGAAACTGAATGAGCATGAGCATAACTATCCAACGCGTGATCTTGAGCTAGCAGTGATTATACATGATTTGAAAATGTGGAGGCACTATCTTCTAGGCAAGAGGTTTACATTGATGAGTGATCATAGTGGGTTGAGGTATTTGTTTGACCAGTTGAATCTAAATGCCAGGAAAGCTAGATGGTTGGCTACCCTTAGTGAGTTTGACTTCGAGATCAGATACATCAAAGGGAAGGATAAATGGGTTATGGATTCTCTTAGCAGGAAGGTACAGGTAAATCATATAGCAGTGATCTGAAAATGGGGCACTTAGGCTTCTTGTGTAACTTACAAGAACCTCTCCCACTTCCAAAGCTTTAAATATTCCCCAAGTCTTATTGATTAACCAATGCGGAATTAAAAATGCTTGAAAATATAGGTGTATGCTGGTATTTGTTTTTAACTAATTATGTGTTTTAAATTCTGCTGTGTAGGCTGATATGTGAATACATACAGTAATAACTAATGTAGCAATAAACAAAACACACAAACCAACAATTTAATTAGGAGTTCACCCAAAATTCTTGGGCTACATCTCCGTGAGCTCTAGTCAACTTAACAAGGCTCTCTGGGATTATGGCAGGTCCTTTTACAAGCTCTTGGATCAACTCCACTATTTTACACAGGAACAATGGGCTTAGAATACCATCTCAACCTGGCTCTTGAAGCTCTCAGCTTTCTGGCTCTCGGCTCTCGCTCTAGCTCTTCGCTCTGGCTCTTGTCTCTGGCTCTTGGCTCTAGATCTGGCTTCTTTGGCTCGCAGCAATGTACAACTCTATGGCTTTTCACTTGAACTCCAAGTGACTCCCTTGGCTTCTTTGCACTTCAGATTTTGCTTTCCACCTTTTGCTTTTTGTGCTGCTGCTCTCAATTGAGCTCTTTCAGACCTCTGTGCTGCCTGCTTTTTCTTCGCTTTCTGCTTATGCTCAGTTTCAGCAACAACTCCAACAACAACCTTTCTATCTCTGACATTCATGGCTTTTAAGCCAACTAGCATTGTCCGTTCGTTTCCTCTTCTCGGGCTCTCTATCTCCCAGCCTCTGTCCGCTCGAATTCCCTCTCTGAGCGTTAGCAATCACTGCTAAATGCTTTCAGGGATGGTGGCCACCTGTTCTGCAACAGAAGGGACCACCGGGCCTTTGAAATCCCTAAAATTAGCATTCTAGGCTTACATAGGAAAATACACTAAACACAGGAAAAATTTGCAGAAACTATATTTATCGGACTTCAAATATCCCTAAATCCGCACTATTTTCCTATCGGGTCTGCCTTTGGGCACTAGTGCAATCCCCATCGTTGACCTACAGGATCCCTGATCCAACAGTCCATATGCGATCTCGGGCGGCCTAGGAATATGGGGGTTAACCGCTGGATAAGGGTGGTTTTTTCTCTCCTCGGCCTAGACACGTGGCAGCCATTATATGGGATCAGGCAGAACCCAACCCAAACCACTTCCCACCTTTGGTCCTCCTGAAATCTTATCTGTTTTGTGATTTCCCTTTATATTTGAAAATACATGAAAACATTGGAAAATCCCGTAAAAATGGCTTTAGACGGACTTGAAATAATATACATTTTCATTTAGAAACCCCTTTCGGGTCTGGATTTCATCGCATCGGTGCTTCCCATCGTATTTTGTTTATCAAATGAAATATGCAAAATACATAGCAAAATGTTGTTGGGTGGATTTCAAAATATATCAACTTTTGCCTATAGCCCGTCGGGTCCAGCTATCGCATCGCGCGCACACACACACACAGGCACACACACACACACATATATATATATAGCCCCGCTCCTGGGGTATTCCCATAGGGCATGGCTTATGCCAATCGCCGATTGCGATTGGACGATATCGGCGATCGCAATATCGCATTAGCTCGGGTCTCGCTTTATGTTATATGCATGTGCCCGCCTCCCACCCGATATTTCGAGCATCGGCGATTGGGGGTGCTTCCCCTTTTCTACTTAAATCCGCCTTTTACCTCCTCCGATGCGATTTTCTTCATAAAGTCTTTTAGGTCATTTTTAAAGGATTTTGCCTCTTTTTCTAAGGAACAAAGGGCATCTTCTTTGAGTGATAACTTCTGCATTCTAAGTCCATTTTTTCCCATTCAAGTTGCAGTAGATTCAGAATGAGATGATCTCTGCAATGGGGCTAGTTCCAAGAACTTCCTTGGACCTTCATTTTCCTCAGTGAGGAACACTTAGACTTAGGAGTATATCCAAAATCCATTTTGGATCAAGCAGTTATGTGCTCTTATGGGACAGAGTTACAGGATAGGATCTTGAAGGTAGGACAGCAAAGCACAGGTATAGGTGTAGGTACAGGTGATCAGGATGCAGACTATCGTCTCACGACAGATGGTTTGGTGAGATTTAGAGACAGGATCTATGTGTTGAATTGTAGTGAGATCAAGAATTTTATCTTGAGAGATTTTCACGCCAAGCCATACTCAGGTCATCCAAGATATCAGAAGACATTGACAGCAGTAAAGAATTTCTACTATTGGCCGAATTTGAAAAAGGAAGTGGCAGAGTTCGTGGCTAGATGTTTCGATTGCCAGCAAGTAAAGGTGGAATGTAAGCATCTAGGTGGGTTACTATAGCCTATTGCGATTCTAGAATGGAAATGGGAGGTCATTTCCATGGATTTCATTACTAGTCTTTCGAGGAAAGTGAGGCAACATGATTCTATTATGGTCGTGGTTGACAGGTTCAGAAAAGTTGCTCACTTCATTCCAGTAAAGACTGCATATTCAGCTAGACTTGAGGTAGTTGATCTGAATTCAAACAGGAATGCAACAAATTACAAATATAACCATAAATACAAAGATGCAACAGAAATAACACTTCATTTCATTACTATCAAATATCGAAATATGCTTACAAACAGAATGGAAATAAGACTAGCTCAGGTGATGGTAGCTTATCTCTGAGAAGAGATGTGGTGGCTAAATGCATGTGAACTATGTTACAATGAGGCTCAAGGGACTATTTATTATTAAAAAACATGATAAAACCCTAAGCAACCAAAACCCTAACCCCAAGAGATGTAACACCAAGAGTTTGTGGCCCTCGTTGGGCAGCCAACTTCCCGGGGTCATAACTTGGTTATATTATCTCTGTTTGGTGCATACAATACCTTTTTTGATATGTCTCTTCGAGTACTACAAGATTTTCCATAGGCCATTAGGTCTACTGCGTACCTCAAAAAAACGTTGTTTAGGGGGACAAAACTGCTCTAGAAGTTCAAGACCCGAAAAAATGCTAAAAATAGTAGATGCTAAAATAAACAAGGAAACAAATGAAATTGAATGGAGTTCTAGGTGGGATATGTGGGTGGCCACCAACATCCACCTAGATCATTCCTCCCCCCCAGGAAGCAATGGTCTGTTGAGGAAAATGTAACTTGGTTCAATTTTCATTACGACTTGTAATTATAATTTTATGTACAAAAGAATCAAATGAATTTATTATTCCTTGCATCATGGGTTTCATGAGCAAGATGTGTTTACCATAGGTCAAATACTTCTTCTTGATTTCTTTAGGATTTATTGTCTTGTCATAAATATTCTAGAAGTCAAAGTCAAAGTCTACGCTCCAAAACGATTGTCACTATCCCTCTTGCAGTTGGCTAAAATATAGATAGTGATCTCCTCAAGGTAATGTCAGCCTAGTTCCATATTCATATGTCGACCTAATAAGATAATGCTAGTCACTATATATATTGAGTGACTTCACCTCAAAATCATCAAGGAATCTCAGACTTCTCTGATTAATACAACAAAGAAGGAAGAACACATTACAAGAAGCAAGAAGGTGATACATGTCTTAAGAAGTTTTCGGGTGAAATATGTCCTATCTCTATCATCTCAACGAAGGTTTGAAGATTGCTATAAGGTAGTGTCACAACAATATAGTGATACTCTCATCGTTGAACTCTAAAATCCAAGGAAGAAGAGAATACTAGAAGTCGAGGATTGTACCTAGACAACGAAGGGTCTTGGTATTCACCAATTGGAATCTCTATAAGAATAATTTTGAGCAGGTTTTCCTCTCTAAGAGGGAGAGGTTTTGGCCCTCGCAGAAATCAAACATCTTGTGTTCTTGTCTCTTTGGATTTTGTAGCAGTTTGATGAATTAAATACACACACTAATAAAGATGAAGAATATCAAGCTAAGATACATTGTAAAAGCACTTCACAAATTGTTATCAAGCCTAGAAGAATCCTACTAATACTAATTGCCCTAGATTCTTCAACATGGCATCAAAGCTAAGGTGCAGAAGTCAAAGGAAGGGCAATAAAAGAGACATACAAGGATCAGTCCTCAAGAAGGTAATCAAAGTAAGGTTAAGGGTTTTGTCAAGAATAAAGGATAAAGTCTACAACAAGCAGTCTACATCAACAAAGAACCTTTTCTCCACAGCCATCATCAAAAGGGTCACCAAGAACCTTATCAATATGACTACAAAGCAAGATAACTCAAAGTCAAATATTATCATCTTGGAGAAGGTCAAAAATCTGAGAAGTAGTCCTAATTTACACTACAACAAAAGAAAAACACAGTACCTTTCACAGTCGTGGTGCTAGCCTTAAAATTTGGGTGTCATTACAACCCATGTCATACCACATCAATCTTAATGACTTAAGCAGTTTCAATGATGGGTATTGAACAATGCTCGAAGGCCACAAAGATCTTTACTCATGTTAGTCAACTCAAGCAAGGTTCTACTCCAACAAGGAGCATTGCAACAAGGTTACAAATATATACAGTCACAACATACATTACAGCAATATCACTTCAGAAGGAGAACACAATGCCACATCTTGGGTGGACATAATGACAGTGCTCTCAAAATTCTTGATTTCGATTCCATACCCTCACAGTTAAGGAATCAAATAATCTCAACATATCATAAAAGGCAGTAGTGCTTGGTGCTGAACAATGCAAGGAAGTCTCAAGAAAGGTTCTGGAACTATAATGTACCAGGCAGCTCAAGCAAGAATCTCATTGAAGGAGATCATTCAAGAAATCATCAAGGTGAAGATTTCATCTTCACACGACAAGTAAGTATCTTTTAATTCTATATTCAAGTTTGGTTAAATGACTTCATGATTGCAAGGACATCTATGAATTGGATGGGTTATCAAGATTCCTTGCATGAAGAAGGAGAATAGACATAGTCCACTAAGTAGATGAAGTCATCAAATGGTCTCCTATGAATTTATGAAAAGGGATATTTATGAAAGATTCCCTCACATAGAAAAATTGGAGACATCAAAGTGATGTAGATGATAAACTCATTCTATTAAGGTGCAATAAAGAAGGTCAAATGAAATATGATCTACATGAAAGTAAAGAGGCATCAAAGGATGTAGGATATCTTCACAAGGTCTTATATATAAGATCTAGGAATGAAGACAACCATCATTGATGAACTAGCAAGGTAACAAATATCCATGAACAAGAAGGTTACCTCATTCAGCAACTTGTAGTCTCTATGGAAGATAGAGAAGGACAAGTTGATGGAAAAAATATTGAAGGTTAAAAGAACTCAACCATGTGCAGAAAAGGAAGGAAATCTTGGTCCTCAAGCAAGACAAAATAAGTATAGTTAAGATTCAATGCTATAGAAAGATTTTGGAAGATCATATCACTAAAAGATGGAGGAAGCTAAAGATGAGGGCCAAGGAAAGAGGGAGTAACAAATCTCTCCTATGAGTAAGATAATATCCCTCACAAAAAGGTCATATCATAAGCTCTTCGATATTGTATTATAAGATATGACAATGATAATAAGATGCATCATGGCAGCATGGAAGCATGTGAAGAAAGAGCTCGTGACATCACCATGGGAATCATGAAGGACAAATGGGACAAAATCCATGACAGTCAAACATGAAGGATATAGCTCTTGGGAATCTCATTGAACATTGAAGGAAAGAGAGATGTCATCCAGGACAAGGCTCATCATACATCAAGGCAAAAAGGAAACATTTGCCAGATGGGGATATGCAATATCCTCAAGGTTCTTTGATGGAAGCCTCATCATAGGGCTCACTAATCCAGAGAGGAAGCAAGTGTTTCATCAGGAACTCTAACTTATGGAATTCATGGGATGACGGTGTGGTGACATGAAGTAGATCAAGGGATTGAAGATATTTTCAATCAAGGAAGCTGCTAGAAGAAGCCTATATGACCTAAAGGTAAAATTAGGTATGTATTCTTGTATTTAATATCATAATGTCAGGCCATATGGTTGCAAGTAACATGGATCATTAATTCTATCTTGAGAAGCATGATCAAGAGAAAAAAATATCTTCTCCTCTGAAAGAATGCAGGAAGGTATAAGTCACACTGGATGAAATCAACATATTATGTCCTCATATGAAGTATGAGGTAGTTGACTAAGAAAATTTGATTGAAAGCTCCTGGAAATGGAATGTGTGAAGAAGGAAGAGATCATGAGATATGCAACCATGATAAAGGCGATCAACAGCCAAAAGACCAAGAAGATTTTACTAGGAAATTTCCTGGAAAGATATGAAGACTCTGATGAAAGTTAGAAAAAGATGAAGATCCTTGACAATGGATATCTTTGGGAGATGTGTCAACATGTATGCAAGATGTTGATACCTACAGGAAGATGTCATGATGAAGAGCCATCTTGAAAGGTACAATTTGATTTAATGTTATGTTTTGATTTCTTGAATAATATCCGGATGAGTTCATGCAGGGCTACTGACACAAGAGTTGTAAGTACAAGTACAACTAGCATTCATGTGGTGGATAGAAATTCCTGAAAGAAACATGATGAGGAAGAAGAATCCATATGACGAAGGTTCCAAATATGTATCAAGAAGGCCACTTTCCATGAAGAAAGGAATGACATAATGAAATAAGAAGGAAAGTGATGGATGGCTAATACCCTACAAGGAAGAAGCTCAACTAAATTTCATGACATCAAGGAGAGAAGTTGACCAAGTAGCTGAAGGACGCATGAAGAAGAATTTTTTGATATATAGAAGAGTCCCTAGCTAAGAGGGAGATCTGACAGGTCCCTGATCAAGAGGGAGTTTGAATTAAATCACCCCTAATTACGAAGGAGTGACAATTGTGTTTATATATTTCATGTGTCATGCACTACACCGATGTTGGGTTGTGTTATATTCTTTCCACGACTAGCCCATGTAGTTAACCAGGGGATTAGAAGGGGGGTAGAGCCCCCCCTTCATTGCGCTAAGGGGAGTCACAGGGGGTTTGAGGGGTGCAGGTAACCCAACTCTATGGGGTTCGGGGTAGTGCCCTGGAAAAAATTGTTTTTGGACCCTATATTAGGTTGGGGGGACCTACCTATGGTTTTGTGCATGTTTTCACACATGGTTTTGGATGTGATGGTTTTCGGTCCATGGTTTTGGACGCGATGGTTTTCGGTCCATGTCATTGGATGCTTCATCATGTATAAATATGTATTGTAACATTGAAAAGAACATAATGAAAAATCAAGCTGGTAGTCCCGGTTTTGGGATCCAGGGGAAAATCTCTGTGTATATGTGTTTTATGTGTTATGCTCTCGCATTGTTTATTTTATGTTTTCTATAATTCGTATGAAGGTAATTTTTGTACGGGGTTAAAACCTACATTTGGTATCAGAGCTGTTTTGGCTTCAAGGGGACGCCTTTGTTGCTGATGGGTTTCGCTCGAGTCTGTGGTAGACCTTGTTCAATGGGAGATCTGCGAGATTGATTCTAGTGGTGAAAGAAGATGGTGAGCAGTGGAAAGATAGAGATCAAGAAATTTAATGGTCAGAGTTTTGAGTTGTGGAAACTCAAGATGGAGGACTTGTTGGTGGATAAATATCAGTGGATCACCATAGATCCAGGTACTAAACCAACGGGAGTGTCCGATGAAGAATGGAAGAAGTTGGATCAGAAGGCAAAGATCACAATATGATTATGTGTCTCAGATTCATTATTGCTGAATGTATCAGGGGAAGCTACGACGAAGGCTTTATGGGACAAGTTAGGGACTTTCTACCAATCTAAGTCTCTGGTGAATAAACTATTCCCACGGAAAAAGCTATATAACCTGAGGATGAAAGATGAAGACTTAGTGACAGAGCATCTGAATGCGTTTAATGCTGTGGTAAGTCAGTTATCATCTGTTGATATCAAAATTTTAGATGAGGATAAGTGCATTAGTTTGTTGTGTTCTCTACCAAATTCGTCGGATAGTCTGGTTATTGCAATAGGTAGCAATGCAACTGCCTTTTAGTTTGATGAAATAGTCTCATCCTTACTGATGGAGGAGATGAGGGGGGAAAATATGGAGAGCCAGAGTGGTGATTCCTTGTCTGTATGAGGATGGTCCCAGAACAAAAACAAAAATAAGTCATCGAGTGGGAGATCTAAATCTAGAGGAAGATCTAAATCTCCAGGAAAACCTATAAAGGTGGTGTGCTGGAAATGCGGAAAGGAAGGGCACTACAAAAGGAACTATAAATCTAAAGCTCCTGACAAAGGAAAGGGATCTGACGATGCTCCTTCTGCAGAGGCAAAAACCACCTCAGATGAAGGTGGGGATGTGTACTTGGCTTTTTTAAGTACACATGTAGATCATGAGGCATGGTTGATTGACTCAGGTGCATCCTTTCACTTCGCTCCCCATAGAGAGTGGTTTTGCGAGTATGAGAAATATGATGGTGGTGATGTCTTCTTCGGGGATGATAGGAAGGCTAGAATCATTGGTCACGGAAAAGTAAAGTTGAATTTGCAAGGTGGAAGGGTTAGAACACTTCCGGGTGTTCTACATATTCCTGCATTGGCTAGAAATCTGATTTCTGTAAGAAAGCTGGATGATGCAGGTGTAAAAACAGTGTTCGAGAAGGATTCCTGCAAGATGGTTCAGGGAGCACTGGTATTGATGCAGGGAGTTTAGATTGGAACTCTGTACAAGCTACAAGGTAACACTGTTGTTGATGGGTGTAACAGTTTCGTGGTTCCTGAAAGTGGAGCAGAAAATCTAGTGGTCTCTGGCGAGAAGACCATGTTGTGGCATCAAAGGCTTGGACATAATGGAGAGAAGGGCCTTCGAATACTTCATGGTAAAGGTATGGTAGAAGGTATGAGTAATAGCTCTTTGGATTTTAATTTTTGTGAAAATTGTGTATATGGGAATCATAATCGAGTGAGTTTCCCCTCTGGTGGTAAGAGGGGGAAACAAATATTAGAACTTGTGCACAGTGGCATGTTTGGACCTATGAAGGTTCCATCACTGGGTAAGTCTGTGTACTATGTATCATTTATAGATGACTTCTCAAGGAATACATGGATATATTTCCTTAAGAAGAAATCAGAAGTCTTTGGTAGGTTTAAATAATTTAAGGCTTTGGTGGAAAACCAGACAGAGAAGAAGATAAAGGTGTTGAGGATAGATAATGGTGGAGAATTTTGCAGTAAGGAATTTGAAGAATTATGTAAGAAGTGTGGCATAGCACGACAGAATACTACTCCATATACACCTCAGAAAAATGGAGTTGCAGAAAGAATGAATAAGACATTGATGGAAAGGGCAAGAAGCATGCTCAGTGGTGCCGGGTTAGGACAAGAATTCTGGGCAGAGGCGGTGGAGACAACATGTTACTTGGTCAATAGATCACCTTCATCAGCGTTGGAGGATAAGGCTTCACAAGAGGTATGGACTGCTAAGAAACCCTCTCTTTCACATCTGAGGGTATTTGGATGTGATACATATGTACATGTTCCAAAGGAGAAACGAAGCAAGTTGGATAGTAAATCTGAAAAGTGCATCTTTATTGGGTATAAGGATGGTTTAAAGGGTTACAAGCTTTGGAACCCAGTAACAAGGAAGGTTCTGTATAGCTGAGATGTGGTGTTAAGAGAGGTGAAAGATGTTATTAAACATGTAGTCCAACTAAAGGAACCTGAGAAGATAGAATTTGAGCTAAAGGAGGAAGAATCAGACTCTACAACAGAGGAGGAATCAGAAGATGAAGAGCCACAAACTCCCGGTGTGAGAAGATCAGTTCGAGAAAGAAGGCAGCCAGAAAGGTATAGTCCATCTGCTTTCTGCTAAAATTTTGCTTTATCTATTACTAATGATGATCCAAGAACTATGAAGGAAGCAGTAGATTCAGAGGATGGAAAACTCTGGAAAGAGGCCATGGTTGATGAAATGGCATCTTTGCACAAAAATGAGGCTTGGGATCTGGTGGAGTTTTCGGCTGGAAGGAAACCCATTGGCAGCAAATGGGTGTTCAAGAAGAAGATAAATGCAGAAGGAAAGGTGGAGAAATACAAAGCTTGGTTGGTAGCAAAAGGTTATTCCCAGGTGTCGAGAATTGATTTTGGTGATATTTTTTCTCTTGTTGCCAAGGTAACTTCTATTAGATTACTTTTATCTTTTGCTGCTGCTTTTGATTTTGAGGTAGAACAGATGGATGTGAAGTCAACATTTCTTCACGAGGATCTGGAAGAGGAGATCTATATGAAGAAACCTGAAGGCTTTGCGGTGAAGGGTAAGAAAGAACTAGTATGCAAGTTAAATAAGTCTCTGTCTGGGTTAAAACAATCACCAAGGATGTGGTATCAGAATTTTGATACATTTATACGGGGACTTGGCTTCACCAGAAGCAAAGCAGATCACTCTGTGTATTTTAAATTAATTGGTGACTATGTTATTTATCTGGTCTTGTATGTGGATTTATTGTTACTAGTTGGAAATGACAAAGAAATTATCCAGGATTTGAAGACCCATTTGTCCTCCAAATTCGACATGAAAGATCTTGGTGCTGCAAACTATATTTTGGGCATGGAAATTAAAAGAGATCGGAAAAAGAGGAAGCTCTGGTTAAACCAGAGGAAGTATGTCGAGACAATATTGTAGAGGTTTAATATGCAGGATAGTAAACCGGTGAAGGTTCCTAATTCTGTAGGTGTAAATTTATCTACTGAACAGTGTCCCAAAACACTAGAAGAGGAAGAGGACATGTCTCATTTTCCATATGCAAGTGCAGTCGGTAGCTTGATGTATGCGATGGTCTATACTAGACCAGACATTGCACATGCAGTGGGAGTATTGAGCAAGTTTATGTCAAAACCAGTGAAGGAGCACTGGAAAATAGTGAAGCGGGTTTTCAGGTATTTGCATGGCACTAGTGATTATGGTTTGTTCTACCAAGGAAGACCAGGATTGGATAGAGTGTTGGATACTCGTGGCTTTGTTGATGCAGACTGGGCTGGAGATCTGGATCAAAGAAGATCTACAAGTGGGTATGTGTTTAACCTATTTGGAGGTGCAGTTAATTGGATGAGTAAGAAACAATCTGTAGTGGCACTATCAACTACAGAGGCAGAGTACATGGTAGCCACTCATGTAAACAAGGAAGCAGTTTGGTTGCAGAGAATGTGTTCAGGTATGGGGTTAGCACAGGGAGATATAAGGATAGACTGTGACAGCCAAAGTGAAATCTTCTTGGAAAAGAACCCTACATATCATTCAAAGACAAAGCACATTGATGTTCAGTATCACTCTATGAGGGATGTGATAGAAGACAAAAAGATGTTGCTGGTAAAGGTGGATATTTTGAAGAATACTATAGATGCATTGAAAAAATCTGTGAGCTCTGAGAAGTTCTCTTGGTGTAGAGAAACAATGGGTGTTGCAGGGCTGGATAAATGACTAAGCTCTCTTGTGGCCCCCCGTGGAAAGAAAAAAACAAGTGGGAGAATGTTGGGTTGTGTTATATTCTTTCCATGACTAGCCCATGTAGTTAATCGGGGGGTTAGAAGGGGGGCAGAGCCCCCCCTTCATTGCGTCGATTGAGTAGCGAGGGAGTCACAGGGGGTTTGACGGGTGTAGGTAACCCCACTCTATGGCATCTGGGGCAGTGCCCAAAAAAAATTTGTTTTTGGACCCTATATTAGGTTGGGCAGACCTACTTATGGTTTTGTGCATGTTTTTCGCACATGGTTTTGGACACGATGGTTATCGGTCCATGGTTTTGGATGCGATGGTTTTCGATCCATGGTATTCGATGCTTCGGCATGTATAAATATGTATTGTAACATTGAAAGGAACATAATGAAAAATCAAGCTAGTAGTCCCGGTTTTGGGATCTAGGGGAAAATCTCTGTGTACATGTGTTTTATGTGTTATGCTCTCGCATTGTTTATTTTCTGTGTTCTAGAATTCATATGCAGGTAATTTCTGTATGGCGTTAAAACCTACAACCGGGACTAACAACCGTAAGTCTAGATGAAGGCCATGAATGGAAATGTAGACACATGATAGACACATCATTCTTGTCTTCACCTGGGAAGAAATAATGGAGGGTTGGGTAAGCGTCTGGCACCCGATACTCTTTGAGGATGTGTAGGGCATCCAAGATAAGAGTAGGAAAGAGGACCAATATTCTTTGAGGGTTGGGAACCCAAGATAATAATATTCCTATAAGGTCATACTCAGTGAACACCCATGTGGGTATGAACCTTGAGAGACAATGATGAAGGTGTCTATAAATCATTGGCCTCGCTAGCATTATAGCTAATGGTCTCATAGAGAGATGGAGTTGTTAGTCAAGGCCTTGCACTATGACAATGTTGATTGATATGATGCTATACAAATGGGATTACCAATCTGATTCTTCTTATGAGAAATTGTTCAGATTGAGAATGACCAAGTACCATTATGAATACCTCCCTAGTTAAGAGGGAGTGTTGAAGAAAATGTAACTAGGTTCGATTTTCATTATGACTTGTAATTATAATTTTATGTAAAGAAGAATCAAATGAATTTATTATTCCTTGCATCATGGGTTTCATGAGCAAGATGTGTTTACCATAGGTCAAAGACTTCTTCTTGATGTCTTTAGGATTTATTGTCTTGTCATAAATATTCTAGAAGTCAAAGTCAAAGTCTACGCTCCAAAATGATTGTCAATATCCCTCTTGCAGTTGGCTAAAATATAGAAAGTAATCTCCTCAAGGTAGTGCCGGCCTAGTTCTAGATTCATATGTCGGCCTAATAAGATAACGTTAGTCACTTGTTGTAGCGGCTACAACCACCCTCCAAAATTTTTCCTTAGCTTCGTTTTGGAACCTCCCTACCAACCTTTCATAGCACCATGTCTTGCCTTATCGAGTACACAAGCTTAAGTGATTTTTGTGCAAAATGACAACCTGTCCATCAAAGCTTGTTGCATTCCCCTCATAGATTGTTCTTCCAGACTTGGTCCAGCTACAGGCTGAGTAGCTCCATTAAGAAATTGCACAATTCTGGAGGGCAACCAACCTTCCCTCCAGAAATTGCACAATTTTGTTTGGCAGCCTGCTGGGCTCCATAATTGCGCAAATCTGCCAGTCAAGCTTCACTGAGAAAATTGCACAATTCTTCCCAGCAGGGCTGCTCAGCCCAGGAATTGCATAATCCTGGGCAGCAATCAGCTGCTCTTCCCAGAAATTGCACAAATCTCATGGGTAGCTAGCCCAGCTCCCTCCCAGAAATGCGAATTTTTTCCCAGCAGTTGAGCAGGCTCTTGCATGTGCAGTTGGGTTGACCAGTTCCACCCAGGACCAAGGAAATTTGAGTTACATGCATGGGTTGATTTTACCCAGAATAGAAAAAGATACATGCCAAAAGAATCCCTATATTTTATGGAGCTATTTTTAGCAGTTGGAGGTTACATGAAAGATTGTTTTAGAATCTTTCCTCCAAGTGTTACTTTTTCCTAGATTTGTGGCATGCGCATCATGAACCTCAAACTTATTTATTCGATGCTTCAGAGCTCACTCATTCACATCAATCTTGGAGCTCTGACATCCAACAGTACATCCAGGACTCTTCAACACATCCACCTCAACTATTCATGGGTAAGTTGGCTTAACTTGTCTTTTTCAGCATTTCTGTCGCTTTTTGTGTTTTCACTTTTGTGAGTGTTGTTTGCTTGATTTTTATGAATGCTTGCTATCGTTTACATGCATACTAGCTTGTCCTAGCACCATTTCAATTTTTGTTAGCATCTCGCTGTTGTCGCATGCATGAAATTGTTTTGCACAAAAGGTCGTTGATTCGGCCACTCGCTTCACCCACATGCATGTTGTTCTATTTTCTGAATATTTCATTCACTGTTTGCATGCACGATTAATCACTTTTGCTTACACTCAGTATCGCCATGCATTCACTTTCACATTTTATTTCAGTTTCTCGTAGGCGGGTCTAGGCGGCCTTGGGCCGGACTCTGCCTCACCAAGATAGCATTGCGCAATCCAGGGAAGGAAGGCTCTATCTTCCTCTCAGGAAATGTGCATTTCTTCCTAGTGACTATCCTCCAGTCTTACATTTCACAATTCTGAGGGATAATGACTCCTGGCCCACAAAAATGCGCAATGCAGTCACTGGGCCTACAACAATTGCCAGCTGAAATTGCGCATTGGGAAATTCCAGTAGTCAACCTAGATTGCGTGTTGCGCAATTCCAGTAGCCAGTCATGTGTCCCAGACAGCCCATACTTCCTTTTGCACAATTCTGGTAGCCAGTCTCCCAGCCTCCCAGAAGAAATTGCTCAATCCTTGCCATTCAATCCCCAGGTATGTGTTATGTCGTTCCTCAAGTTTGCTTTGGTTTTCGCTAATAGATTTCTTGCCATGCATGTTACTTTGTCTCCAGATCTTGCAGGTGTTCATCCACGTCTTAGCAGTACAGGATCAATGGCCTCCAAGAGAGAAGGATCAAAGGACTCTGACGAAAGCGCAACTGGAGCAGCAGTTGAGTGAGTGTCTGCAAGTCTACCGATCTAAGAAGATACCAAGCTGATTCTAGACAAGGAAATCAAGTTGAAATGGCAAGAGGTCAATGATGCATTTGCAGGAACATTTGGGGAAGACCTCGAAGACTGCCAGGTATATGTGAACATTCATAAGTTTGGCTTATACCGGATTGCATGCAGATAACCTGCATTCCCATGTGCGAACATGATACATTGGATCATCTTGCACACTAACCCCGAGACGATGACATTAAGCAGTGTCAGCGGGATGAAGATTGCAATCTTCGGGGCATAGGATTATGATGAGATGTATCAGATGTCGGAGCCTGTGACCATCATGGAGACTACCTTCAGCATACCCAGCAGCAATGCCAACTCCAGATAAATCTTGAAGAACTGGGTGAAGGAGTCAGCTAGATTCAGGATGACACCCAACCAGGTCTACAAGATGAAGATACTACGGAAGTTGTATTAATACTTGGTCATCTTTGCATGTCGACTGTATGGTCAAGAAAGCACGGAAACCTTCCCATAGAGTTGGGTGATCACGTTGGACCAACTGGCCAGAGAAGGCAAAGTATGTAACTGGTCTGGCATGTTGGCTCATCAACTAAAGGAATAGGTAACAAGGGCTCGACACCCGCCCAAAGGTATGCAAGTAGAGATCTACATGTCTGCCTACATCTTGGATGCAATTTATGCCCGATAGGATTTCTCAGGCTTGAAGTGGGCATGGACACTGATGGAGACTGCTGTGAACACTTACTATAATATGTTGTTCAAATGCATCTTCAGAGGAGTTATCACATGGATGCCCGATCATTTTGTCACTCTGGTCTACATGATGATATTTGAACATGATCCACCTTGAATGTCGAAGGCAGCAATGGAGGCACTGATAGACATAACTGATTGGTATGCCTCGTCGTCTAGCACCTTCATATGGATGTACAGCATGGAGAAGCCTCCACATGTTCTACCGAAGTTTTCCTTGGACATACTCGTCATGCAGGAAGTAGCATATCACATCTTGGCAGGATTGACAGCTAGGCTACACTGGAAGAAGAAGGCACCTTAGCTCGCTCTTCTACTGCGCATTGGGTTATACGAGATTCGGATTTTCAAGCATGTGGATGTCGAAGAAAAATAGATGAAGAAGTATCCATTTGACCTCCAAAGTTACAATCCGTATGACCCGCATTTCCTTGTGAAAGATCATTGTGCGAGAGTATAGTTCAACTGAATCCACGGGGAATTTCATTGGGAGGAGGAGGACCCATGGAGATATTGCCATAGTTTCTCTAGACCCAATGAATAGGTTGGCTTTGCTGTGGAATGGTTAGTGAAGCAACGTGAAGCAGCATCCCGGAGAGCGCCAGAAGCAGTAGTAGCAGCAGAGGTGAACATACCAATGTGCGACAAGGGAAAGATGAATATTTTTGACCACATGGAGGAAGAGAAAAGCTGCAAGTTCCAAGCAGATCCACTTGTGGAGAAAGCAGCTATGGCTATAGAGGTAAAGAGGCAACAGCATGACAAGAAAATCACGCAAAGGTAGAGGGAGAAATGGAGAATGGAGGAAACAAAGAAGGAGTTGCATGAGTTGAACAAAAAACTCTGAAAGGAACAAGAGTTGCGCAAATAAGAGAGGGAAGCACAGTAGCAACAGGTACAACAGGGGGCACAACATGTACAGATAAATGAAACAGCACCCGTACAAGTAGTGGACTCATCAGAATAGTTTGCATGAGGTAAACAGGGTGAACCATCATAAGAGCAGGACTTTGCTTAGGAGATAGAGCAAGCACTTGAACAGATGGATACATATATGGAGCAACAGGAGTTAGAACAAGATATCGACCTCATGCCTCATCACCAAGAGGTTGACCTACCAGCTTCACCACATCTAGAAGAGGAGCAAGTCCCAAGCAACCAAGAAGACACTGAGATCCTTGGAGGTCAGCCAGAAGGAGAGATGCACAACATCTCATTCAATGAGTCTCAACATAGAGTTGTGCAGTCTCGCAGAGTGTCGACTCCGGATGATCATACACCTCCTGTGAAATTTGAGGAACGAGTTATCATGTCTGACGTGCACAAATATCCAACAGCCTTGGTCGATGCTACCAGAGCATATGTCGAAGCCACTAGCTCAAGTGTTCACTTTCTGATAGCTGAGAATGAGCGAATGGCTAAGGAGCTACAGACAGCCAAGCAAGGAGGAGATTTGGTTACAGCATCTTCCCGAGAAAAATTGAAGAAGGAAATACTAGATGAATTATTGTCCCTTGATACAGTCATGTGGGCATTGTATTCCAAGTTTGGTACCGTTCATAAGGCAGTCGTCCATCTCAACGGATGGTAGCAGTGATGTGATAGAAGAGCACCTATATTGTCGAACGTGCATGATGTTATTGATTACATGAAAACATGGACGATGAGATGCAAGGGAGCCCCGCTTCACTTGCCTAAGATGATGAATCCTAGAGCAGTTGAGATGAAGGCACACATCCAGAGTCAGATCCGGAACTATGAAGAGCTCTCACAGCTCATCACTAGTCTACAAGCTTCCCATGCACGTGTATTCAAGAGTATGGATGTTGTGGTGTGCACACATGCGATCCCATCTATTGGGAATCTCACCCAATTGAAGACAAAGGCACATGTCCGACTAGAGCTTGACTCGTACTTTGACAAGCTGATGTGCATAGCCACTGGCCCAGACTTGTTAATCAGTGCAGACACCATGCACAAGTATGTTGCTGGTCTGACAATACTCAAGATAATGATGTGCATTCTTTCAGATGATTTGGACAGAGGATCCCGAGTAGTGTACCTAGATGCTATGGAGGCAAGAGTCAGGTTCTAGAAAGATGTCACCTTGGAGCACATGGACACCATCACGGACTACCGATCTTGGCATCAGTTCACTATTGTCGACCACCATGAAGATGTCGAAGAGTTGGTCTTCCAACAATTGTCCGAGTCATAGTGATATCTTTCATGGCTTGCTCAAGCCATTTTGTCTCACATGGGTACATGTGCATTGTAATGTAACGTCTTGTCAAGTGTAAGTTCAAGTGTCAATAGGTGGATGTAATAGTGATAGAGTAGATGAAGAGTCATGAGGGTAGATGAACTATAACAAAGAGGAATGTCAAGGGCCACCCCACCCCTTGCTATAAATAGTCCCTCATAACTCATTGTAAAGGATTTTGGTTAGCCAAGCTTCCAATAGAACTATCTTAGAGAGAGCTTGGATAGTATTGTAATGAGCCTTGGCTTCTCCACTGCGCAGATCTAGTACATCTCTTTGGAGGAGCGGGCGGTTGTGGCTATAACGTTCTGATGTCGGAACTAGCGGTTGGACATGGATGTATTGTATGACTGGAAGTTGTATGACTAGAAGTTACACTTCTTAATATAACAAGAGACAACACGTTTCATCCATATGTTGTATTGTATTTCAGCTATTTGTTTACTCTAAATGATATATGTCTATGTTTTCTTACGCATGCATGTATAGCTATTTATGTGTATGTATGTATGAATATTTCTAAAATGTGATGTTGGTTTAACAATCACTTTGGATTGCTAGCTAACTTGCCTTCCATGTTGTGATGCATATTCACTCGTGTGTTCCCTTCTTAGCTCTGTGCTATCACAGGTTTCCAAGGGGCGCACTCAACTCACCCTCCATGTGTTAGAACCTCTCATGCACCTTCCTTGGCTTGCTACATATGTCACACCCTTGCTACCAACAGAGACATCTTACTTTCCTTTGTGCGAAACCGTGGTCAAGGCATTACCGTACGACCCACTGCTGGGACTCCTACACCAAACGGTATGAGGTCTAATTTGGAATTATTACCGGGGAGATCCCCTGACATGTTGGTGGGTCTAGCACCATCAACATCACTAATATATATGTAGTGACTTCACCTCACAATCTTCAAGGAATCTCAGACTTCTCTACTTAATACAGCGAAGAAGGAAGAACGCATTACAAGAAGCAATAAGGTGATACATGTCTTAAGAAATTTTTGGGTGAAGTTTGTCCTATCTCTGTCATCTCAGCAAAGGTTTGATGATTTCTATAAGACAGTGTCACAACAGTATAGTGATACTCTCATCGTTGAACTGTAAAAGCCAAGGAAGAAGAGAATACTAGAAGCCGAGGACTGTACCTAGACATTGAAGGAAAAAGGAGACCGAGGTCTAAAATAACACAGTGATATAACAGTGCGAAGGAAGAGTTCTGAAGCAACACAATGTGAAAATAGAAGTCTGTAACTTGAAGGTCAAAGACTACAGGTCATAGTAACAAGTATCTTGGAGGTAATCTTGAGTCAAACACTTTTGTCAAGGGTCTTGGTATTCATCAATTGGAATCTCTATAAGAATAATTTTGAGTGGGTTTTCCTCTCCAACAAGGAGAGGTTTGGGCCCTGGAAGAAAGCCAACATCTTGTGTTCTTGTCTCTTTATTTTTGGTATCAGTTTGATGAATTAAATACACACACTAATAAAGACGAAGAAGATCAAGCTAAGATACATTGTAAAAAAACTTCACAAATTGTTATCAATCCTAGAAGAATCCTACTAATACTAATTGCCCTAGATTCTTCAACATGGTCCCCATTGCGTGCAAAGCCTCCATGAGGTGAGGAAATTTTTGTTGAACCTGGTCCCTGCTGAGCCACTTGCCTTGGTGCAAGAGTTGGCTAGCTTTGATAACCCGATTTAGTGTAAATATTTTGTTGGAAAGTTTTCTTGACCTGTGTGTCCATAATCCAATCAGTTGTGGCATTTTCCATGTATTCTGGGTTTAACTCTCTTGGTGTGAGTTTTTATGCAATGTCTGATGTGTCCAAAAATGGTGGGAAGTATGGTCGAAGGCGGTCCACATTAAACATTGGGTGCAGGCCAAGGAATGGGGGAATGATGAGCTCAAAAGAATTGTCTCCCACAACCTTGGTAATTGTGTAAGGACCATATTGGAGTGGTTTGAGCTTCATATGGGCTTTGGTAAGGTGTTCTTTCTAAAAATGCAACCAGAATTTGTCGCCCACCTGAAACTTGTGTGACACCCAATGTTGATCATGTCGAAGCTTGTACTTTGCATTTGACTTCTCTAGGATGTCATGAACCTACTGCCGGATGTGTTGGATGCGTTTAATAAATATGGTCGCCTTATCATCCTCAGACAGTACATGTGTGGATTATGTCTGTGTAGTTGCATGAGTCTTGGCAACATCAATCAGACACAATGGTTGAAATCCTAGACCCACTTGAAAGGGACTGGGACCATGTCGAGCTATGGAGAGATCTATTATAAATGTGTTGCACATATGGAAGACTCTCATCCTAGTTTCGAGGATGCTTGGAGTTGTACATGTAGAGTATGTACACTATCATCCTATTGACGACCTCCATCAAGCCATCAATCTGGGGATGGAAGGCAGTTGATTTGGTGAGCTTGGTGTCCAATATTGTCCAAAGTCTTGACCAAAATGTGCTCAAGAACCTGTTATCCTGATCTAATATAATGGTCTGCGGGATCCCAAAATGTACCCATACTCATTCAAAGAAGAGTTTGGTAGTGTCATTTGTTGTGATACTCTTCTTGCAGGCCGCCAATATAGCCATCTTAGAAAATATGTCCACGACCACAAATACACATTCATTACCATGCTTGGTAGAAGGGAGGTCAACATATAGTCGATGGAGATGGATTCCCATGGCTGGCTGGGAGTAGGCAAAGGAGTGTACATGCCTTGTTTCTTGATGGTTGGCTTGACGATGGTGCATGCAGTGTAGGATATGATATATTTCACAACATCCAGTTGGAGTTTGGACCAATAAAAGTAATTTTGTAGTACAACCACAGTTTTCTCCACACCAAAGTGTCTTGTGACCCGACTGTAGTGTGCCTCCCAAATCAGCTTGGCACACTCGCTTGAAGGAACACAAAGGTGGCCCAAGTAGCATAATAATGTGTCCAGGAGGTGGAAAGAAGGAACTTGCTTGCCATCTACTAGCATCTGGCATGTCAAGGCAAACTCTGGATCATTTTTCTACAGTTGCAGCCATCCAGAGGTCTTGTGACCACAAGAGTTGAGAACAATATTCAATGTTGCAACTAGGGGCCATCTGATGTAGTCTGCATCATGATTGGTGCTTCCCTTTTGTATTTAATGTTCAAGTGGAATTGTTGCATATATTTAGACCACTTATGATGGCGATCATTCTGCAACTTCCCCTGTGTCTGTATAAACTGAAGAGGTCAATGATCATTGTGGATGACCGTCTCCTTCCCCAAAATGTAGTGCTTCCATTGTCGGCAAGCATGCATGATGGAATACATCTCTTTATCCTAGGTGGGGTAATTATGAATTGTATCGAAATTTTCTCACTATGATAGGCCACTAGATGCCTGTGTTGGGTGACGACTGCACCAATAGCATAGTCTGAGGCGTCCATCTTGATTTCAAATAGTTGTGGCAAGTTTGGCAGTGTGAGTACTGCTGTAGAGTAGAGGCAGTGCTTCAACTCAACAAATGCCTTATATTGGGACTCGGACCATGAAAACTTTTCTTTCACCCCACCCTTAGTAATTTGACTCAAAGGCCAAGTGATATGGGAGAATCTAAAGACAAACCTTTGATAGAAATTTTCAAGGCCCAAAATGCTTTGAAGCTCCATTAGACTAGTCAGGCCTGGCCAATCTCGAATGACTTGGATCTTGGTCAGATCCACATGCACGCCATGTTCGTCTATGATGTAACCCAAGTATTGGGCCTGGCTCATGCCAAAGGTGAATTTCTCCAATTTGGCACAGAGTTTGTGTGGTTGAAGGGTTTGAAGGAACTTTTGAATGTGTTGCAAGTGTTCTTCCCAACTCTTGCTAAAGATGAGGATGTCGTCCAGATAAACCACCACGAACGAGTTAGTGAAGTGCTACAAGATGTCATCCATTAGCCTCAAAAAAGTAGTTGGGGCATTTGTCAACCCGAAGGGCATAACCAACCATTCAAAAAGGCCTTCCTTGGATTTAAAGGTGGTCTTCCATACATCTGTGGGCTCTATTGGAACCTGGTGATAACCAAACTTCAGATCAATCTTGCTAAAATACTTGGGCCCCTTGAGTTGGTCCAGTAGGTCATTAATCTATGGGATTGGATACCTATTCCTGACAGTGATTATGTTTAGTCCCTGATAATCAATGTAGAGCCTCCAGGTTCCATCCTTCTTCTGTAGAAGTACATTCAGCCTCCCATGAGGCGAGGAACTTGGTCGGATGTGCCCTTTTTGCAGCAACTCCTGGATTTGTCACTTGATCTCTTCATTTTCCAGAATGGAGAGACCATATATCGGCCCGTTGGGTAGAGGGCCTACGGGAGTCAAATTGATTGAATGATTGACCTGGCAATGCAAGGGTACCCCTCTGGGTGAGGAGAAGATGTCCTTGTATTTTTCCACAACTGTATCCACCTATTTTTGCTTCTTGGAGGAACCCTTCCTGAGGGCCATGGATGTGGCTACGACCTTCCCCTTACTTTGAGAGTGAATCAGGAAGGAAACAAATTTCCCAGTCTAGGAGATGACCTTACTACATTTCTTAGTAGAGATCAAAGAGATGGCAGTAGGTGGGGCTACCTCTAGTATCCTGTATAACTTAGTACCCAAAGAAATAATAACATAGCGAGGTCTAGACTCATATACAACATGTCGCTTCCATAAGTATGGTTGTCCTAATAATAATTATCAAACTTCAAGAGGAGCGACATCACACAGTACCTCATCCGTGAAGGGCTTGATGTTGTAGGGAAGGTGACACTACTGCATGATGCAGAGATCACGTCCTTGGTGAAGCCACCCAATGGTGTACGGCTGTGGATGTTTTGTAGTCATTAGGCCCAGCCGCTTCATGACCTATGCTGAAATGAGGTTATTTGGCTCCCATTGTCGGTAATGAACTGTAGCGGAGAACCCTTCACCCACATCTTGTATACTTTCGTTTCTTCAACATCTTATGTTCTTGTCTTAACACAAATTAATGATCAAAAAATTGAAATGGTTATCTCTTTTTTTAGTTCAAATTTTCAAGGCCCTGAACTGAATTACTCAAAGGTAGAGAAACAAGCATTTTCTGTTTATAAATCCATAAAGAATTTTAGACCTTTTCTCTTAAAAACACATATGGAAGTAATAGTCCCATTCCCAGCAGTGAGACAATTACTTATGTAGAAAGAGTTAGGAGAAAAGATAGAAAATTGGGTAACAGCTCTACAAGAATATGATATTGAAATGAAACCAACCAAAATCGTCAAAGGACAAGGTTTCTGCAGATTTCTTACAACAACATCCAACATACCAGCTGATGAGGATATAGGTAACAATGAACACGTATATGAGGTAAGCCTTATTGATACTGAATTACAATACATTGATCTGATTTTTTATTTGAAAAATGGATATGCTCCTCCTGAACTCAATCATAAAAGAAAAAGGGCTTTAATATTGAAAGAAAATCAATATGATATTGTTGATAATGTGTTATTCAGAAGAAACTATGATTTTGTTTTGTTAAGATATCTTGAAAAATATGAAGCCCAAAAGGTTTTGCATGAACTTCACGATGGACCAACAAGAGGACACTTTGGAGGAGATACTACCGTGCATAAAATCTTGCATGCAGGATACTATTGGCCCACTCTCTTCAAAGATACTCATGCATACGTAAGAAAATGCAAAACATGTCAAACTGCGTCTACAAGACAACGGAAATCAGCCTTGCCTCTACAGCCAGTCAACATTGAAAATCATTTCGAACAATGGGGACTGGATATCATAGGTGAGATCGTTCCTCACTCTTCTAAACAACATAAGTATATTTTGACTGCTATATATTATTTGACTAAGTGGGTAGAAGCAATTCTGTTAAAGGTAACCAATTTTGATGTTGTTACTGAGTTTATTAATCAATTTAACATTACAAGATTTGGTTTACCTTCTGCACTTATATTTGATAATGAATCTTACTTTTCGGGTAATAGTTTGACTGAGTTTGCACTTAAGAGAGGTTTTAAACTAAAATATTCTGCTAACTACTATCCTTGGGGACATGGTTTAGCCTAAGAATAATCAAAAGAACTGTTGACCAAAATCAACGTAATTAGCATAAATCATTAATATTTGCTCTATGGGATGATAGGATAACTCAGAAGGCCTCTATAGGTACTTCTCCATTTAACCTAGTGTATGGGAAGGAAGCCATCATTCCATCACATTTAGCTCTTCCCTCACTAGCCCTAGTTCAATTCATTGAAGAAACGCCTACTTCTTCTTTACAATTAAGACATTCCCAAATCCTAAAACTTGAAGAAGAAAGGGAAAATTCCAAACTCACACATGCCAAACATCAACATATAGTTAAAGATTCTTTTGATGCAAGCTCAGTTGCACAAAAATCCTTCCAAGTTGGAGATCTAGTTCTTAAGTGGGACAAAGCACATGAAGAAAAAGGGAAACATACAAAATTTCAAAAATTTTGGCTCAGTCCATTCCAAATTGTCGAACAGATAGGCCCATCTACATTCATACTGCAAGATTTATCAGGGAAGAGAGATTCTCTTCCTGTAAATGGGTTCATCTTAAAGAAATTCTTTAATAATAATAATAATAATAATAATGTTAATAAAAATGTTAAATAGTACTCTATTGACTTTTCAAACATCTCTTGAAGTTATTTTTCATTTTTCAATTTGAAGGTAGGAATTTTTTAAGAAGTGGTTACCAATATTGAAAATTAGATAAAAAAATTATATCCTTTTACTCTAGTTTCAGTCAAAAAGGTTATCTTTTAAAAAGTAAAGATTGCCTTACTAATAAGCACTTTCAACTCAGATTTGTCATCCAAAACTCTTAAGGAGACAATGATTCTTCCCATCCATTAAAAAAACAATTTTTAGAGTGTAATTCTAAAATATAATAAATCTAAAAGATAAGAGGTCTCATCATGAGCCTGCTCACCATGATCATAGGGAACTAATTAAACTGACATTACCAATGTTGAACACCAAATCAAGGTAATGGCTTATGATTGTTTCAATTATAAGACAAGGGGTCTCATCACGAGCCAGCTTGTTCCGTTTGATTATTACCAAGTGAATGGCATTATCGCTATCTGGTCACCAAACTAGGACAATGGTGTTTAGGCATCAGTTAAAATAGAAAAGAAAAGAAAAAATTAAAAAAATTACCTTTAATTGCTGCACTACTAAATGGATGGGATACTAGATTATTGTTGGTTAAAAGGTAACCTTGTCGAAGCTATGAATGCTTGTTGGCAGCAGTGGCTCTACCTGTGATGAACGAGTACATCAAAAGCTAAGTTGTAAAAGCCCCCCTACTTTATCTCTATAATTGATTAATGACTGATACAAGTGAATAGGTGTTTTTTCATTCACGAAAGGTTTTTAAATAAATTGCAATATAATGAGTTTTATAGTCAGAGTAATTTTATTTATCTAAATGTTTTGAAAAGTAGTTTCCACTTCCTAAATTATTTGTACTGAATTTTTGGAGAATTTCGTTATTATTCATCAGAGATAACTGGTTCTTCCAGTGAATTGCCAATTGTTGTACTCTTCAACAACCCCCAATTTTTATATAATAATTTCCTATGAAATTAATTATTTAAAAATAGGGGACCCTTTTTAAGTTTTAAAACACAATATATATATATATATATATATATATATATATATATATATATATATATATATATATACTATATATATATATAATATATATATCTTATATATATATATGAAATATATTTATATATATATATATATATATATATATATATATATATATCTATATATCTATCTATCTATCTATCTATCTATCTATCTATCTATCTATCTATCTATATCTATCTATCTATATATATATATATATATATATATATATATATATATATTGAATAAAACATTTTTTTATCATTTGATTTTATTTCATAAAAATAAAAAAATTCAAATAGCCTGAGACCAAAACTCATACTTAGGCTTTAAAATCCTTAAGTATTAAACATTGGGTTATCAAAATAAAAATAACAAATCGGAGTTCAATTAAAATATGATTTATGATTTAAAACTATGACTTATCCAAAATCCCACTCCTCGACAGCGTTATCAATTGTCAAACATAAAGAAAAAACACATCCGAACATACATAGGAATTCCTCCCCATGGTAATACCCGCGGCCTTAGCGAAATGCGATTACGATTCATCAGTTGAACCTGACGGGAAAATTAATCGTAATTCACAAAACCCCACGTTCATGGCTATCACAAATTCCAAAGGCCATGGATGATTCCCTCATCCCCTTTGTGATTGTGATCGCCCAGACCTGACAGAGTCATATACTCCATTTAATAACCCCCCCGCGTCCGTGCAATCAGAAGAACCACAAACTTGACCCCTCCGAACCGCCGATTGTGATTTGTGATAGAAGCCCCGGCAAGACCCTTTCCACTGACACGTAGTTCACCACGTCATCTCCACATCACCATTACATCATCCCACAGATAGAAAATCAAAAATAGTTTGGAACCGATAGCCATCCACATTTTCGTTGTTGCGATTGTGATATCGAACCGCAAGATTCAAGGGCCACGTGCCATATTCCTCCTCTACCCATTCCATTGTGATGCAATTCCGACTGGTATAACTCCCCGGTTTCACAGCGATTGTGATTTGGTCTTGATTGATATAAGTTCTAGTCTAAAAGAAATTGCGATATGATTTCAAAAGGCCCCCTTTGATTTTTTATCGGAGTACTCCCGGTTTTAGATGTGATTGCGATTATTTCGGGTTCTGCCCCCGATTTTCAAGCGATTGCAATTTAGATTTTGGTTGTTGCATTAAAATGCTCCCGCCTGTTTTTATTCAATTTTATATGAAAATACAGTCTCGATTCATGATTTACTTATTCATGGCTTATCCTTCCAGGTATACACAGAGCTCAACAATGAGGAGGAGATAGCTATGCAGAGGAAAAGGAAGATTTTTTCCTTAGAATCTGCAGAAAGCAAAGATAATGTGATCGAAAGTCAAGGATAATAAGCCAGAAATGACAAACTATTTTTATTTTTCATGATTCAAGGAACTTCATTTAATTTTTTTAGCGTTTTGCGCAGACCTCCTATTTTTTAAAATTTTGTATTATTATTTAAACACACATGATGGATCGATTTAATGGTCCATAATTTGATAGAGAAATCCTAAGGAAGAATTCGCACTTCTGCATTCATTCTTGAGTATTTGTTTGAATAAAATTTTCGGATCATGGCCTCTTTGGTTTTTGCAAAAAAACTTGAGAGTTGTTGCATTTTTGTATTACTTTAAAGCGTTGGAGCAAAGGAGAAAAGGCTGAGACTGCTAATTATTTGAAAAGAAAGCGTTTTTTGGATACGGTATTTTTATCAGTATTTTAAAGCGATTATGTTTTCTTTTAGTGTTTGCAGTTTCTCTATGTTTTGTGTTATATGCATTTCTGTAAAGCGGCATTGGCATAAATTCATTTTTGAATATGTTTAAGTGCTGCAATATTTTAATGGTATGTATCAAAGACAGTTAATAATATTTTGATTGTGATATAAGCTTATCATCATTCTTTTAATTAATTTCTTAATTAAAAGAATTAATTTAAATCGTTTTTAAATTCTGAAGTAAATGATTAATTTCTTACTCATCTACTAAGGAAAATTATTCTAGATCACAATCAAACTATTAAGAAAATACCCGGTTAATAAGTAGATTATTTTATATGTTTTATCTTTTAGTCATAAACCATTCCAAATCCATTTTTTCCATCCCATTATAAGAACTTCTTATCCATTTAATCACCTCTCGTTGGGAAACTAGTCTCATTATATCCGGTTGGAGCCACTACCCCAAACAGAAAAGGAGTTGTTTAAGGTCTGGACTGGGTGGTTATCCCCCATGTTGTTGCAGTGAATTTTGAGGCATCAACAAAACCCCAATTATTTTGAAGCCACGGGGAACACCCTTGTGGATGCATTGGGATAGATCGAATGTGCACGTTGGCACCAAACATCACGGTCCCATGGGCATATTTGTTTGGCACATATTTGAGTGGAAAACCACAAGAAACCATAAATCATTAATCGAAATAATACATTATGTCTCAATTCCTAACCAGGTACTAACATCTCGGAAGCAGTTAGAAAACATGGTTCCAAGTTGAGTGAGAACTCGAATTGAAACACTCACCTCAGCTCAACATGCAAGCTTGTGTAGTCGCATACAGTTTTCATATTAATCAAAAATTTGGAATATGTAACTATATTTTGTCATTACCATAACTAGAATTAATGAGCTGTTATTTTTGTTCTTGATTTGGTCCACCAAGAGGGGTCATATTGTCATCCAAATTCGAACAAAGCCTCTTTTCATATATGTATACTTATATGTATATGGGTATATGTATATTTGTATGTGTGTGTGTGTGCACGCGCGTGTGTGTGTACATGTATATGTGTATATATATAGGTATATGTATGTACATGTGTGTGTGTGTGTGTGTGTGTGTGTGCATACATATGTGTGTGTGTGTGTGCCTTGCAATGCATAATAGTGATCAATAAATAAGCTTTGTAACTAGTGCTTGTTTTGAATATAAATCGTAATATAAAGTTGTGTGTGAATCTATTTGAGTTCTGTGATTATGATTTGATATGTTGTTGTGGATGAGTTTGGTACTAAATTCAACCTTGCGCTCATAGTATAATAGCATGAACACACAGGCTAGCTTTGGGGAGGGTCCCACTCAAGGTGTGGTAATCTGCCAATTAATTTTCTTTTTATTTTGCAAGTAGGTTAATTGTTTGTTTATGTTTGTAGTAGTTTTCATGTGTTTAAATGCTTTAATATTTAGTTGATCTTATTTCGGTTTATTACAATTTTTAGAATAATAGTTATCATAGTAGTTAACATGTGGTTTTATGTTCTTTTCTTTTATTCCATAGATTAGTAATTATTTCAAATTAGGTTAATTGGGGGATGAGACCTGTAGTTAACCACTGCAGTGCCAACATACTCTAAAGCAGATGTTGCGGAATCAAGTGTTGTATAATTTCTAGGATTCGATTTCACTCAGTGACACAGAGTTAGCCACCCTCAAACAAGACCTAAGCGCATAAGGCCATTTAGCCAAGTAATGGGTTATCCTTGAGCCAATTCTTCCATCTGAATCGGTGTCCCCATGAGTTTTTCTTGATTAGGCCATTAAGAACAACGTGGGGAGCTTTCCTCTTGTGTATACTGCACAGAGTGCCTCGCAAGCTTACCAAACCCAGTGTGACAAAATAAAATGTATTTTGTAGCCTAAATCCCTATTGAAATAAGAAACATATAAATACACCATCAATAGGGAGTGTTACTGACTTGATTGAATATATCAAAATACATATGTCCCAAGTACTTGAGATGAAGGATCTTGGATAGTTGCACTATTGTTTAGGTATAGAGGTTTTTAGAGACAATGGTAAGACCTTAATCATGCAAAGTAAATATGTAAAGAAAATATTCAAGATGTTTTGTATGGATGAATATAAGGCAGTGTCTTATCCATTATAAAAAAAAAAATGAAACTCAACAGTGATGATGGAACCACTTTGTATTGATAGTTGGTGGGAAATTTGAATTATCTCACTACAACCACACCAAATATTGCAAATTCAGTTAGTACACTTAGTCAATTTATGGATAAGCTTCATAATAGTCATTGGAATACTACAATGAGGGTCCTTTAATACTTAAAAGGAACTACTAATTTTAGAATTGAATGTATTAATTATTGTAATGTTGAGCTGACAAGTCATACTGATTCTGATTGGGCTGGAAATCCAGATGACATGAACTCCACTTCTACATATGTGTTCAGTATAGGATCTAAAGTTATATCATGGCACAATAATAAATATCCAACTATTTCATTGCCATCCATAGAAGCCAAGCATAAAGCATTATGCATGCTACTTGTGAGGCATTATGTCTCAAAAGAATCATTTGAAGATGTTGGAGAAAAGCAACAAGTACCTACAGTAAGTTCCATCAAATTGGAAAATAATCTAGTGTATCATGCCAAGTCAAGGCATATTGAAACAAAACATCATTTTATAAGATAAAAAATACAACGAAAAGAAATTGACTTGGCATATTGCAATACAGATGAAAATGTGGCTGGCATATTTACCAAGCATGTTGGAAAGACTAAGTTTGAAATTTGTAGAATTAAGTTGTGTCTTGTAGAAAATTCATTTCTCTTTTAAAGGGGAGTCTTAGTACTGATCGGGAAATTAACTAATTGTTAAAAACTAAGTGTTCTAGAATTACTTAGAAGCTACCTAGGTTTAGAGCAAGTGTTTAATCATGTTCGTGACTTTAGAAGTTGATTGATGTTTGAGTTTTCCTTATAAATTATAATTCATTTCTGAGAAATGGAGCATCGAGTGATTTGTTTATGTGAGATTGATTAGTTTCTAACCATATTTTCTTTGATTTTCTGCTACACATGAAAGCAATTAGTAACAAGAAGCAAATACAAAAAACATAACGTGACAGGCGAATCGATTTTTGAGTTCAAAGGAACCTACAATAATGAGACTAAATATTTGTTCTAGGCATAAATTTATTTGAAAATGAAGCTAAATCCATTTATGCTTTCTTCATACAACTATGCCTTTTGCCATTGAGTTTCCTTCTTTTGTGACATGTATTCTTTCATATTTTGTTTTCTCTACATGTCAAACAAATAATCACTTTGAAATTTTCTTATAACTTCTTTAACGTGATTATCCAAAAGTTTAAAATGAATATGTAATACTTTGTCTAAATCATCCATATATTTAATAATTAGTTTAGAATCCCCATAAATTTGAGTAGACTTAATTTTTTTCTCCAAAATTTTGAAACATCCTTAAACATGAGTTTAATGAAATTATTGGAACTTTTCCCCAAAGTTACCATTGCTTCAAAGAAATGAGCATTAAATTGAATAAATAACTTATGGAACTTCTTTTTGCTTTAGGATCTTGCTGAATCATGAAAAAGGCTATAGGATTAGCATTTGTTAATAATCATGTTTGAATTTTTCGTTGTAGTTTTTTTATTAATTGGAATTTTATATTCTAAGACTAAATATCTTATTTGGTGGCCCTTCTAAAATAATGGAATCTACATATTCTCAAAAAGAAATTGATTTCTAGTCAGCCACACTCCCCAACATGTCAAAAACGGAATAATCCTCCACTCCTTTTTTTCTTTCCCCACCAACTTCTTAGGGTTTTCTATATTGTTTGACCCACCAAACCTCTCATTAAACCCATTATCTACTCAGTTCTAACTATAGTTTCACATAAGATCATTTAGCAAGTATATGATATATATCTTCATCACTCTCTTTGAAAAGATATCATTATCCTAGGATTCTACTTTTTTCTTATCTATATATTCTCCAATGTTAAAACTTTATTTTGTAATTCAAACCACATGAATATTTTTTATTTCTTTGGGGGCTGACCTTCCATAAACGTTTTCACTACCAAGCTCTATTTTTTGAATTAGAAGAAAAAATTGCTTGGCAGCCCATTCTTGTTGAATAAAAACCTAAAGTTTGATTTTGATTACACTAAGGAATTAGCTTCTTCATTTATTTTACATATATTCTCCTATGTGTTAGCACCTAAATCTACCTTAGGCTGAAGGAAGGCAAAAATTAGGGTAACCACAAACCACGCTCAGTCTGGTAGCTAGCCCTACCAAAGTAGGAGAGGGCTCTCTCCGAGTCACACTCGGCGAATGGATAGGCAAAATGGTCTGAGATGCCTTGCAATGTGATGTTTACCTTAGGCTAGTAAGTGAAAAGGGATTTTGGAAAAGATTTTTTGAAGTGACCGATCTCCTGGGATGTATATGGGACTAGCGCTCAGCAAAGAATAGAGAATTGAAAATGAAGGCACAGATTATTCCGTGAGGCAAGGTAGGCGGGAAGCGCAGCAATTTTGACTTAAGGTGATGCGGAATGAAAAGATTGTTGAAGATAGTGAAAAGGGCGTGGTCGCATGAATCCTTTTCAAAAGAAGAATAACACTGCACATGAAATTTTCCCACAGGCAGAGCAATATAAATTGAATTCTACCTAATCTCACTTAGAAAATTTCACTGAAATGAAACATGAAATGAATTATGAAACATAACAAGATACATATGTAACATAAGAACACATTTTCTACACTCATAACCACAACAATCTCATGAAACAGTGCTGCTGCCTTTCATTAACTCTCTGTCAAAAATACACAGTGCAGAAACAGAGTTTCTTTCCCACAATCTCCCAGAAGTTACCAGCCAGCCAACCCTTTGTAAATAAATTGCATACAATATATAGAAAGTGTAGAGAAGAGATGGAATGCCCAGGGGTTGGGAAGTTACTCAAATCATTTAGAAAAGGAGATGGAGAGCCAACCATCAGCTACAGGTGTAACGCTCTCAAGCATGACATTTCGCTGGGGTGACCCTTTGCATTCTTTCGCCACTTGGATAGATGCCCACCTGGAGAGGAAATTCTTTAAAAGGCGTCCTTGGTGCCAAAAAACTAAAGAGTAAATGACCGGGCCCACTTGGAGAAGTCACGACCCGAAATTTCGCGAAACGGGAGCAATTTGGCAGTTTTTTCCTCTATGCGCCGCGCCAAATTCTCTGTGCATCGTGCCAATTTAGAGCCTATTTTGGGGAACTTGCATGTGTCCAAAATGTGCTCAAGTGGGCTTGTTGGAAATCATGTCCTGTCTACTTTCTAATCCCACTAGAATTTCTCAATTTGGTGCTCATTTGCCCCTCCAAATCTTCATTCTCTCAAGACTGCTTTCTGTGTGTCCAAAAAGTGGCAGAGAGGCCATTTTTGGGTGTTTCTGGACCTTTAGGAGACCCAAAACTTGTCAAAATTTCTTGCCCGGACACCAGTAGACGTAATTTTTGATGTTGAATCCAAATATGCAAGCCGTTCCTCGATTGGAGTGCTATAATTTTAGCGTCGCGCCAGTGGCGCGGCGCACAGGGAGGAATTTCCTGTTTTTTGCACAAAAAATCAAAATTTGCTCAAAATTTCTCCAAATTTGCTGAAATTTGGACTGGAGGTCCCCTATGGGGTGACATGTTGAGCCAAGGAAGCCTCAGCCAAGATTCTAATTCTATCTTGCTCCTTAGCCTCTTTTGTTCTCCTTGTTTCTTTCCTCAATTTAGCCTTCAAGCTCTTTGTTCGGGCCTTGGCGCTTATGTTTCGTGCCTGGTAGTGAAATGCCATATGCCTCAGCAGCGCAAGGTCTTTGTCTGCTTTTTCTAGCAGCCTCTCCAAGTGCATATTGGCTCTCTCAAGGTTGGCCTCCCGATCTTCATTTACCTCTTGCTCCAAGGAAGTGAGCTCAATCCTTGCCCTTTGAGCAGCTTGGCGATGCTCACAAATGTCTCGCAGCTCCATGATCGCCTGCTGGTCCTCTAGCTGCCTGTTCCCCTATTCTAGGTACTTCATGTTCCACTTGGCCGTCTCCCCTGAAGATGTGTCACTGTGTGTCTCCCCCTCATAATCTGATGAAACTCCTGGTGCCATTATTACTGTGTGTACCTTGAGTTTTCTTTTGCTGCCCTCTGAATCCAATGAAACTGTTGTTTGTCCTGAGAATCTCTCAACTTGATAGCTTTCACCAAGAAATTTGAGGCAATTTGGAACAATTTCAGGCCCTTTTTTCCCTGTGTGCCGTGCCAGTGTAAATTTTACACTGGAAAACCTCTCCGAGTGCGCCGCGCTCCCTTTGTGCGCCATGCTCTTTTCCAGGTGACTTTTGGAGGCCTTCCCGATGTCCACATTGGGTGTAGGATAGCTTGTTGGAAAGGTCTTTGAGTCTACTTTCCAACCGGACCAGAATGTTTCAATTTGGAGTTCATTTGCCCTGTCAAAAGTCGAATCTCCCAAGACTGGTCAAAATGTGCCCAGTGAGGCTGCCTCAAGGTAGAGTGTTGTTACAGTCAACGTTTGAATGCCTTCCTCAACTCCAAATTGAACTCATGATAGCTCATTGGAAATATGTTTGAGTCTATCTATCATTTGAATCATCAGCCAAGTCATTTGGCCAAATGAGCTAGGAGAAAACTTGATTTTCCCAAGGTCACTTCAGAGGTGCATCAACTCTCCCGAGGCAATTGTATTTTTGATATTTCTTCAAAACCATGAAACCTATGTAAAACGTGAAGGAGGTTTTTCTTCCTTGGCTTGTTGTGGACAAAAACATCTCTCAGTTTTTCCAAATTCATCTTTCCTTGCTCAGAAACATCATTTGAGTGAAACCTATCCCGATGTGTGGAACAAGAGATTTGTCGAAATGAAGCGAAATGAAGGGGATAGGGAGCTTCTAAATTCTTGAGGGAATTTTGGGAGGTAGGGAGGGATGTTAGGAAGTAGGGGAAAGTGTAATATCAAAGATTGAGTGAGGGGAAGGGGTCCAAAAAGGCAAAACACAGGTCCAACCTAGAAAATTGCCACGTTGTAGCAAGAAACTAGGGTTTGTGCGAAAATGAGGAATTTGGGGGATCTCAGTGATGGGAAGTGTTTGATAAGGTACTTTAAGAATAGGGAAATGTGTATTAACATCCGGATACAAGTTTTTCGGATGATTTGATCGTCCAAGAGAAATTGCCTTCAAAACCCTAGGAGAGGGAAATGACCTTACCTAGGCGCAACTGAAGCATGAACAAGGTGTAAAATGACCCAATGGGACTTGACATGATAATGAAAACTCTCTGAATGATGGTACACTCAGTTGAACTGTGACATGGACTGACATTTGGACAACTTTGACAATGGTAAAATCAAACCCTGGACCCAATGCCTAGTGACCAAATTTTGCTTGAAGACTCACTGAAATGACAAAATTTGACCTTGACACATTAAAATCACTTTGTAAGAGCATGTTTGATCACTGGAGGAAGGTTGTAAAGACTGACACTAACATTGGCTCCAATAGGGTTGGCAGCTCCTTGGAGGTGCCAAGAACTGCAGATCTTTGGGTGAGCAGACAGTGCCTTCGTCCATTGGGCTATGGAGTCCATTATTCCGACAAACCAACATGACTCAATTTATTGACTGAAACTTGAACTCAAACTGACTCAATGTGAACTGAAATGACTGAAAAACTTGACTCTATGCAAAAGGAAATGACTCATGACTGACTTAACTAAAATAAGTATTTACAAAGCTTGTTCAATGGTAGCAGTCCATCAAGATTTCGAGGGTTTCAAATCAAGATGACAGCCACCTGCGTACTAATGCAATATGTACAATCATGTGTAATGTGTCTTCCAATGTAACCAATCAAGTAGATGCCTCCCTTATTGATTCTCCTGATCAGATCTTCTGGTCAACAATAGATACTTGTAACTGGGCATCCAAAAAACTAATTGACCCTGATCTCCTTCATCACCGAATACTGCAATAATCACCTTCACAGCTGACTGCAGTAAATCTACCATTGGATCCTGAAGAACATGAAGATTTTCTTCTTGCTGAAGAAACAAGGTGTCCTTTGCTTCAAATTCTAATCTTCCTTCATCACGTGCTTCAGTAAAACTATGCTCCTGGGCTTCAAAAAACTTTGAACAGGTAGATGAGCAGATATCTTCTTGGAAAAACATTTCAACACATGAAACATATGAAGAGGAATCTGAATGGAAATCCTGAATGTTTTGATCTTCTGTGGTGTGAATGTATTGAATGAAGGTCTGATCTTGTTTTTCATACACTGACTGGATTACCTCCTCATGAAGGTTGTATTCTAATGAACTGAGAACATTTGGATCCAAAACTTTGTCTTCTTCATCCCAGATGATTTCAGCAGCAGAGTTCTCTTTCATAGGATTCCATACTAGGCATTCTTGGTCATCACAGTCTGAATCTGGAACTAAAATAGTTGTCCTGACATTATCACATTCTGAAATTAGAACTGAACTTACTTGCATGCCGTCTTCTTCTATTGACAGATCTGAACCGACACTTTTTCTTTCATCAACTTCAGCCATATGGAACTCTTCAACCTGCTGATCTATTTCATATAATTCATGTTGACTGTCAAGATGCAGAATTCTTTCATCTTCCACTGTACTACAATCTTGATCATGCTGCAAATTTTCATGATCGTCTTTACGCTGCTGAAAGGGATTTTCATACAGGGCTTCCATGATCTCATCATCCATGAAATTATCATCTTCATAATATTTTTCAAGGCTTTCAATAAAAGTAGAAGCATGTTTGCAACAGTCATGAACTAGATTTAATGATGGATAAGATTCTTTATACTTCTCAAAGAATATTGAATGAAAATCCTTTAGACAATAAATGGAAGCAGGTGGCAAACTTTCATACCAAGATCGAGCTTCATCTTCCAGGGTAGCCATAAACATTTTCATCAAATAGTCTTTAGGAAAATTGATCTTTAATCTATGCACATGAATGTGAAATTTCACCAGATGAAGAGCAACGTCATTACCTTCTACATTTATGAACACAGGCAAATTCTTTGACCAATCTACCTGGGCATTTTATTTGGAAAACCTGGGATGTGATCTCAGCTCATGGGAGCATATCTTCTCGCAATCCGATCCATCTTAAGAAATCTCAAAGCTACTGATCCCTCTGCAGTGGAGTCACCATGAAAGATTGATTGCATGGATTCTTCAGTGAAAGGAGTCACCAGGTGAATGATTTCAGCCGCCTTCTTATGTCTGATCATTGTTCACCATCAACAATCAGCTTTGGACTTGAGATATGTACTGGGGCAAAACAATCTTCAAGCAAACCATTTTCGTCCCCAGTATGGTCGCCACTATGTTAGCACCTAAATCTGCCTTAGGCTGAAGGAAGGCAAAAATTAGGGTAACCACAAACCACGCTCAGTTTGGTAGCTAGCCCTAACAGAGCAGGAGAGGGCTCTCTCTGAGTCACACTCAGTGAATGGATAGGAAAAATGGTCTGAGATGACTTACAATGCGATGTTTACCTTAGGCTAGTAAGTGAAAAGGGATTTTGGAAAAGATTTTTTGAAGTGACCGAGCTTCTGGGATGTATATGGGACTGGCGCTCAACAAAGAACAGAGAATTGAAAATGAAGGCACAGATTATTCCGTGAGGCAAGGTAGGCGGGAAGCGCAGCAATTTCGACTTAAGGTGACGCGGAATGAAACGATTGCTGAAGATAGTGAAAAGGGCATGGTCGCATGAATCCTTTTCAACAGAAGAATAACACTGCACATGAAATTTTCTCACAGGCAGAGCAATATAAATTGAATTCTACCTAATCTCACTTAGAAAATTTCACTGAAATGAAACATGAAATGAATTATGAAACATAACAAGATACATATGGAACATAAGAACACATTTCCTACACTCACAACCACAAAAATCTCATGAAACAGAGCCACTGCCTTTCATTAACTCTCTGTCAAAAATACACAGTGTAGAAACAGAGTTTCTTTCCCACAATCTCCCAGAACTTACCAGCCAGCCAACCCTTTGCAAATAACTTGCATACAATATATAGAAAGTGTAGAGAAGAGATGGAACACCCAGGGGTTGGGAAGTTACTCAAATCATTTCGAAAAGGAGATGGAGAGCCAACCATCAGCTACAGGTGCAGCGCTCTCAAGCATGACATTTCGCTGGGGTGACCCTTTGCATTCTTTCGCCACTTGGATAGATGCCCACCTGGAGAGGAAATTCTTTAAAAGGCGTCCTTGGTGCCAAAAAACCGAAGAGTAAATGACCGGGCCCATTTGGAGAAGTCGCGACCCGAAATTTCGCGAAACGGGAGCAATTTGGCAGTTTTTTCCTCTGTGCGCTGCGCCAAATTCTCTGTACATCGCGCCACTTTAGAGCCTGTTTTGGGGCACTTAAATGTGTCCAAAATGTGCTCAAGTGGGCTTGTTGGAAATCCTATCCTGTCTACTTTCTAACCCCACTGGAATTTCTCAATTTGGTGCTCATTTTCCCCTCCAAATCTTCATTCTCCCAAGACTACTTTCTGTGTGTCCAAAAAGTGGCAGAGAGGCCATTTTTGGGTGTTTTTTGACCTTTAGGAGACCAAAAACTTGTCAAAATTTCTTGCCCGAACACCAGTAGACGTAATTTTCGATGTTGAATCCAAATATGCAAGTTGTTCCTCGATTGGAGTGCTATAATTTTAGTGGCGCGGCGCACAGGGAGGAATTTCCTGTTTTTTGCACAAAAAATCAAGATTTGCTCAAAATTTCTCCAAATTTGCTGAAATTCGGACTGGAGGTCCCCTATGGGGTGACATGTTGAGCCAAGGAAGCCTCAGCCAAGATTCTAATTCTATCTTGCTCCTTAGCCTCTTTTGCTCTCCTTGTTTCTTTCCTCAATTTAGCCTTCAAGCTCTTTGTTCGGGCCTTGGCGCTTATGTTTCGTGCCTGGTAGTGAAATTCCATATGCCTCAGCAGCGCAAGGTCTTTGTCTGCTTTATCTATCAGCCTCTCAAAGTGCATATTGGCTCTCTCAAGTTTGGCCTCCCAATCTTCATTTACCTCTTGCTCTAAGGAAGTGAGCTCAATCCTTGCCCTTTGAGCAGCTTGGCGATGCTCACGAATGTCTCGCAGCTCCATGATCGCCTGTTGGTCCTCTAGTTGCTTGTTCCCCTGTTCTAGGTACTTCATGTTCCACTTGGCCCTCTCCCCTGAAGATGTGTCACTGTGTGTCTCCCCCTCATAATCTGATGAAACTCCTGATGCCATTATTATTGTGTGTACCTTGAGTTTTCTTTTGCTGCCCTCTGAATCCAATGAAATTGGTGTTTGTCCTGAGAATCTCTCAACTTGATAGATTTCACCAAGAAATTTGAGGCAATTTGGAACAATTTCAGGCCCTTTTTTCCCTATGTGCCGCGCTCTCTGTGTGCGCCGCGCCAGTGTAAATTTTACACTGGAAAACCTCTCCCATTGCGCCGCGCTCCCTCTATGCGCCGTGCTCTTTTCTAGGCGACTTTTGGAGGCCTTCCCGATGTCCAAATTGGGTGTAGGATAGTTCGTTGGAAATGTATTTGAGTCTACTTTCCAACCCAACCAGAATTTTTGAATTTGGAGTTCATTTTCCTTGTCAAAAGTCAAATCTCCCAAGACTGGTCAAAATGTGCTCAGTGAGGCTGCCTCAAGGCAGAGTGCTGTTACAGTCAACTTTCGAATGCCTTCCTCAACTCCAAATTGAGCTCATGATAGCTCATTGGAAATATATTTGAGTCTAGTTATCACTTAACGCATCAGGAAAGTCATTTGGCCAAATGAGCTAGGAGAAAACTTGATTTTCCCAAGGTCACTTCAGAGGTGCATCAATTCTCCAGAGGCAATTGTATTTTTGACATTTCTTCAAAACCATGACACCTGTGTAAAAAGTGAAGGAATTTTTTCTTCCTTGGCTTGTTTTGGACAAAAAAATCTCTCAATTTTTCCAAATTCATCTTTCATTGCTCAGAAACATCATTTGAGTGAAACCTATCCCGATGTGTGGAACAAGAGATTTGTCGAAATGAAGCGAAATGAAGGGGATAGGGAGCTTCTAAATTCTTGAGGGAATTTTTGGAGGTAGGGAGGGATGTTAGGAAGTAGGGGAAAGTGTAATCTTAGAGATTGAGTGAGGGGAAGGGGTCCAAAAAGGCAAAACACAGGTCCAACCTAGAAAATTGCCAGGTTGTAGCAAGAAACTAGGGTTTGTGCGAAAATGAGGAATTTGGGGGATCTCAGTGATGGGAAGTGTTTGATAAGGTACTTTAAGGATAGGGGAAGGTGTATGAAAATCCGGATACAAGTTTTGCCGATGATTTGGCCGTCCAAGTGAAATTGCCTTCAAAACCCTAGGAGAGGGAAATGACCTTACCTAGGCGCAACTGAAGCATGAACAAGGTGTAAAATGACCCAGTGGGACTTGACATGATAATGAAAACTCTCTGAATGATGGTACACTTAGCTGAACTGTGACATGGACCAACATTTGTACAACTTTGACAAGGGTAAAATCAAACCCTAGACCCAATGCCTAGTGACCAAATTTTGCTTGAAGACTCACTGAAATGACAAAATTTGACTTGACACATTAAAATCACTTTGTAAGAGCATGTTTGATCACTGGAGGAAGGCTGTAAAGACTAACACTAACACTATGTTTTTCAACATAATCACTCCATACATTTTAAGTTTCCCCTTCTAGTTATATAGAAACTACCATGTTCCATCATTGCTGACAAATGCTTATGGATTCATTTCCATATGTTAATAGATTCATGGTCTACGACCTTCTTAATGGTGAAAATATCCCTATCCTACAATAATTATATTTTTCTTTATGAACGCGTGATTATTTTTATAACCCACCATGGATTTATTCTTACCTTTCCCGTAGCTATTTTACATGCTATTCAAAGGCTACGCCATAACTTTTAGTGAGTGGAAACATTACATATTTATTTCCTCTTACCATAATCCTATCAGTAAGAAAATAAAGGCTAATATGCTTTTACACAATTATCGCTTCCCATATGACTCCTTGAATGACGACTCTCCATAATCTCTTTTAAAGATGTGCTTTTACACAATTATCGCTTCCGATATGACTCCTTGAATGATGACTCTCCATAATCTCTTTTAAAGATGGCTTTCCCATATAGGAAATTTTAATGTTCACCCTTCATCTTTGGGTCAAACAACCACTTTCCATTTTTCCTTTTTCTAAACCACCAAATTCTAATATTATGAGAAGAAGAAAATAAATAACCCTTTAAAATATATGATAAAATACATAAAAAGATAAAATTAACCAAAGTCAATCCTCCTACTAAATAATTACTTGGTATACGTCACAATTATTTATCTTGACCTCTATTTTTCCCACTAACCATTACCATTATTTTTTCCACAGTATCTATAAGTTTTTAAACATATCATAAGTGCTTTAAACCATCGTTATAATTGATGTGTCTAAAAGGGAAAAACAAATTGTCAATATTTTTAACTCCTCTCCTTATTCATATCAACAAAGGAAATTGAGAATTTCACAAAGTTTACATCCATCCTAGTTTTATTAGAAATCTGTTACTTCTTGAACTTGTATCATATTATATAAAAGAACATTATCCACAAATAATAAGCAAAATAGAGATAAATCTCATCCATATATATATCTATATATATATATATATATATATATATATATATATATATATATATATATATATATATATATCATATATATATATATATATATATATATATAGGAAGGAAGGGAATTGCAAATTTCATATAAAAGATAATTATTCACAAATGATAAGTGAAATAGAAATAAATTCCATCTCAATTTTATATGTACTATAAATTTAATTATTCTTGCTTTATATATATAGTATTTATAGGAATCAATAACTAGGGTGGGGTGAGCTTGTACTAGCCTAAAAGGTTGATTCGGAAGTCTACCACTAAACCTCTAGGTAAATCCATGCATGCCCCCAACCACAAACTTCACAAAGACTTTATATCACTATGGTGAGTGGGGGTGAGGGTGGGCTTGTATTGCCATATAAGGTACCACTAAATCTCTAAATAAATCCATGCATGCTCCAACCATAAACTTCACAAAGATTTCATATCATGATCACTAATCAAACTACCCGAAAAACAATTATTTTTATTTTATTAATAAATATACTATACTAAACAAAAATATCCTTTAAATAAAAAGTTTATACATCCGATAATGCAACTTACCACAAACACTTTGAACTCTTGAAGACTTTGAACTCAATATAAATCAAGATCAATATAATAGAGAAAAGAAAATGAAGGGTGTTTTTATCGTAAGAATGAAGGGTGCTTTTATCGTAAGAGTGACCTATATTAAAAGTTTATGACCATTTTTTTTAGATTGGATGACAATCTTGCCAAAAATTCACAAAGCTTACTTCAAAAGTTTGCCATATAACATCCTCCCCATAGGGTAAGAGTGTCCTCTGCTCTGTCCTATTTTTCATCGCATTCAAAAAAGATAAACATTTTTATTTACTACTTATTTGTTGCATGCAAAGCTATACCAGAGGTCTTGACCAGGACAACTCAACCCAAAAGACAAAAACACCAACCCAACGTAACAGCAATCAGAAACTAAGTGGAGGTGGATGGTCCACTTCAATGGGACTGTGACTTGCCTTGACATTTTCAGCGAAAGGGCGTGGCCTACCTAGCTTTGTGCCATTGGGATCTACTGCAGAGAATATGTAAGCTCACACTCATCTCACTCTTGCTCAATAACAACAATAGAAAAATCTCTTTCTCCTTGTTGTTCTTATCCAACATCACATGTCACAAAGTAAAAAAATTCATGTTGTTCTTAACCATTCTTATCTAACATCACATGTCCCACTGTTAGTTCAGAGCATACATAACACACAACAGATTTATACTCAAAGACTTAGACGGCAATAGCAAAGTATAATTTCAGAGACAGAAAAATAGAGAAACAACAAAATTACTCAATCAGAAACAGTGGAATAGATAAACCAATCACTGGAGAACAGGAATCACTTTGCATTATGTAACAGCCCTGGACCTTGGCTTGCTTTGCTTGGCCAAAGAAATTACAAATTTATAGAGGTTGAAGAAGGATCTATAATCCTGCATGTGTTTTAGATGGAGATCTAGAAACTAATGACGGTGTAGAAGGATCTAGAATCCTGCATGTGATTTAGATGGAGATCTAGAAACTAATGGCAGAGTAGAAGGATCTAGAATCCTACATGAATTTTGCTTCACACTTAACATTCTCCCACTTGAATCCAAATAAGAGTCATGAATCAAGTCACACAGAGTCCTACCATGCCTCTACATAACTCATTTTTATTTCATGGTAGAATCTTAGTGACCATATCAGCAGAGTTCCTATTTGTATGGATCTTTTCCAAGGATAACTGTTTTTCCTCCAACACATGTTGGATCCAATGGTACCTTAAGTCAATGTGCTTGGTTTTTGAATGAAATGCTGGGTTGTTTGCCAAGTGAATGGCACTCTGACTATCACAATATAACACATACTTGTCCTACTTTATTCCTATCACTCCTAGGAATTGTTGCATCCACAACATCTCTTTAAAAGCTTCTGTTGCAGCTATGTACTCTGCTTATGTTGTAGAGAGGGATACTATTCTTTGTAGCCTTGACACCAAAGATACTGCTGCACCTGCAAATGTATATAAATAACCTATAGTGGACTTTCTGGTGTCCATATCTCCAGCCATATCTACATCTGTAAATCCTTCAAGCACAGTCTCATCATGACCAAAACATAAACAATAATGACTAGTACCCTTGAGATAACTCAAAATCCATTTTACTGCTTGCCAATGTTGTTTGCCTGGATTGGCAAGGAACCTACTCACTACTCCCACTGAATATGCAATGTCTGGTCATGTGCATACCATGGCATACATCAAGCTGCTAATTGCTGAAGCATAAGGAATCTTGCTCATCTCTTCTTTCTCCTTGTCATCACTAGGACATAATTCAGTACTTAGCTTGAAGTGGGCTACAAGGGGTGTACCAACTGGCTTGGCATCCTTCATATTAAACTTTTCAAGCACCTTCTTGATATATTTTTCTTGTGACAGCCACAACCTTTTGTTTTTCCTGTCACGCATAATCCGCATGCCCAATATCTGTTGTGCTGGTCTCAAATCCTTCATTGCAAATTTTCTACCAAATCTTTCTTCAACCTATTGATCTTATTCTTATCATGCCCAACAATCAACATGTCATCCACATATAACAATAATATGATATACTTTCCTTGATCATACCTCTTGATATAGACACAATGGTCAGCTTCCAACCTCTGAAAACCATGTTCCAACATGAATGAATCAAATTTCCTGTACCATTGTCGAGGTGTCTATTTCAACCCATAGAGACTCTTCTTCAACCTACAAACAAAGTATTATTTACCTTTCTCTATGAAGCGTTCTGGCTGCTCCATATAAATTTCTTCCTCCAATTCACCATGAAGGAAAAAAATTTTTACATCTAACTGTTCACATTCTAAGTCTAAAGTAGCAACTAGACCAAGAATGACTCTAATGGATGACATTTTAACAATAGGTGAGAAAATTTTAGTGAAGTCAATACCTTCTTTTTGGGAAAAACCTTTCACCACCAGCCTTGCTTTATACCTCTCCTTGTTTTCATTACCTTCATGCTTAATCCTGTAAACCCATTTGTTTTGTAGAGCCTTTCTACCTTTTGGGAGGTTTACCAACTCCCAATTTTTATTTTCCAGCAAAGAGTTCATTTCTTCTTTTGCTTTCTTCCATTCTTCACTGTGCTCAACTGTACAAGCTTCTTGAAAACAATTAGGCTCACCTTCATCAGTCAACAAAATATAGTTTGAAGGAGGATGCCTTTGTGAAGGCTTATGAGGCCTAGAAGATCTGTGAACCAACTGTGGTGGTGCATTATCAAGTTGAATCTCCTGTAAAGGTTCCAGCAATATTCCTTCTTCTTATTGTTCATCATTTTCCACTTGTTGTTCTTCATGTTCCTGAATTTGCTGTTCATTTTCTTGTATTGGTGGTATGTTTTCTTGCTGCTGTTCAAACCTGTCAATAACCTTCTTGACCTACAACTCAACTACAATCCTCTTGAAAATTTCTGACTCATTAAATATAACATCCCTGCTTCTAATAATTTTATGTTTGACTGGATCCCATAGATGATAACCAAAATCTTCATCCGCATATCCCAAAAAAAATCATTTCATAGATTTATCATCTAGCTTAGTTTTATTTTCTTTGGGAATATGTACAAATTCTTCACATCCAAAGATTTTCAAGTGAGAATAATTCAAGTTCTTACCAGTCCAAACTTCTTCAGGGATACCGCCATCCAAGGCTGTAGTTGGAGATCTATTTATGAGGTAGTAAGCGGTCTTGACTGCTTTAGCCCAAAAATTCTTCTCCAAACTGGAATTGGACAACATACTTCACACCTTTTCCATAATGGTGCAATTCATCCTTTCTGTGACACCATTCTGTTGAGGAGTACTAGGCACAGTCTTCTCATGCTTTATGCCAAACCTGTTACAATATTCCTTAAATGCATTTGAGCAATATTCTCCACCATTATCTGTTCTTAAACACTTCAGCAATTTGTTAGTCTCTCTTTCAACAACAACATGAAAATTTTGAAATATTCCAAACACTTCACTTTTACTTTTCATAGGATATGCCCATACCTTCCTGGATGCATCATCTATAAATGTTACAAATATGATGCTCCTCCTAATGATTTGATGTTAACAGGCCCAAACACATATGAGTGTACCAATTCTAACACATTTTTCTTTCTGTCATGGCCACCTCTAAGGAATGAAACCATTTTTTGTCTACCATATATACAATGCTCACAAAGATCAAGATTGTAGGATTTCAAACCTGGCAATAAATTTTTACCAATAAGGATTTTTAAGCCCTTCTCGCTCATGTGACCCAAACTCCTATGCCACAAATCTGCTAAATTTCCTTCTGTGACAACAACCAAATTTGATTTTCCTATCAGTGTCTTCAATGTGTATAATGTTCCTGTCATGGGTCCTTTGGCTATGACCGATGCTCCTTTGCTAATTTTCCAGCCTCCTTTTCCAAAGCTTGTGGAATAGCCTTCATCATCTAGTCGTCCCATAGAGATTAAACTCATGAGCATTTCTGGTACATGCCTGACCTTTTTCAACAATATATATTGTCCATCTTTCATCTTGATCTAGACATCTCCCACTCCAACAATACTACAAAAATGATTATTCCCCAAATGCACTCTACCATAATCACCAGGATTATATGAAACAAAACTATCTTTGCATGGGGTTACACGGTGAGATGCCCCAGAGTCAAGGATCCAATCAAAGCTATTGCTAGATGTATATACACATGCATCCTCTACTGAAACAGTAAACAACACATCACCATATGTGGCTACAGCAGTAGTCTCACCTTCATTTGTGCTGGATGACTTGTGATTTGTACTAGACGGTCTCTGATCCTTTTGTCCTTTCTTCCAGAATCAACATTCTTTCTTCATGTGCTCGAGTTTGCCACAATGAAAGCAGATGATCCTTCCTCTCCTTGATTTTGATCATCCTCTCGATCTTGATTGCCCTTGCCAGCCTCAATCCATTCTCCTACCATGATTAGCTAGAGCTAGAGCTTCTCCTCCCTGGTTTTCTGCAATTAACTTGCGTTGCAGTTCCTAATTCATTAAACTACTGCTGACATCATCAAACTTCAGGGCCCCTGAAGTTGTTGAAGTGCTCATAGCTACAATTAAATTTTCCCAGTTGTCTGGCATAGAACACATTAGAAAAATAGCTCTAATTTCATCATCTAAAATGATTTTAACAGAGGTAAGCTGATTAGTAATAATATTAAATGCATTCAAGTGCTCAGCAACTGAAGCACCCTCCTTCATTTTGAGATTATAAAGCTTCTTCATCAAGAACACTTTTTTTGATGCCATGTTCTTCTCATATAGATCACGGAGCTTCTTCAATAATCCTTCAGCCGTCTTTTCTCCAGACACATTGAAATACACATTCTTTGCTAGATATTGGCGGATTGTTGCAATCGCCTTTCTATCTAGCTTATTCCATTCTTTATTTGTCGTCAATGAGGGTTTATTTGTTGTGCCCTCAATTAGCAAAAACTAATCCTTCAAAATCAGTATATCCCCCATCTGTGATTTCCATAGGGTAAAATTAGGACTGCTCAACTTCTCCATATCAGTAATTGTTGTCTCCATTTTCAATCAAATTCATGCCCCCAAAACACAAAAAAGCTCCACTTAAAAGTAAAACTTTAATTATTACTCTTTAAAATTTAGTAATAATGACCTTCCTCCTTTTAAAATACCCTTTTCAAAATTCTTGCTCGTTTTAAAATATACTTTTCGAAATTCCAACATATAATTATATATGTTTCATAATAAATATAAAAATCATATATAATGTTTTAACCTTTTTACATTTCACACATACATATGTTGGTTTAAAAAAAAAACTTGACGTATATGTGCAAGCTTGATGAAAAAAATTACGAACTCCACGTAAAGCACTTATGCACTCCACGTTTTAGGCTTCATGGCATGTTTCACCATATGCCCATGGCCTTTTTATTTCTTGCAACAACTATCTTAACGTTCCTCAGCTATTTCCTGAACAGATCCTTTTCCTGGACTCTCTTCTTTGCAGGGATTTCTGATTTCTTGGATAGATCCTTCAACAACTCCAGAGGTAACAGCCAACGTTTTAATGAATGTTGCTAGAGTAAGGCAATGGCACTAAGCGGCTTGCACAGTGGATATTCGACCCTAGCTCTGATACCAGTTATTTGTTTAGAGCATACATAACACACAGAAAATTTATACTCAGAGACTTAGACAGCAATAGTAAAGAATAATTTCAGAGACAGAAAAATGGAGAAACAACAAGATTACTCAATCAGAAACAGCGGAATAGATAAAACAATCACTGGAGAATAGAAATCACTTTTCATTACATAACAACCCTAGACCTTCGCTTGCTTTCCCTGGCGAGAGAAATTACAAAATTATAGAGGCTGAAGAAGGATCTAGAACCCTGCATGTGTTTTAGATGGAAATCTAGAAACTAATGGCAGTGTAGAAGGATCTAGAATCTTGCATGTGATTTAGATGGAGATCTAGAAACTAATGGCGGAGTAGAAGGATCTAGAATCTTGCATGAATTTGGCTTCACACTTAACACCCACAAATGTCTTCATCCTCCATTTCCCAAAAAAGTCTGATGGGAAAAAGTCTTCATCGATCCTCCTGTAGAGATGAATTTTCAAGAAATATTGGATTTGGCGATCTTTGTTGTGCCCAACATTGGCCACCCAACATTGGGCACCCATTGCGTTAAATCTTCCATAACTTTCCAATCAAAAAGACATTGTCATTCCGACTTGATGTCTTCCTCACAGGACATCAACAGGAGTCAAGGACATAAACAATTTGTGCTCGCACCCTAAGCCCTCCATCTACCCCGCGCATAATTCTAATTGGAATGCCGAAGTTTTATAGTGTCTTCACAGCCACTAGGTGTGAAAGTGGAATTCAGACAAAACCCAAGAACCAACAGCATGGAACCAAGACTATGTACACCTAAAAATTTCTCCAACCCAACACCTCATATGATGTGCATCCTACCCACACGCTCGCATCCACTTGTTTTCATGAATAGGTAATTGAGAATAGGTAATAATCTCAATTATTCTTGTGGTCTAACGTTTACGTTTACATTTACATGTGGAGGTTTGGTTCTTACAAGTTCTACACTCCAATCTTGGAGCAAGATTATGTACACCTAAAAATTGGTCCAAGCCTGATTTCTTTGGTGGAAAAAAAATGAAAAAACAAATTTAACAATCTCAATGGCACCTCTACATTAAATATCGGCAACAAACTTGCCCCATCCCCTTTTGTAATAAAGTTTTATTCCTTATTTAATGCAAGTGCTAGTGACATTGAACTAACACATCAATTACAATTCAAGATAAATATTTATTTATTAATTCTTAAAGAAATATTAGTTACTCTTAAATACATTTTTAATCTCATGGCATATGAAGAGGGGCAGGCAGATAATTGGCAACCATAATTTCAAATGTTATTATGACTAGCAATTTCCCCAAAAGGTGCAAAGAGACGCTGATAGGTTTGTTAAATTGGAAAAGTTGTAAGAGGAATGCATTTGTAGACATGTATGCCATATGTTTTTGCATTTTAAATTTGGGGATTATGGTTTATCATCTTGGGGCATATCACACATTGCAAATATAAGGATAACTACCTATTGAAAATGTATTGAGCATTAAAAAATGAGATTCATTGCGTCATATTTCATTTAGAAACAAGAAAATGTGTTCATTATAAATAACATCCCTATATTTACTTTTCATTATAATATAAATCCATACCATCATAGATCAACACAAACCCAATTTTTAGCCACAAAAGCTCACTGCAAAGTCTGTATAAAAAATTAATGGAGGAGAAATTTCAGAGGTTGTATTATAAAGTCTGTATCAAACAGATGAAGAAAGCAATCTGTCCCATATGCTATCTTTAGCCTCGTGGACGTTAAAATAATTTCTTTCTTTATTTCTTTCTTTCAAAAGTAAAAGAAGGCGAAGGGGTGGGAGTGCAGTATCAAAAATACAAAGAATTAATGAAGCCAGTCATTAATTGCATATTCTAGAATATTGGAAAAATCTTATCTTGATTAACTAACTTTTAATCTTTGACTAACCAATGAAATTTCAAAATCTTTTGACTATAATTTTTATATTCAATGTGCTAAGGGTGAGAGGGACACGACATAATTTACTTCCATTTAAGCTCTCAAAAGATGTATTGTTCGGTTCACTCTCTGGATGTTTGTAAACTATAAATCACCACACAAATTTATGCTCAAGATATGGATTAATTTTTGCATTTCTCACTCAAGGGTAAACATAAAAAAAATTAGGATGGTAAACCTAAAAAAATTAGCGATGGCAATTTATATTAAAGTTAAATAAAAAAATTAGGGATGAAAATTTATATTAAAGTTTAAAAATTTAAAGAATATTACTTACTAGTTTTCAATATAAAAATCAACCAAATCTTATAAAAATATTTAAATCTATAATGCAACTTGTTTGCAATATAAAATGTTTGACCAAATCTTATAAAAATATTTAAATTTATAATGCAACTTGTTTGAAAGTATTTATTTATAAGCACATTTTGAACACCGAAATTTGTCCTATAGCTTCACGTGGCGTCATTGGTTTTATAATTGGTTTGCCAATATCTACTAGCACATCATAAAGATGCGAATTGGTCGGTCTAGCTTATCAAATGACAACGAAAATGAAAGAACGGGTTGGTTTCTTCCTCAATTTCATACATTGAATGGTTCACTCATAGAATTTCAAAATCCTGCCTCACCCAAATTTAGTACAAATCAACATGCTTTATGTTCGCTTATATTCATTGTTTCTGGATGCATATTTTGTTGTGTTAGGGTAATTAAGTTAAAGTCATAAAGTCAACTTACCGTTAACTGTTTATGTGTTCTTAGGAACTCAATTATTTTCCCTTGATAATAATGTAGATAATGAATACTATATTAATGTAGATGAATACTAGAAACTGCCAGAAATTATTATATCTAACCATAAACAATTATATCTCAGTGTGTTAGTGTCAGTCTTTACAGCCTTCCTCCAGTGATCAAACATGCTCTTACAAAGTGTTTTTAAGGTGTCAAGGTCAAATTTTGCCATTTTAGTGAGTCTTCAAGCAAAATTTGGTCACTAGGTATTAGGTCTAGGGTTTGCTTTTACTCCTTTTAAAATTGTCCAAATGTCTATCCATGTCACCATTTAGCTGAGTGTACCATCATTCAGAGGGTTTTCATCATCATGTCAAGTTCCACTGGGTCATTTTACACCTTGTTCACGCTTCAATTGCGCCTAGGTAAGGTTCACTTCCCTCTCCTAGGGTTTTGAGGGTAATTTCTCTTGGATGGTCAAATCATTAGCAAAAATTGTATCCTGATATTCATACACTTTCCCCTATCTTTAATGTACCTTATTAAACACTTCCCATCACTGAGATCCTCCAAATTCCTCATTTTTCCACAAACCCTACTTTCTTGCTACAACTTGGCAATTTTCTAGGTTGGGCCTGTGTGGAGCTCTTTTGGACCCCTTCCCCTCACTCAATATTTGAAATTCCACCTTCCCCTACCTCCTAACATCCCTCCCTACTTCCCAAAATTTTCTCGAGAATTTAGAAGCCCCTTATCCCCTTCATTTTGCTTCATTTTGAAAAATCCCCTGTTCCACACATCGGGGTAGGTTTTACTCAAATGATGACCTTGGAAAAATCAAGTTTTCTCCTAGCTTGGTTGGCCAAATGACTTTATTGATGAGTCAAATAATAACTAGACACAAATATATTTACAATGAGCTATCATGAGCTCAATTTGGAGTTGAGGAAGACCTTCAAACGTTGACTGCAACAGCACTCTGCCTTTAGGCAGCCTCATTTTGCACATTTTTACCAGTCTTGGGAGATTTAATTTTTGACTGGAAAAATGAACACCAAATTAAAAAATTGTAGTTGTGTTAGAAAGTAGACTCAAGGACCTTTCCAACAAGCTATCTCGCGCCCAATTTGGACACCGGGAAGGCCTCCAAAAGTCATCTGCAAAAAGGCGCAGTGCACCTGGGTAGTGGCACAACGCACTCAGTGGTCCGCACCTTTAACACAGAGAAAGTGCGGTCAGGTCCGCTGGATACATGAGCATTAGTGCGGGACCGCAGGAAATACTGACAAAAAGTGCGGACCTAGAATTTTTTTGAGCAAAAACAGGCTTTTCTGCCCAATGCTCCATAACACTTGGCGCGCTCTTATAATTGGGAGATCCTATGGAGAAAAAAATTACATTTTTGGATTTTTCATCAAAATTTATGCATGCTCATGGATTACGTAAGGATTTCATCAAGTTCTGGGTTGCCTAAAGGGTCAAAAACACCTTAAAAATGACCTCTCTGCCACCTTTTTCACCCACAGGAAGTAGTCTTGGCAGATTGAAGATTTCGATGGGCAAATGATATCCAAATCTAGAAATTCCACTTGGATTGGAAAGTAGACAGGTAGGGCTTTCCAACGAGTTATCTTGGGCTCAATTTGGACTTTGGTAAGTGCCTCAAAATCAGCTCCAAAGTTGTGCTACGGATACAGATTTTGGGCACGGCGCATAGAGAATTTTGGCCTATTTTTCACTCAGCAGCTCAGAATTTCGCCCAATTTTGACTAGTTTTACTTTTTGATGCTATTTTTGATCTACCTTGATGTAATTTCATGAACATGATGTAATTTTGGAACATATTTACTTTTTTTAGTAGATTCATTCACTAAAAAGTGAAAAACAACTGAATGAATCAGTTTTCTAACATAAAGAGCCAAGTTGTTTCATTATCTATTTTTCAGTTCCCTATTTAGATACGGTTGAAATAGCTCCTAGAATGATGAGCTCGACCCCTAGAGGCATGGGAATGAGTTAAGCTTGCCTATATTATGTAATTTCTCAGTCATTTTCAGGGTTGGACACTTGGGATTGCTTGGCACTCCATTGTACATCTGATTTCTGCATTTTTGGCAAAGGAAAGACCAGCGTTTTGTAGCACTTGTTGGGATCCTTGTGGCTCTTTGTTTTGATGGTGTTTTTCTTCATGTCATTGTAAGTTCATTGATGTTTTATGTATGCCATTTCCCTTCTCTTTGCTTCTGAAATTAAACAAATTGGGTGACAAAGGTAGAATTCATGTGGCTTGGTGTGCTCTGCCTTAAAATTTGTTTAGTTTTATATGTTTTCATCTGTTTGGAGAGGATTCTTGCAGCCTCTTGCCCTCTTCAGCTCCTCAACAGTCTTTTCCATCCATTCATTTAATCTAAAGCATCAAAACTATTGCCTACCTCACCCCAACCAAAACTCAGCAAAAATTTGGCCTCATCCTGGGACCCAAATTTGCCTTTCCCTTTTTTCCAACAAAACCCTCAAAAACTCAAATTAAATCCTTGCACTTCATACCTAGCCTAAAATTAGTTTGTATTTAAGTCATATCAAGCTCCATCGATTATCTTTTGCTAAGATTGACCCGGATAGAGCCCTCTCCTGTCCTCATAGGGCTAGCTACGAGGCTGAGCGTGGTTTGATGTGGACCTAGAATCTTACCTTTTCAGCCTGAGGTAAATTTAGGCTCTAACACAATGACCTCACAAAAAACAAGTTTCACTTGTTTTATTACTTTATAGTCTATGCAAGGAATAAGTAGCCTTTTTGTTTGTTTCATTTGTTTTATTATTTTACCATCTCTAAGGTTGCCCCTTATACTTTCGTCACACCATATTCACTGCAAAAGGACTACGAACATTATGCTTTCCATCGCTCCACACGAGTGTACCGAAAACATATCCTTTGGTGGCAACCTTGGTTGGTGTAAAAACTACATCGAAAGATAGCTTCTTGGAAGTTTCAGAGAATTGAAGAATTTGTGGAGAGACATTCACATTCAAATCAGGAGGTGCACCGATGGTAACCTTGTAAGTGGGTGTGAGATCAGGACTGATGTTTGTGACGCTTCTGCTTACATTTGTGCTCCCATTCACAATATTTAAATTGGAAATAGCTATTCTTGGATAGTTCATGTTACTGATCAAATCCACCTTTGCACTAGATGGACACCTATAGGTTTCATTCGCTGCAATGAGCTTGATATTCTTGGAGTCCATACCATAATTACATAGAAAGTAGAAGTAATCATCCATTGATGTTTTGTTATGAAACCAGCTCACAAAAGGATAGAAAAGATATATCAATGCCTTAGAATTCAGCCTCTTCGAGGGGGAAACCTCCTTTACATTACATAAATGAACAATTCTTGGATGATACAAATGAATAAACCTCACTTCTATATATAGGAGTCTAAGGGGTCACAATATAATCAAGCCGACATAAGAGTAATAACATAAGGGCACAAAAATAACAATAGTGGGTTTCTATGGGGCACACTAATAACAATTTGGGGACAATAGGGGCACAATAATAACAATAAGGGCTACAGTGACAATAGTAATGAGGTAATCACTAGTATTATAGGGACCTAACATGCCCCTCTCCTTCCGAAAAGTGTTGTCCTCAATGCTTGAGTAGTTCTGGATGCTTCTGTATAAAATTCTCATCCTCCCATGTGGAATCGTCAGCGATAAATTCTTACACTTAATGAGATACTTCGAAATTGATCGATTTTGTAGCTGTCAAGTTATTGTTTCTATGACTGCTTCCAGTTCCAATATGATTTTCCTTCCTCATCAAGTTTTGGCAATATTGTTTGAATTGCAAGCCTGTCACCTATAACCTTCTTGAAACATGAAACATGGAAAACTAGGTGCACTTAGGAAGCTGGGGGAAGCTCCAATTTGTATGCCATAGTACCAATATTTTGCAACACCTTGTACAGACCATAATACTTTGGTGATAATTTACTATCCTTCTTAGCTTGCTTGAGGGAAATTTGTTTATATGGTTGTAGCTATAGGAATACCAGTCACCTACATCAAAAATTCTTTCGTTGCTATGTTGCCTATTGTTTCATTCTATTCTGCGCCAACGTGAGGTTATCCTTTAAGAGTTGGAGAACTTGTTGTTGATGCTCGATATGATGTTCCATTGCTTGAACCTTATAATTTTCTCTTAAATACGATGTGATGGATGGTGGATGATATCCATAAAGTACCATAAATGGGGTCATTTTTGCTGCAGTATGGAAGGAAGTGTTATACCACCATTTAGCCAAAGGAAACCATTTGACCCATTCTGTATGTTTATCAGATAAAAAGCAATGAAGATATCCTTCCAAACATTTGTTTACTATCTCAGTTTTCCCATCAGATTGAGGATGATAAGATGAGCTATGAGCTAACTAAGTACCGAGACAAGAAAATAATTTTGTCCAAAAATTTCCAGTGAAAATGGGATCTCTGTCGCTTACAATAATCTTTGGGTTTTCATGTAGCTTTTGAATTGTTTCCATATATGTAGTAGAAACTATACTTGCTTTAAATCGATGTGATAATGCACAAAAGTGTGGATACTTGGTAAGTCTGTCAACTACCACCATGATGACACTCTTTCCTTCGGACTTGGGTAAACCTGTGATAAAATCCATTGAAACCTCCTCCTAACGTTGGCTTGGAATGGATAAATGTTGTAATAGACCTGGGGTCTTAATTTTTTCAACTTTATTTTGTTGGCAAACCAAAAATTCTGCCACAAACTTTTGAATATCCGATTTAAGGCCATCCCAAAAAAATTCCTTCTTAACCCTGTAGTAAGTATTTAAAAATCCTGAGTGCCCTCCTAAGGGAGAAGTGTGCAATTCCATAAGAATCGTTTGTTTGAGTTGGGAATTCATACATAGGTATAAGTGATCTTTGTACAATAATGAATCATTTTTCCAGCTAAATGTATCAGATGTACTGGGATCTTGTTGTATCTTTTGAATGAGTGCCCACACTTCTTCATCATTCATCCATTCATCCCTTGCTTCATTTTAATATCCAATCTGGTTGGATAATAGAAATGGCACACAACAATGCTTCCACATCCTCATCCTTTCTTGAGAGTGCATCTCCCACAACATTTTGCTTCCCTTTTTTGTAGATGATTTCAAAGTCATAACCCAACATCTTTGTGACCCATTTTTGTTGCTCTTCAGAGGACAATATTTCTTCTAAAAAATATTTAAGACTATCATGATCCGTTTTTACCTTGAAATGTTTTCCCATTAGGTAGGGTCGCCATTTCTTAAGTGCATGTAGTATTGCCAACATTTCATTCTCATAAATATCTTTGCATAAATACTTGCCTTTGATTGGACGACTTTCAAAAGCAATTAGTCTTTCTTCTTGCATTAAAACAACACCGATTCCATTTCTTGAGGCATCACATTCCACAATAAAGGTTTTTGTTAAGTCCAGGGTAGCTAAGACTGGTGCTTGGCACATTGCCTCTTTAAGATGTTCAAAGGCCTTTATTTCTTCTGGAGTCCGTGAAAATGCATCTTTCTTCAATAATGTTTTTAGAGGTGTTGCTATTTTCCCATAATTCTTAACAAACTTGCGCTAATACCCTGTCAACCTGAGAAATCCCCATAGATGCTTTATGGATGTGGGGATTTTCCATTCCTTAATGGCTTTAATTTTTCTAGGATCTACCTTAACACCTTCATGATATACAATCTGACCAAGATATTCCACCTCTTGTACTCCAAAGAAACATTTGGAGCTTTTTTCATATAATTGTTTCTCCTCCAATAGTTTGAGCACCCTGTCAACATGTTGAACATGATCCTTTCAAGACTTGCTCTAGATTAGTATATCATCAAAAAATACTAACACAAATTTTTTAAGGAAGGGATTGAAAATGGAATTCATCAAACCTTGAAATGTAGAAGGTGCATTGGTAAGGCCAAAAGGCATGACCAAAAATTCATAATGACCCTCGTAAGTTCTAAATGTCGTTTTCGGAATGCCTTCAGTCTTCATTCTGATTTGATGATATCCTGAATGAAGATCCAACTTGGTGGAGTAAATTGATCCATGCAATTCATCCAATAATTCATCAATGATAGGAATGGGAAATTTATCTTTAATAGTGAACTTGTTGAGCTCCCTATAATCCGGACACATGCGCCATGATCCATCCTTCTTGTGCACCAATACTACTGGAGCAGAGAAAGAACTTTGACTAGGTTGAATTATACCAACCTCTAGAATTTCTGCAACCATACGTTCAATTTCACTCTTTTGGGCATAGGGATATTTGTACGGCTTGATGTTTGGAGGAACACTTCCTGGAAACAAATGAATAGCATGATCATGATCACAAATAGGTGGGAGGCCTTTGGGAGTCTTGAATACCTTGGAATGATTGTCCAAGACTTTTTGGAGATCTGGAGAATGAGATGGTTTCGATGTGGAAACCTCTAGTGAACATAATTGTGCAATTACGCCTCATTGTTCCTTCTTTAGAAGCTTTGTCATACCATTAGAGCTGATTATATTTCTCAGTTTCCCTGCCATACCCCTTAATTCAACTTCCTTTCCTTCCACACAAAATTTCATGAAAATTTCTTGAAAATTAAAAGCTATTGTACCCAAGGATTGTAGCCATTGGACTCCTAGTACAACATCAACACCACCCATTGGAATGGAAAGCATTGGGCTATTCAATACATATTCTCCCATGGATAGCTTGATATTATGGCACTTTCCAGAGCAATTTATGGTTCCTCCACTTGCAACCATCAATTGACACTCTGGTGTTGGATATAGGAAGTAATTAAATTCGTTGGCTATCTTACAACAAATAAAATTATGGGTACTTCCCAAATCAATCAAAACTATTACCTTTTTCTTCTTGATATGTCCTTCTATCTTGATAGTTTGAAGAGTGGTAATTCTAGCCAATGCATTACAAGATATGGTCGGATTCATTTCTTCTTTATTTAGGGTTTGTTCCTGGAGTATATCCTCTTCTTTTGAAATTTCTTGTTCCTTTTCTTCCTCCTCTTCACAATCTATGTAGAATAATTTCTTCTCAGCATACTTATGACCTTTAGTGTATTTGCTATCACAAATGTAACAAAGCCCTTTTGCTCTTTTTTCTTCCAATTTTTGTGGTGTCAACCTTGTAGGTTGTGGAAGGCAGGGGCAACAACAGTTCCATACTTATAGTTGTGAGTGGTAGGCTTCCTGGTTGCCATAATTTTGATTTCCATTTTTCTTGCTAACCTGAATGTGGTCTCCAATGAATCAGGTTCCCAAAGGCGAACCTCATGTTGGATATTATCCTTTAAAGTCCATATGAACACATCAATCCTAAGCTCCTCTAGAATATCTTTTACCCTTATGTTCAATTTTTGGAAGTCCTCAATGTGCTTCATCATTGAACCCTTTTGTTTGAGATTTATCAATTGGCTAAAAAAGGTGTTGCCTTTTGTATCTTCATAATGTTCTATCATTTCTTCCATAAAAATTGCCTAAGTGATAATTTTTTTATGAGAGCAAAGCCATCGATACCATACAAACTGATTTGGTTCCAAATATAAAGTTGCAATACGTACCTTTTGTGTGGTTTGCACATTATGGAGATCGAAAAGTTGCTCCATCTATAGTATCCATGTTTCGGGATCCTTGCCATCAAACTTCCTCATATCGATTTTTGGAACATGGTGGGTCTTCAATCCAACATTAGAGTCTATGAAATCATGATTAGCATTTCTTTTGTTCTCATCATGAGTTTCCTTTACTACGCTTCCACCATTAGTAACCATTTCTTGTAGCAACTTATTCAAATTTATCTTCAATTCTTCCATCTTAGCATCCATGCCATTCATCTTAATGTCCATGCCATTCATCTTAGCTTCCATGCCATCCATCTTAGCTTCCACGCCATCAATATTAACTTGCACGCCATTCATATTAGCTTCCACGTCATTCATCTTGGCTTCAGTTACCTTTTGTGAGAGTGAAATTTGTTGTACTTCGCCTTGTAATTTTGATATATCATGTTGCATTTATTCTTCTTCACGATTCATGCTAGAGCTTTCAGGTTGCTTACTAGGTGTTTCCATTTTCTTTCTTCGAGGCATCAATTAATGCTAATAATTCTTCACTATTCCTTTTGAATTCCTTCAAACTAATTTTTCAAATTAATCTTATATAAAATTTTTAAAAATTACACACCTTTTTTTCATTTTGTAAGAGCTCGATATTGAATCTGTTGTATCTCTGTAAATGTGGATCTCGAATATCAGAAATCATGTCCTGCAGTAGTCCTTTGCGTCCTCTTTCTAACCCTGCAAGTCTGATTAAGATTGGATTCTCCAAGGAAGAGTTATGCCAAATCTCCCACGGTGACCTGATTATATATTAGTTCAATAGAGCGAACTTGTATGAAGTGCCATGTGTCACTATTTCAACCTTATTACCTAAAACTGATATACAGAGAACTACAGGTCGTCCTCTTTCTGAAACATATTACAAAATTTCAATCTGATGCTCAGAACAAAATTTATGACGAGTTTCCCCAAGTCACCTATTTGGAATGTAATTCAGGAGTCTGCAAAAACCCTAACTTCCTCAGATCATATCTCTGCAAATGTAACGAAAAGATATCTGAAATTTAGACCCAAAGTTTAGAACAATTTCAGCTCAAATGGGTTTTTTTTTTAGCTTTTGAAACGTCGCAGAAAAAAAGTTATAGCGAAAATTCCACAATGACCTGTTTGGAGCAGTGAAACCATAGAATCCAAAGCTTTGATACCAAATGTTATGAAACCAGCTCACAAAAAGATAGAAAAGATAGATCAACGCCTTAGAATTCAGCCTCTTCGAGGGGGCAACCTCCTTTACATTACAGAAATGAACAATTCTTGGATGATACAAATGACTAAACCTCCCTTCTATATATAGGGGTTTAAGGGGTCACAATATAATCAAGTCAACATAACAGTAATAACATAAGGGCACAACAATAACAATAGTGGGTTTCTATGGGGCACACTAATAATAATATGGGGATAATAGGGGAAAAATAATAACGATAAGGACTACAATGACAATAGCAATGGGGTAATCACTAGTATTATAGGGACCTAAAATGTTTCATATATAAGTCCTAGTTGCAGAGCTCCTATTGGATTTACTACTCTGGATCCAAAACCAAATGTCGTCCCAGATATATCTAATTCACTAGTCAATAGTTCCCCCATATTGTTCCTTACAATAGCTGACATATACATTAGAGTGCAGATGTTAGAAAAAGTGGCAACTGTGATATTGTAAAAGGATTTTTTTTAAAGAGGACATTATGTTGACATTGAATCAGCCAAGTACCCATTACCATTAACATTGACTACAATCACTAGTTGAACTAATTCCCCATGTAAATGATTGTGAATCAACACTTGACTTCAAAGATTGTGCTAAACTAACCCTTGGAAAAAAATTTCTTTAAGGGATTATGCATTTCAAAGTACTAAATTCAATTTAGGCATTATTGAAATCATAAATATCTAGTCTTTTAGAATAAGGGGAAAAAGGTCTCCATGATTTGGTCAATGTGATATTTGCATTATTACACGATGCATTTCAAGAATAAAACTTGAAAAGTACCTGTTGTCATCAGGGTTGATCTGATAGCAAAGGAGCTCCAAGTAGGATTCATAGATTTTACAAATGCAGCAGTTCCGCTAACATGAGGAACTACTACGGATGTTCCAGACATCATGTAGAATGTGGTAGACATCGTCCCTGAAAGAAATGTTTGAAAGATCTATGTCTATAAATGTATTGGTAGGATCCCATGCAACAATGATATTCACACCCGGTGCACTGATGTCTGGTTGCAAATATCAATTAAAGTGTTCATGTTGTGATGATCTCTCATAATTAGCTTTTGAATGTTAATTAAGCTAAATGGACTCTGAATCAGTGAGTACTAACCTTGAGAATGTTTTGGGTCAGCCCTCCAAGTCCTCTTGATGGAAAAGATGCAATAACAGGAGTGGGCTTGTAAAATTGTGACAACCTCTATTGGAATAATTGTTGCAATGGGATTTCTATAATGACAAGGCTTAGAAGATTATAAATAGCCACATTGTAATTGACTATCCAAATGAATAATTCATCAATATAAACATGTGATAGAGAATAGGATTAAACGCACCTGGTCGAGTTTATGTAAGAAAATATCTTTGTTGCAAACGATGTACTTACTGTAGTAGCTGCAAGGTACTAGAGACCTCTACTTCAAATATATGTAAATCATCCACAAAAATCATGCCTATGCCTCCAACATCCTGGAATGTTATTTTCATTATTTGCTTCGATGTAGTTGTGGCATTTGCAATACAGAGTACAACCTTTCCTTTCTCTTTTCTTGCATCTAAGGATTCTAGAAGACAATTATGGCAGAATACCTTCCTTAGAATTTCCCCTCATGAAAAATATGATTATAAAATTTCCTACATTGTATGGTTTAATGTCCCTAAGACAAATCTGTGTTGGAAAATCAATGTAATTTACCTTGCAACTATTGGATCACTGGACTTGTCAGGAATGCTTCCTACATACACAAGCGGGTGCATGTCCGACTGTATGAGATTTGAAAATGTGATTCCCTTACCCTAAATGCATAGTACAAATCTTTTTACCAAGATTCCCAAAGTAATAGGTCTAGAAATCATGAAAAATGTTAAAAAATTTATATGCATTTTACAAAATGTTAGTTATAGAACCTATCTACATCTGTCTGATTTCCAAAATTGTTGCCCCAATTTGAGAAATTGACACAAAACTGCATTTTATTGCAGGTTTAATCGACTTCTTTATTAAATAGTCTTTAATACCATTAGCAACAAGCATGAAATTCTCATTGTTATCTCTGTAAAAACAGGGCATGCTCTTGAATATTGGCCGAATCTATTAGAAAAATGTTGAACAATTGAAAGTACTAATTCCTGTGAAAAATGAAGAAACATAATACTTTCGGGTTTGTTTTCCCCTATTCTCACCTCAATAATCTTATCGTTGTGTAACACAATGTTTGACAAGAATTCTCGGTCGATTGAGGTCGCTCCAACCATAAAAATCCATGGCTTAGTATTTACGACAGTTTGAGAATCAGGTTCGTCGTTTCCCACATAGGATACAACCAGAATTCCTTTCTGAGTAGCATGAAATGCTCGAATGGAAATTGGATCATTCACAAAATTAGCCAGGAGTGTACTAAATTAGTTTGGCTTACTGTAAAAATCGACAGACAATTCGTCGTGTATCATAAAACTAGTTCGCACATTGGCATAGTGTTGGAGCCACTCTTCCGGAAATGTTGCGACTGGAAACAATAGGTGTATCAATGGTTTAGTGACCATGAAGAGGAATTAAGAAACCCTACCCTTCCATAAATGTTGCGACTAGAAAATGCAGGTGTATCGGAAGTTCAGACTGGAGGTGCATTGAATCAAGAAATATGCCCTGGAACTATGGCATTAATATGGTGCATGTAATTCGACGTAAAAATATTGGTGCACGGTTGTTAATTGGAGAGGAGGGGGGTGAGCACAAAGACCTCTACACAGATGTCAGTAGAGAGGAGAAGGGTAGACAAAAATGAGAGGTGTCCTGATTCAAAAGAAAGGCCTATCGGCCTAAAAATGGTTGCAATTAAATAATATCACGTAGTAATTTTAAATCACAACATATCTTTAAATAAACAAGGCTACATGAATACGATTGTACTACACTAGGTGAAGTACTCAGAAGTAATGCACGATGGAAAAAAATGCAACCATGGCACTATTGGTAGCCAACAGACTGAAGCCTTAGTGCATTCGCGTCAATACATTCAGTTGATTAACTAATCCATGATTTAGACTCGTCAAAAGTGGTCGGAATCCGGCCAAAAAAAATTCAAAAAATCTCACAGTAACAGTGTTTGAATCATGTTTTTGATGGTGGAAATAGATTCAGCACTATCAAAAACCTCTGGTGCACCCAAATCTTGAATTTTGACAGCTATAACCTGGATTTACAAAAATCCCTGCCATATTTTATCAAAATCTTACCAAAATTTCAGTGATTTTCAAAACAAATTCACAAACTAATTAGACTACAACGTAAATTTATCGCTATAACTTTGCCTTTTTGTATGGTCGTGGCCACCAAAATGTTCAAATATTTTATATGTTTTAGGTTCTTTATTTCCATAGATGTGACATAAATGTTTAAAAACTTGTGTTCTTCATGTTAGTTTGACAACGTTTTAGTTGATTTAGTAAATTTAGGCATAGACAGTTTTGTAATGAATAAGTTTGTAACGAATTATTTAGTTATGTAACAGTAGTTAGTGACATGAATATATCGAATGCTCATGTAGAGGAAAAATCATTCTTGAATAAAGCAGATACAAATTCAGTTTCATATTTCTTGGTCTTCTCCTATTTTCTTGCTATTATTTCTACAAGTGGTATCAGAGCTCGAGAGCCGAGCGATTGGGCGTAGGCATGAAGATCATTACTGAGTAGAATGTTGAAAGTGTGAAGACCTTTGCTGAATTGGGCGTAGGCGCGAAGACCTTTGCTGAGTTGGGCTGAGTTGGGCATAGGCGTGAAGACGTAATGACCTTTGCTGTGTAAAACGCCGGAAAAAAGACCTGCGCTGCGAAGGTATCTAATGCATGCTCCTACTGAGCGTAGTCCAAAAACTGAGCGTAAGGCTGTGTATGCGTGCTGGCCGGTGGTGTTGGGCGTGTGGCTGAGTCTACTTGAGACCAGTGAGGCGTGAAGGGTTGTAATTTCTCTGCGTCGTCGTGTCTGCCAGTTGCTGCAAGTAGGATCTACGTGAAATCCGGAAGAAAAGGTTTGCAAGAGATTTGCAAGAATGTTTTGAAACCAGAAAAACAAAAGGGTTTGCAAGAAACAAAGGATTTGAAACTTGTCTTTCTGTTTGAATTGGGGAAGTTATTTTTCTCTTAGAAAGACTGAAACCCTAGGAAGGAGGAAAAATGGCCAAGATGTCGAATGCAAGATTCGAGGTGGAGAAATTCACCAGAAAGAGCAATTTTGCTCTTTGGAAACTGAAGGTTAAGGATCTGCTTGTGCAACAAGGGTTGCATAAGGCATTGGATGGGATTACTGAGAAACCTACAACCATGACTACTTCAGACTGGGAGGACTTGGATGCCCAAGCTCTCAGTACCATCCGGTTATGTCTAGCGGATGAAGTTCTCTTCAACATCGTTGAAGAGACTACGGCGTCAGGATTGTGGGAAAAACTTGAAAACCTCTATATGACAAAATCATTAACCAATAGAAATTATCTGAAACGACAGTTACACAGTCTTCGAATGAAAGAAGGTTCAAGCGTTGCAGAACATTTGAATGTTTTTAATACACTAATTTGTCAATTAACATATATGGAAGTGAAAATACAGGAAGAAGATAAAGCCATAACCTTGCTGTGTTCTCTGCCTGAATCATGGGACCATTTCATAACCTCAATCAGTTTCAGCTCTGCTGATTCTTTGAAGTTTGAATCAGTCGTGGGAGCTCTTCTGTCTGAAGAAGTACGAAGGAAATCCAGCACTGATACAGCTGCATCAGAAGCCATGGTCACTAGAGGACGCTCAAAGGAAAGAGGAGACAAACCAAGGGGGTCTTCCAGGTCGAAATCGAAGGGCAAGAAGTGTAAGGCAAAATGTTGGAACTGCGGTAAAGTTGGACACTTGAAGAAGGACTGTTGGAAACGGAAGGAATCCGAAAACCCGAAGAACGAAGCGAATCAGGCTGATTCAGGTATGGTAGACGAAGTTTTATCTGCTGAAGAATTGTGTATGATAGATGAAACTTCACCTGAATGTAATGTCTCTCAGAGTTTTGATAGCTGGCTGTTAGACTCTGGTGCTTCGCATCACATGTGCCCACATAGAAATTGGTTTACCTCGTATGAAAAAGTAAACGGTAGTTCTGTGTTTATGGGTAACAATATGTCATGTCAGACTGTTGGGATGGGAGATATCAGGATTAAGATGTATGATAACACAGTTAGAACATTAACTAGTGTTAGACATGTACCTGATTTGAAGAAAAATTTAATCTCTTTGGGAGTGTTGGATTCAGATGGTTATAAGTTTACAGGTCAGGATGGCGTCTTGAAAGTCTTCAAAGGTGCCCTTGTGGTTATGAAGGTAGAAAAGGTCGGAAATCTTTACAGGTTAAAAGGAAGTACTCAGGTCGGTGAAGCAGCGGTTGCGTCAGAAAAGGAAGAAGCAGGTACTCGTCTGTGGCATCAGCGTTTGGGTCATATGAGCGAGAAAGGTCTTCACATACTGATGAAACGTAAATCTCTTCCCGGTCTGAAATCCTTGAATTTAGATTTCTGTAAGCATTGTGTGTATGGAAAACAGTGTAAACAGAGATTTAAAGTTGGCAATCATAATAGTAAAGATGTTTTAGACTACATTCATTCTGATCTGTGGGGGCCTTCCCCTGTTATGTCATATGGAGGTGCTTTGTATTTTTTAACGTTCATTGATGAGTACTCTCGTAAAGTTTGGGTCTATCTGCTAAAAAGGAAAGCTGATGTATTCAATGTCTTTAAACAATTTAAAGTAATGGTAGAGAAAAGAACAGGCAAATCTATTAAATGTCTAAGAACTGACAATGGTGGTGAGTTCACTTCTGTTGAATTTGAACAATACTGTAAGGATGAGGGCATTGTTAGACACAAAACTGCTGTTTATACTCCTCAGCAAAATGGTGTTGCTGAGCGTATGAATTGGACTCTTATGGAAAGAGCCAGAAGCATGATCAGCAATGCTAACTTGCAAAAGGAGTTGTGGGCAGAAGCAGTATCTACTGCTTGTTATTTAGTTAACAGATCACCTTCAGTAGCAATTGATTGTAAAATTCCTGAAGAAGTTTGGACAGGTCAGTCTTGTGACTATTCTCATTTGAGGATATTTGGCTGTGATGCTTATTCTCTTATTCCGAAAAATCAGCGTTCAAAATTAGATCCAAAGTCGAAATGTTATGTCTTTGTTGGGTATGACTATGCAGTGAAAGGATATAGGTTGTGGGATCCTACATTGCGGAAGATAGTCATTAGTAGAGATGTAACATTTGATGAATCCTCTTTGTTAAAATCAAATGTTGAAAGAATTGAACAGGAACAGGTATCGCCGAGTCAACGAGTTCAGTTGGAGGCTAGATCTTTCGGTGACAGTCGAAAGGAAGGAGAGACTTCTGGAGACAAAGGTGTTGAAGACACAAAGGAAGCCGTTGAAGCTTCTGAACCAGTGCAAGTTTCTGAACCAGTTCAGCAACCAGTCCCTCTGAGAAGGTCTACAAGGGAAAGGAAAACTCCCAAAAGGTATGAAGATTCTGCTTCATCTTTTGCTTTGGTTACTGAAGATGGGGAACCGTCTTGTTATCAGGAAGCGATAGATGATACAGATAGCGAGAAATGGAAAAAGGCTATGGAAGAAGAAATGGACTCCTTAGCCAAGAACAATACCTGGGATCTTGTAGAGCTTCCTGAAGGGAGAAGTGTTGTTGTATGTAAATGGGTCTTCAAGCTGAAACGGAAAGTTGATGGTAGTATCGAAAGATATAAGGCGAGACTGGTAGCGAAAGGGTATTCTCAGGTTGAAGGTATAGACTTTCATGAGATTTTTTCTCCAGTTGTAAAACTTATCTCTATACGTACTGTGTTGGCACTAACTGCGTTGCTTAATCTTGAGTTAGAACAGTTAGATGTTAAAACAGCTTTTCTACATGGTGATTTGAACGAAGAGATATATATGGAACAACCAGAAGGTTTTGTACGAGGTCGCAGCAGAAGATTAGTTTGCAAGCTCAGGAAATCATTGTATGGTCTGAGGCAGTCTCCCAGACAATGGTACAAGAAGTTTGATTCCTTCATGGTGAGCCAGAACTTTATAAGAAGTGAGTATGATCATTTTGTGTACTTCAAAAGTTTCAATGGCATATTCATTATCTTAGCTTTGTATGTTGACGATATGCTTATTGCAAGCAAAAGCATGGAATAGATCAATAGGTTAAAGGCTCAACTCTCTAGGGCGTTTTATATGAAGGATCTTGGAGCAACAAAACATATCTTGGGCATGGAGATACACAGAGACAGGAAAAATGGTAAGCTTTGGTTATCACAGCAGAAGTACGTGGAGAAGGTACTTGAAAAGTTCTCTATGAATAATGTGAAACCTATTAATGTTCCCCTAGCTTCCCATTTTAAGCTTTCTTCGGTTTTGAGTCCTAGAGCTGATGAAGAAAAGCAGTATATGTCTCATGTACCATATGCAAATGCGGTAGGAAACTTAATGTATGCGATGGTATCTACAAGACCTGACATTTCACATGCAGTTGGAGTTGTAAGCAGGTTCATGGAAAATCTAGGTAAAGAACATTGGCAAGCAGTGAAATGGGTGCTTCGATATCTTAGAGGCACAAGTGATCATTGCATCGTCTTTAATGGTAGTGAAGGATCAGTTTGCGGATATGTAGATGCTGACTATGCAGGTGATTTGGACAAAAGAAGATCTACTACAGGTTATGTCTTTACTCTTGCAGGTGGAGCAATTAGTTGGATGTCAAAGCTTCAAGAAACAGTTGCGTTGTCCACTACCGAAGCTGAATATATAGCTGCTTCAGATGCCAGTAAAGAAGCAATCTGGTTAAAGGGTTTGCTCGATGAGATTGGAAGGACGCAAGAGAAAGTGAATGTACTTTGTGACAGTCAAAGCGCTATTCACTTGGCTACAAACCCTGCCTATCATAGCAGAACCAAGCACATTGATGTAAGGTATCATTTTCTAAGACATGTGATCGATGGCGGAAAAGTAGCTCTTAAAAAGGTCCATACACGAGAAAATTGTGCAGACATATTCACAAAGCCCGTTACAGTAGAGAAGCTGCGGTGGTGTTTAGCTTCTCTTGGCTTGCAGGAAAGATGATGAATGGGAAAATTGTTGTCAAGGTGGAGTTTGTTAGTTTGACAACGATTTAGTTGATTTAGTAAATTTAGGTATAGACAGTTTTGTAACGAATAAGTTTGTAACGAATTATTTAGTTATGTAACGATAGTTAGTGACATGTATATATCGAATGCTCATGTAGAGGAAAAATCATTCTTGAATAAAGCAGATGCAAATTCAGTTTCATATTTCTTGGTTTTCTCCTATTTTCTTGCTATTCTTTCTACAATCTCTGCTATTATTTCTACAAGTGGTATTCGACATCTTGGCCATTTTTCCTCCTTCCTAGGGTTTCAGCCTTTCTAAGAAAAAGTAACTTCCCCAATTCAAACAGAAAGACAAGTTTCAAATCCTTTGTTTCGAGCAAAACCTTTAACCAGATTGCTTCTTTACTGGCATCTGAAGCAGCTACATATTCAGCTTCGGTAGTGGACAACGCAACTGTTTCTTGAAGCTTTGACATCCAACTAATTGCTCCACCTGCAAGAGTAAAGACATAACCTGTAGTAGATCTTCTTTTGTCCAAATCACCTGCATAGTCAGCATCTACATATCCGCAAACTGATCCTTCACTACCATTAAAGACGATGCAATGATCACTTGTGCCTCTAAGATATCGAAGCACCCATTTTACTGCTTGCCAATGTTCTTTACCTGGATTTGCCATGAACCTGCTTACAACTCCAACTGCATGTGAAATGTCAGGTCTTGTAGATACCATCGCATACATTAAGTTGCCTACCACATTTGCATATGGTACATGAGACATATACTGCTTTTCTTCATCAGCTCTAGGACTTAAAACCGAAGAAAGCTTAAAATGGGAAGCTAGTGGAACATTAATAGGTTTCACATTATTCATAGAGAACTTTTCAAGTACCTTCTCCACATACTTCTGCTGTGATAACCAAAGATTACCATTTTTCCTGTCTTTGTGTATCTCCATGCCCAAGATATGTTTTGCTGCTCCAAGATCCTTCATATAAAACGCCCTAGAGAGTTGAGCCTTTAACCTGTTGATCTCTTCCATGCTTTTGCTTGCAATAAGCATATCGTCAACATACAAAGCTAAGATAATGAATATGCCATTGAAACTTTTGAAGTACACACAATGATCATACTCACTTCTTATAAAGTTCTGGCTCACCATGAAGGAATCAAACTTCTTGTACCATTGTCTGGGAGACTGCCTCAGACCATACAATGATTTCCTGAGCTTGCAAACTAATCTTCTGCTGCGACCTCGTACAAAACCTTCTAGTTGTTCCATATATATCTCTTCATTCAAATCACCATGTAGAAAAGTTGTTTTAACATCTAACTGTTCTAACTCAAGATTAAGCAATGCAGTTAGTGCCAACACAGTACGTATAGAGACAAGTTTTACAACTGGACAAAAAATATCATGAAAGTCTATACCTTCAACCTGAGAATACCCTTTCGCTACCAGTCTCGCGTTATATCTTTCGATACTACCATCAACTTTCCGTTTCAGCTTGAAGACCCATTTACATCCAACAACACTTCTCCCTTCAGGAAGCTCTACAAGATCCCAGGTATTGTTCTTGGCTAAGGAGTCCATTTCTTCTTCCATAGCCATTTTCCATTTCTCGCTATCTGTATCATCTATCGCTTCCTGATAACAAGACGGTTCCCCATCTTTAGTAACCAAAGCAAAAGATGAAGCAGAATCTTCATACCTTTTGGGAGTTTTCCTTTCCCTTGTAGACCTTCTCAGAGCGACTGGTTGTTGAACTGGTTCAGAAACTTGCACTGGTTCAGAAGCTTCAATGACTTCCTTTGTGTCTTCAACACCTTTGTCTCCAGAAGTCTCTCCTTCCTTTCGACTGTCACCGAAAGATCTAGCCTCCAACTGAACTCGTTGACTCGGCGATACCTGTTCCTGTTCAATTCTTTCAACATTTGATTTTAACAAAGAGGATTCATCAAATGTTACATCTCTACTAATGACTATCTTCCGCAATGTAGGATCCCACAACCTATATCCTTTCACTGCATAGTCATACCCAACAAAGACATAACATTTCGACTTTGGATCTAATTTTGAACGCTGATTTTTCGAAATAAGAGAATAAGCATCACAGCCAAATATCCTCAAATGAGAATAGTCACAAGACTAACCTGTCCAAACTTCTTCAGGAATTTTACAATCAATTGCTACTGAAGGTGATCTGTTAACTAAATAACAAGCAGTAGATACTGCTTCTACCCACAACTCCTTTTGCAAGTTAGCATTGCTGATCATGCTTCTAGCTCTTTCCATAAGAGTCCGATTCATACGCTCAGCAACACCATTTTGCTGAGGAGTATAAACAGCAGTTTTGTGTCTAACAATGCCCTCATCCTTACAATATTGTTCAAATTCAACAGAAGTGAACTCACCACCATTGTGAGTTCTTATACATTTAATAGATTTGCCTATTCTTTTCTCTACCATTACTTTAAATTGTTTAAAGACATTGAATACATCAGCTTTCCTTTTTAGCAGATAGACCCAAACTTTACGAGAGTACTCATCAATGAACGTTAAAAAATACAATGCACCTCCATATGACATAACAGGGGAAGGCCCCCACAGATCAGAATGAATGTAGTCTAAAACATCTTTACTATTATGATTGCCAACTTTAAATCTCTGTTTACACTGTTTTCCATACACACAATGTTTACAGAAATCTAAATTCAAGGATTTCAGACCGGGAAGAGATTTACGTTTCATCAGTATGTGAAGACCTTTCTCGCTCATATGACCCAAATGCTGATGCCACAGACGAGTACCTGCTTCTTCCTTTTCTGATGCAACCGCTGCTTCACCGACCTGAGTACTTCCTTTTAACCTGTAAAGATTTCCGACCTTTTCTGCCTTCATAACCACAAGGGCACCTTTGAAGACTTTCAAGACGCCATCCTGACCTGTAAACTTATAACCATCTGAATCCAACACTCCCAAAGAGATTAAATTTTTCTTCAAATCAGGTACATGTCTAACACTAGTTAATGTTCTAACTGTGTTATCATACATCTTAATCCTGATATCTCCCATCCTAACAGTCTGACATGACATATTGTTACCGATAAACACAGAACTACCGTTTACATTTTCATACGAGGTAAACCAATTTCTATGTGGGCACATGTGATGCGAAGCACCAGAGTCTAACAGCCAGCTATCAAAACTCTGAGAGACATTACATTCAGGTGAAGTTTCATCTATCATACACAATTCTTCAGCAGATAAAACTTCGTCTACCATACCTGAATCAGCCTGATTCGCTTCGTTCTTCAGGTTTTCGGATTCCTTCCGTTTCCAACAGTCCTTCTTCAAGTGTCCAACTTTACCGCAGTTCCAACATTTTTCCTTACACTTCTTGCCCTTCGATTTCGACCTGGAAGACCCCGTTTGGTTGTCTCTTCTTTCCTTTGAGCGTCCTCTAGCGACCATGGCTTCTGACATAGCTGTATCAGTGCTGGATTTCCTTCGTACTTCTTCAGACAGAAGAGCTCCCACGACTGATTCAAACTTCAAAGAATCAGCAGAGCTGAAACTGATTGAGGTTACGAAGTGATCCCATGATTCAGGCAGAGAACACAACAAGGTTATGGCTTTATCTTCTTCCTGTATTTTGACTTCCATATCTGTTAATTGAAAAATTAGTGTATTAAGAACATTCAAATGTTCTGCAACGCTTGAACCTTCTTTCATTCGAAGACTGTATAACTGTCGTTTCAAATAAATTCTGTTGGTTAATGATTTTGTCATATATAGGTTTTCAAGTTTTTCCCACAATCCTGACGCCGTAGTCTCTTCAACGATGTTGAAGAGAACTTCATCTGCTAGACATAACCGGATGGTACTGAGAGCTCGGGCATCCAAGTCCTCCCAGTCTGAAGTAGTCATGGTTGTAGGTTTCTTAGTAGTCCCATCCAATGCCTTATGCAACCCTTGTTGCACAAGCAGATCCTTAACCTTCAGTTTCCAAAGAGCAAAATTGCTCTTTCCGGTGAATTTCTCCACCTCGAATCTTGCATTCGACATCTTGGCCATTTTTCCTCCTTCCTAGGGTTTCAGTCTTTCTAAGAAAAAAATAACTTCCCCAATTCAAACAGAAAGACAAGTTTCAAATCCTTTGTTTCTTGCAAACCCTTTTGTTTTTCTGGTTTCAAAACATTCTTGCAAATCTCTTGCAAATCTTTTCTTCTACAATATTTGTAAAAAAAAACAACAACCTTTTCAATCTGCTGTTCTACAATATTTGTAAAAAAACAACAACCTTTTCAATCTCTGCTGTCTTAAAAAAAAATTCTGCAAACCCTCCCTTCCTTTTTTTTTTCAATATTTTTATAAAAACCACAACTTGACTTGATTTCAATCTTCAGCCTTTGTTTAAAAAAAAAAATTCTGCTGAAAAAAAAAACAAGTCTGGAAACTCCGATCAATACTCGGATTTCACGCAGATCCTACTTGCAGCAACTGGCAGACACGACGACGCAGAGCAATTACAGCCCTTCACGCCTCACTGGTCTCAAGTAGACTCAGCCACACGTCCAGCACCACCGGCCAGCACGCATACACAACCTTACGCTCAGTTTTTGGACTATGCTCAGCAGGAGCACGCATCAGATACCTTACGCTCAGGGTTTGGACTCTTCGCAACGCAGGTCTTTTTTCCGGCGTTTTACACAGCAAAGGTCATTACGTCTTCACGCCTACGCCCAACTCAGCCCAACTCAGCAAAGGTCTTCACGCCTACGCCCAATTCAGCAAAGGTCTTCATGCTTTCAGCATTCTACTCAGCAAAGATCTTCACGCCTACGCCCAATCGCTCGGCTCTCGAGCTCCGATACCACTTGTAGAAATAATAGCAGAGATTGTAGAAAGAATAGCAAGAAAATAGGAGAAGACCAAGAAATATGAAACTGAATTTGTATCTGCTTTATTCAAGAATGATTTTTCCTTTACATGAGCATTCGATATATTCATGTCACTAACTACCGTTACATAACTAAATAATTCGTTACAAACTTATTCGTTACAAAACTGTCTATACCTAAATTTACTAAATCAACTAAATCGTTGTCAAACTAACAAACTCCACCTTGACAACAATTTTCCCATTCATCATCTTTCCTGCAAGCCAAGAGAAGCTAAACACCACCGCAGCTTCTCTACTGTAACTGGCTTTGTGAATATGTCTGCACAATTTTCTCGTGTATGGACCTTTTTAAGAGCTACTTTTCCGCCATCGATCACATGTCTCAGAAAATGATACCTTACATCATTTTCTGAGACATGTGATCGATGGCGGAAAAGCAGCTCTTAAAAAGGTCATACACAAGAAAATTGTGCAGACATATTCACAAATCCAGTTACAGTAGAGAAGCTGCGGTGGTGTTTAGCTTCTCTTGGCTTGCAGGAAAGATGATGAATGGGAAAATAGTTGTCAAGGTGGAGTTTGTTAGTTTGACAACGATTTAGTTGATTTAGTAAATTTAGGTATAGACAGTTTTGTAACGAATAAGTTTGTAACGAATTATTTAGTTATGTAATGGTGGTATTCATACAGAACTTTTCAAGTACCTTCTCCACATACTTCTGCTGTGATAACCAAAGCTTACCATTTTTCCTGTCTCTGTGTATCTCCATGCCCAAGATATGTTTTGCTGCTCCAAGATCCTTCATATCAAACACCCTAGAGAGTTGAGCCTTTAACCTGTTGATCTCTTCCATGCTTTTGCTTGCAATAAGCATATCGTCAACATACAAAGCTAAGATAATGAATATGCCATTGAATCTTTTGAAGTACACACAATGATCATACTCACTTCTTATAAAGTTCTGGCTCACCATGAAGGAATCAAACTTCTTGTACCATTGTCTGGGAGACTGCCTCAGACCATACAATGATTTCCTGAGCTTGCAAACTAATCTTCTGCTGCGACCTCGTACAAAACCTTCTGGTTGTTCCATATATATCTCTTCGTTCAAATCACCATGTAGAAAAGTTGTTTTAACATCTAACTATTCTAACTCAAGATTAAGCAACGCAGTTAGTGCCAACACAGTACGTATAGAGATAAGTTTTACAACTGGAGAAAAAATCTCATGAAAGTCTATACTTTCAACCTGAGAATACCCTTTCGCTACCAGTCTCGCCTTATATCTTTCGATACTACCATCAACTTTCCGTTTCAGCTTGAAGACCCATTTACATCCAACAACACTTCTCCCTTCAGGAAGCTCTACAAGATCCCAGGTATTGTTCTTGGCTAAGGAGTCCATTTCTTCTTCCATAGCCTTTTTCCATTTCTCGTTATTTGTATCATCTATCGCTTCCTGATAACAAGACGGTTCCCCATCTTCAGTAACCAAAGCAAAAGATGAAGCAGAATCTTCATACCTTTTGGGAGTTTTCCTTTCCCTTGTAGACCTTCTCAGAGCGACTGGTTGCTGAACTGGTTCAGAAACTTGCACTGGTTCAGAAGCTTCAACGGCTTCCTTTGTGTCTTCAACACCTTTGTCTCCAGAAGTCTCTCCTTCCTTTCGACTGTCACCGAAAGATCTAGCCTCCAACTGAACTCGTTGACTCGGTGATACCTATTCTTGTTCAATTCTTTCAACATTTGATTTTAACAAAGAGGATTCATCAAATGTTACATCTCTACTAATGACTATCTTCCGCAATGTAGGATCCCACAACCTATATCCTTTCACTGCATAGTCATACCCAACAAAGACATAACATTTCGACTTTGGATCTAATTTTGAACGCTGATTTTTCGGAATAAGAGAATAAGCATCACAGCCAAATATCCTCAAATGAGAATAGTCACAAGACTGACCTGTCCAAACTTCTTCAGGAATTTTACAATCAATTGCTACTGAAGGTGATCTGTTAACTAAATAACAAGCAGTAGATACTGCTTCTGCCCACAACTCCTTTTGCAAGTTAGCATTGCTGATCATGCTTCTGGCTCTTTCCATAAGAGTCCGATTCATACGCTCAGCAACACCATTTTGCTGAGGAGTATAAACAGCAGTTTTGTGTCTAACAATGCCCTCATCCTTACAGTATTGTTCAAACTCAACAGAAGTGAACTCACCACCATTGTCAGTTCTTAGACATTTAATAGATTTGCCTGTTCTTTTCTCTACCATTACTTTGAATTGTTTAAAGACATTGAATACATCAGCTTTCCTTTTTAGCAGATAGACCCAAACTTTACGAGAGTACTCATCAATGAACGTTAAAAAATACAATGCACCTCCATATGACATAACAGGGGAAGGCCCCCACAGATCAGAATGAATGTAGTCTAAAACATCTTTACTATTATGATTGCCAACTTTAAATCTCTGTTTACACTGTTTTCCATACACACAATGTTTACAGAAATCTAAATTCAAGGATTTCAGACCGGGAAGAGATTTACGTTTCATCAGTATGTGAAGACCTTTCTCGCTCATATGACCCAAACGCTGATGCCACAGACGAGTACCTGCTTCTTCCTTTTCTGACGCAACCGCTGCTTCACCGACCTGAGTACTTCCTTTTAACCTATAAAGATTTCCGACCTTTTCTGCCTTCATAACCACAAGGGCACCTTTGAAGACTTTCAAGACGCCATCCTGACCTGTAAACTTATAACCATCTGAATCCAACACTCCCAAAGAGATTAAATTTTTCTTCAAATCAGGTACATGTCTAACACTAGTTAATGTTCTAACGGTGTTATCATACATCTTAATCCTGATATCTCCCATCCCAACAGTCTGACATGACATATTGTTACCCATAAACACAGAACTACCGTTTACTTTTTCATACGAGGTAAACCAATTTCTATGTGGGCACATGTGATGCGAAGCACCAGAGTCTAACAGCCAGCTATCAAAACTCTGAGAGACATTACATTCAAGTGAAGTTTCATCTATCATACACAATTCTTCAGCAGATAAAACTTCGTCTACCATACCTGAATCAGCCTGATTCGATTCGTTCTTCGGGTTTTCGGATTCCTTCCGTTTCCAACAGTCCTTCTTCAAGTGTCCAACTTTACCGCAGTTCCAACATTTTGCCTTACACTTCTTGCCCTTCGATTTCGACCTGGAAGACCCCCTTGGTTTGTCTCCTCTTTCCTTTGAGCATCCTCTAGCGACCATGGCTTCTGATGCAGCTGTATCAGTGCTAGATTTCCTTCATACTTCTTCAGATAGAAGAGCTCCCATGACTGATTCAAACTTCAAAGAATCAGCAGAGCTGAAACTGATTGAGGTTACGAAGTGATCCCATGATTCAGGCAGAGAACACAGCAAGGTTATGGCTTTATCTTCTTCCTGTATTTTGACTTCCATATCTGTTAATTGACAAATTAGTGTATTAAAAACATTCAAATGTTCTGCAACGCTTGAACCTTCTTTCATTCGAATACTGTAAAACTGTCGTTTCAGATAAATTCTGTTGGTTAATGATTTTGTCATATAGAGGTTTTCAAGTTTTTCCCACAATCCTGACGTCGTAGTCTCTTCAACGATGTTGAAGAGAACTTCATCCGCTAGACATAACCGGATGGTACTGAGAGCTCGGGCATCCAAGTCCTCCCAGTCTGAAGTAGTCATGGTTGTAGGTTTCTTAGTAATCCCATCCAATGCCTTATGTAACCCTTGTTGCACAAGCAGATCCTTAACCTTCAGTTTCCAAAGAGCAAAATTGCTCTTTCCGGTGAATTTCTCCACCTCGAATCTTGCATTCGACATCTTGGCCATTTTTCCTCCTTCCTAGGGTTTCAGTCTTTCTAAGAAAAAAATAACTTCCCCAATTCAAACAGAAAGGCAAGTTTCAAATCCTTTGTTTCTTGCAAACCCTTTTGTTTTTCTGGTTTCAAAACATTCTTGCAAATCTCTTGCAAACCTTTTCTTCTACAATATTTGTAAAAAAAAACAACAACCTTTTCAATCTGCTGTTCTACAATATTTGTAAAAAAACAACAACCTTTTCAATCTCTGCTGTCTTAAAAAAAAATTCTGCAAACCCTTCCTTCCTTTTTTTTTTCAATATTTTTATAAAAACCACAACTTGACTTGATTTCAATCTTCAGCCTTTGTTTAAAAAAAAAAAATTCTGCTGAAAAAAAAAAACAAGTCTGGAAACTCCGATCAATACCCGGATTTCACGCAGATCCTACTTGCAGCAACTGGCAGACACGACGACGCAGAGCAATTACAGCCCTTCATGCCTCACTGGTCTCAAGTAGACTCAGCCACATGCCCAGCACCACCGGCCAGCACGCATACATAGCCTTACGCTCAGTTTTTGGACTACGCTCAGCAGGAGCACGCATCAGATACCTTACGCTCAGGGTTTGGACTCTTCGCAGCGCAGGTCTTTTTTCCGGCGTTTTACACAGCAAAGGTCATTACGTCTTCACGCCTACGCCCAACTCAGCCCAACTCAACAAAGGTCTTCACGCCTACGCCCAACTCAGCCCAACTCAACAAAGGTCTTCACGCCTACGCCCAATTCAGCAAAGGTCTTCACACTTTCATCCTTATATACCCATGATCCTTCCCACTTCTACCACTTCTAATCAATGTGGGACTTTGTTCGTATACCCAACAATCCTCCCCTCGAACAAAGGACCATCGAGCCTCCCATCAAACCATCCGCAGGATTCTCCCCTCTCTACCAACCAGGATTCTCCGCTCCAATGCGTTGGAAGCACATGCCTTACATGGTAGCACCACCTGTCTCAAGAGCTTGCTCCATCCTAGGTCAACTCCTCTTCACCGTGTTGGAGAACAAGACACGTCCATGAAGAATCCGAAGCACACCGCCTGTTTAACCGAGCTCATCCACAGGCTTACGGGGGCTCACCATCTTTGTTCGGCATTCCGAGGATTCATCCACTTGGGTAACCTCTACAATCTCTGCTATTATTTCTACACTTCATTACTCAAAAAGTGAGCTGCACTCCGCATCGTTTGTGGAAAAGATGTTTTTATGATGAGTAGAAGGGTAAACACGATCAATTGTTTGTGATTGTGTTCATGGTATTTTATTAATAATTTAAATTTTTTGTTGTTGTTGTTGTTATTATTATTATTATTATTATTATTATAACTTTTAAGTTATTATATTTTTTTAATTTTTAACAAATTAAAGTTAAGAATTATAGTAACATGTAAAAAATAATAATAAGAATTTATTTATTTTTAGAATTTAGTTATTTTTAGTTTGTTAGGATAAATTTATTTGGATTTTAATTTCACATTCTTGAAGTTATAATTTACAAAAATATAAATATGTAAAAATACAATTTAAAATATTCTTTTTAATAATTTCAAAATGATTTAGGTTAATTAGAATCCTAATCAATTACAAATTTTAACAAAAGAAAAAAATAAATTATATTCTTTATTTAAAATACTATATCAATATGTTTGCTTGGGATAGTTCAATTGGCAATGGTCGTGGAAATGAAGTCTAACTGAACCAGAAGTCTTGGGTTCAAAACTTGTGCTATCCCCCCAATCGGGGTGAGAAGTTGAACATGATGAAGATGTAGTCCTACCAAACTTACAAACAAAAAAAAACTACATCAATATACATAACATATAAGCTTCCAAGGTCAAGAATATATAAAATTAAAATATAGAAAAGAAGCTTTAGTGAGGAAACTTATAAGATAAAAGTCACATGAAAGTTCATTTTAAAAAAGTGTATAGTTGACATAACTCATATTGACATCATTATATGGATTAGTATTGCAAAACAATCTCTCAAATCCAAATATGTTATTTACTTTGAAATTAAAAAATAGTATAATAATTTCAATTGTAAAAATAGTTATCAACTAGTTTTAAAATGGTTAAAAACAATATTTTTGAAAGCTAATCTTTCAATGCCTTGATATTAAGGATATGACTCAATTTAGCTATTATACATTTTGAGTTTTTCTTTTTTCTAAAATCTAGTCATACTTTTAGCCAAATTTTGTTTTTTGGTTATTTAAAACCCATTAGAAAATGACTCACTGTAAATATTATATATTTTGGAACTTTTTTTTTTAAAGTTGGTCATATAATTTTTTACCAAATCTTGATTTTTTGTTGTTTAAAACCTATGGGTCACTAGAATTGTGCACATTCACAACTCAAACTTATGATTCCAATAAAATTTAGAAAAAATTAAATGTATTAGCTAATTACTTGTTGCATAAGAGGCAGGTACTAATCAAGGATGTTGCATATTACACTTGTTTTTAAAAAGTACCTTTTTTTTTAAATTAAGAAAATTTTAATATTAAAAAAATAAAATATTTATATCAATATGTATATATATAATGTCCGACAATTTAAAAACATCTCCTTTTAGCCCTAAGAATTAGCTCAATTGGTTGAGTTCTCAACATTGAAGCATGGGGGATTCACTTAATGAACCTCTGACATATCACGTGCATTCGTGGAATATTAAACAATACCCTTAATTTGACTACATATTGGAAAATCTCTCTAAAAATCACATTATTTAACCCCCTACCAATATGAACCCAATACAACTTCCCAATTTAAAAAACCCCTACTTTCACTAGATATTGTAGGTATCCATTTTTTTATTAACATTTTTTATACCTTTTTATATTTTTTCATTAACTTTGAGCTCCATTTTTTATATTTGCCAACATAAAAACCCGTTACCCCCTATATATCCCCCATTATATTATTTCATTTTTTCCTTAATATATACCCCCTAATGTGAACCGATGTGTTATGATATTGCTCCCCCAGTGAAGCCCTCATGCATTAAAGCACTTCACTAATGGGAGGTCACGAGGTCAATTCTCACTGACGCCCTCAGGGTTAGGCTCTACTAATAAGCTGGTGGGATGTGATCCCTTCCAGTGGATCTGCCTCAATATTTCATCGAAAAAAAAGAAATAAAAACAAAAATAAAAACAACAACAACAACAACAACAAACAAACAAACAAAAAGCATCCCCTTTAATGTAAATATAAATTCCTAATCTTAAATTTAATTAAATTTATAAAAATATTTTTAAAATATGACTTTCTAAGAATTAATAATTATGTCATAAAATACATTAGTGATTACGCTGAGAGGTGCATTTTTTTATTTTATTTTATTTATTTATTCATTTGTGATTAGACTAAGCCTACGTCGGGGCCAACCTGCTAATTGGATGAAAGAAGAACGATTAACCCACTATGGGATGTTTATCACCATGATTGTGCAAATCTTGGTCAAGTTGCGAAAGGCACATTTTATAGCCCAATATGATAAAGAAGTGTAATTCCTTTTGTGCTCAACGTGGTGTCCCTTTAAAAATAAAAATAAAATATTCACTAAATAAAAAAAACAATATCGGATTAATTCTTACATTATTAGAATTGGTTTGTAGATTTGGATTGGGTTCTTGGAGATTGTTGAGATATTTTCTCAACCACAATCTCCTAATTTAGAATTAGTTGGATTTGGTTCCAACTATATATGTATCATATTTGTAATTGAATGAGTAAATAGTTTTTGGTGTGAAATCATTTTTTGTGTCATGCCACCAAAGTTAGTTCAGCCCTGACTCTCTCAAGAGATTGCTTGTGATCATGCCAATTCTGCAAGTTCAAATGATTGTACATAGATCAGTATAGCGTGTAATATCATATTAGTTTAGTGTGTGAGATTTGTGTGTGCCCGTGTATTGTTCTGTATTTTAAGAAGGAATCATTTTCATATTGTGAGCTGCATGAAGATGAAGACAATGTCGTAAGGAACTTAATAGTAATGGCAGGATCAATGCATTGTTCATGATGAAATTACAAAGTGCAAGGGGCAAGCCCATGGAAGATGGGCACCATAAATAATGCATTACGAGATGATGATTTGAGACTATGAAGTGACTTTTAGGAGTTATTATTACAGCATAGCCAAATAGCTTTGTCAATTGGTTGACAATCATAATTGCAAGTTCTATTTGTTGTGACATGAGCATGGGCATCTTTTCTGAGACTTTCCCATGAATAAAACCCCTCAAAAGTAAGAGCAAGCAAATAAACAAAAGGCCAGTGAAGGATTCACCAAAGTCATCTCCAAGACCAAGAATAACAGGAAAATAGTTATCCCCAAGAAGAACCTATCTAAAGAAGCAAGCCAGAATAAGTTCAAGGTACTGAAAAGTACCCAAGAGCAAATGGATCCTAACGAATTGATAATAGATGAAGCAAGAGAGGAAGAAATGAACCCAGTAGACAACGAACATGATGAAAGGGATACAGGTAATATCAACAAAGGAAAGGAGTAGGCGCAAGAGGATACAGAAATGCAGCAAGTAAAAATGGAGGAAACACTAGAGGAAAATGCAACAGAGGAAGCTCTACAGGGGGTAGACCTTGCAACAATTGCAGAGGAATGGAAACAAAAAGGAATAAATACCATATCAAAACAACAGTTACAAAAAATCGAAGGAGCTTATCTCCTCCAGGAAGAATTAAAACTCAAAGCTCACTATCTAGTACAAGAAAGCACAGTTTCAAAAGGCATATTAGCCAATATTCGAGTAGAAGGACTCAACCTCAAAGGCTCAAGCAGAAAGCGAGGATGAAAGACCACTAGTCAGCTCCTTCAAGAACTGGGTGCCAAGCTAATCAATGAAGGAAAGGTAAAGGCTCTGGCTCTATACCCATCTCCATGTCAATGAATTGCATCTCTTGGAATATTAGGGGACTTAATAGTCCTGGGAAGAAACGCATCTTAAAAATTAGAATCATGTCTGATCATCCCGACATCCTTCTAATTCAAGAAACTAAACTTGATTTGACTCACCCTCCCCTCCTTCTCAACTCGTGCTTCAAGCCTTACAGCTCCTTGGCTAATACGGCTATAGGTACGGTGGGGGGCATAATGACATTTTGGAAAAATTCTAAATTCGACCTTATTTCCTCTCTGGCCACTCACCATTCCATAACAGTGATCCTAAGAATCATAGGCACCAACGAGACCATTTGCATAACTAATATTTATGCTCGTATCAAAATGCTCCAAATCATATCCAATCTCCTTGACCCTCTGCACCACCCTCTCAAAATCATAGCTGGTGATTTTAATATGATAACAAACTTATCTGAAAAGAAAGGAGGAATCTGAAAGTTAGATAAGCACTTTGAGACTTTCCTCGCCACCATTGAAAACCTCAACCTCATCGACATCCCCACTAGCAATGGCTTATTCACCTGGAATAACAGAAGAGGAGGAAACCGTCAAATATTCTCTTGTTTAGACCGCTTCCTTCTATCCGAGGAAACTTATCTTACCTCTTGGGAAATGGAGGCGAGAATTCTTCCGCAAGTAGGCTCTGATCACTGGCCTATCTCTCTCAAGATTCAAATTTCCATTGGTCCAGAAAATAAGCCTTTTAGATTCAAGGCCTTCTAGTTGGAACACCAAGATTTCACAGAAAAAATGAAACAATGGTGGACTTACTCTCACATCAGAACTGGAAACAAAATGTATACTTTCCAACAAAATTTAAAACACATCAAAGAGGAAATCAAAAAATGGAACAGAGAAACATTTGGCAACATCATCACGGATAAAAAAACTTGGAACACTAACTGGAACTTCTCCAACAAAATATAATTGAAGAAGGGCTAACGGAGAATAGTAAGCAAGAGGAACAACGACTACAACAAAGCTAGGAAAAAAGAGCCATTCAGGAACTAAAGTTGTGGCAACAAAAATCTAGAATAAATTGGCTAAAATGTGGGGAAAGGAACACAGCCTTTTTCCATAAAACAATGATACAGCACAGGAGGAACAACAGAATTCTGGCTCTAAAGAATCAAGAGGGTCATCTCATTCACTCTAAAGAGGATTTCGAAACAGAGCTCAACCATTATTTCAAATCTCTTCTCAAAGAGCCAAGGAATAATCAGGATCAGGACATCAAAAAGATCACCAAGAATATCCCCAAAATCCTCATGGAGGACCATAACAAAATGCTCCTAAGGAAATTCTCCCTCCAGGAAGTGGAAGATGTGGTCATGGGAATGCCCAATGGCAAAGCTCCAGGTCTGGATGGGTTCACCATTGAATTCAGAAGTTTGTCCTTAAATCCCTTAACTCTACTTTTCTGACTCTGATGCCCAAGGGTATCTCTGCAGATTCCCCGAACAAATGTATGCCCATCGCCCTCTGTAATGTCATATACAAAATACTCTCCAAAGTTCTTTCCAATCAAATTAAAGTCATCCTCCCTCTCCTCATCTCCCACCAATAGTCTGGCTATGTGGAAGTGTTACAAATCCATTTGGGCATATCACTCCCATCATCCAGATCAGTGTTTTAGGGCTCATCAAACCCTAATTTCAGTTGCTACATGCCCTAAACAAGTCACCCTTTTGAATGCCTCCTTCCCAGACAATGTCATGACTTGAAGACATCCTGAAATGACCTCTAAAGGGACCAGTGCAGTTAGTCCCACGTAAGGGTGCGCTGCAAAGCAGTTGAGTCCATGCCAGGGTGCTTTGCAGAGCACTTAGGCCCTCTTTCACCTACGCTGGGCGAGATTGAGCAAAATTCACATAGGGTGTGGGAATATTCTTATCTTTTTGAGTCATCTACAAGTTTCCCTCACTTATCAACTCCTATGAGCTCAAAAATGGATGAGGAATGTGTTAAGAAGCATCCCATCCTTTCATCCCTTCTTCCATGGAACTAATTCTAAGTATAGAAGGCCATTCAATACCCCCATTTATGACATAACCTCCTTCATCCTCCTATAAATTGAACACTCATCTAAGTGATCAGGGGCTGGACTTTGATGATTGTAAGGAGATAATGTTAGTTTGAGAATTGAGACTATTGTAAGTGGCATTATGTTGCCGCATTGTCATGCTTATAATGTGATGTGGATGGAACCAAAGCTGGAGGAGTGACTTCGAATCAGGCTTCATGGTTGTAATTCATCCTTCTATTCAATAAAGTATTTTCACCTTTTTCCATATGCTTATCTTGATATGTGATGCTTGTATGTGTGGATGTATCTAATTCCATTTACTTGTAATCAATAGACCTTTTGCTTTGATTGGTTCTTTGTCTTCTATTGATGTTTACAAGTACTTCTCAAGCATGTTAAGTACGGGAAGGAGTAACGGGACCGATACAAAGGAGACAAGAGGAAATTGAAAGTACAAGTAGGTCCTCTCATTCTCTTTGTCTTATCTATTATTTATAGAAAAAGGTTAAAGTGCTTTAAATTGTTGTTCTAGATATGGCTACTTATCTAGGGAATTAATATTTATCCGTAGATACCAAATTATTCATAACAGGAAGGAAGAAAAATCATGGATAGTATCATCCTCTCTCATGAGCTTATTCATTCTCTCAAATCCCAAAAAAAAGTTGGTATGATGATTTAGCTAGGCATGTCCAAAGCCTTTGACAAAATTAGCTAGAACTATATGAGATAAGTCTTGGATGCATTTGGGTTCCACAAAGAAAGCATCAAGTGGATCATGGCTATGGTGTCAGGAATTTTCCTTCTCCATCCTCTTGAATGGATCACCTTCGCAACCCTTCAATCCTTCAAGGGGTATTAGGCAAGGGGATCCATTCTCTCCCTTCCTATTTGTTATAGTGGCGGAAGGGCTAAGTCACTCTATCTTTGCTGCCCTGCATGAAAATAAGCTCTCTGGTCTCCAGACCCATGCCTCGACCCCACCTACAACTCACCAACAATTTTTGGATGATACCCTTCTCATGGGCCTCCCATCTATCAAAGAGGCCACCTCTTTCATGTCCATCTTGACAGACTTCTTTGTTGCTTCTCGTACCTCCATCAACCCCCTGAAATCCATGTTGTTCTTCTTTAACACTCTACTGCCCATTTGTAGGAACTTCGCCAGACACCTGGTTATTCCCATTAGTACTCTCCCCTCCACTTACCTTGGTGTTCCCCTTATAGATAGGCCTCTCTCCCGGGCCACTTGGGACAACCCCATTAACAAAATGGAGAAAAGAATTGTCCATTGGACCTTCAGATCTCTCAATTTAGTTGGTCATCTTATCCTAGTTAAATATGTCCTATAGGCCATCCCGCTTTACTTGTACTCGGCTCTGGCAGCCCCAAAAGTGATATAAAAAAAAAAAAACAAAAACCTTCAGAGGAACTTCTTATGGAGAGGTGTAGAGGTCTGTTGGACACCTAATCCTAAAGGGTTAGTGTGGAAGCCAAAAAGAATAAGCAGTCCAAGAGACCTTGGGATCTGCAACCCAAGAGTCACAACATTGTATTATAAATGTACATCTCCTGTTAATAAAAAAATGAACTCACTGATTTATCTTTCACATTGTTTGTTGTCCATGTGTGTTTAACATGGTATCAGAGCAGGCGTATTCCTGCCCTGCAAAATTAATGTGAGCCATTTGTCTTATGGCCTGTCTGTGCAGTGATTTCTGCCATCAATTCTGCATCCCAGGAATATTTTCTTACGAATATTTCTTCAGCTAAATGTTAGCTGCTCCTGGCGCTGTCCAGCACTGTCCTTGTACCTGCTCTTCTGTTGTGCTGTCATCCTGGCATTGAAACGCCTGAGCGTTGTCATCCCCTCTCTGCGCTGCCTCTGACCTGACAACGCATCTGCCTGAATTGTCCTCTGACCTGACAACGCATCTGCCTGAATTGTCCATATGCCAACGCATCTAACGTTCTTTGCCTCTGTCGCTGCCCAGAGATGCATGTAACGTTTTTTTCCTGAATACACCGTTCACGCTGCCCTCTCTGCGCATACACTGCCAACGCTGTAACGCATCGCGAAATTGGCGAAAGCTCGGTAATCAGTTAAATGGAATGTATGCAATGTGCTTCAAGGATTTCTAGGAAATCCGTTTTACCCTAAGAGATTCTGGAGCTGTTCATAGGAAGTGCTTTATCTCTCTCTGTATAGAAGCTGAAAATACTTTACCGGGGTCTTGGCAAGAGAAATATATCTGCTTTATTATTTTTTATATTCAAAAAAAATGTATCATTGATTTGTCTGCCGTGGACTCTGATATTAATTTATCATCTTCTTTGCTCTCACGGAAAATTTCTTGGCCTGAACCACCACTGTGACAATGCCTGAAATTGAGTCGCGTGATCAGAGCATTTTCTAACATGCGCAAATAGACAGCCTTGCGTGATGAGTCCAGCATCTATTTCAGAGATAATCTTGAGAGGAGTGCGCCCAGTCCTCCATAGCGTTTGACGGTTGCATCCAACAGAATTTACCGAAGGTACATTCATATTACGGAACGATGGCACGGGTTTATAATAAAAAATGAAGGGAGATGGATTCATGGTCACTCCGACCTCTCCACAATTTCTTGCCAATGACAACGTGAACATATGATTTATTCTGTACCGACTCCAACTGCACTTCCATGTCCACTTACGCAACATAAGCCTACGCTTCGTTTTTTGTTTATGCGATCACCTTATAAACGGTATCGATAATAATCTTCAGAGTATGCATTGAGAGTTCGTGATCAGATTCATCAAGCTGGTTATTATGTTGATGTTGATACGTCAGACAGAAAGATTCAGAAGAAGGTCCGGGAGGCACAGCTAGCACAATACAACTATATTTTAGTTGTTGGTGAAGAGGAAGCAAACACTGGACAAGTTAGTGTTCGCATCCGAGATAAATCAACACATGAAGTAAGGAGTATGGATGAACTTCTTAAATTGTTTAGAGAGGAGATTGAAGCGTCTCATTAGCTCAAGGCAGGCTAAGCTGCTTAGAAAATTATAAATTTCAGAGTTAAAATTCTTCTCGGTCTTTATTTCTCAGCTAATTTTGTTGCCCTGAACTGGAAAGAAATTTTATATCATATTTGGAAGTGAAGAAATGCACAATGTAGTGTAAAAACCTGTGTTCTCTGATCAGGAAATGTATATCAAGGTTCAGGGTTTGACCTGAACCAAGTCAAAGTTCTTATTGATGAAATTTTGTGTATTGATGAGTAAAGTGACCACATAAATATAAAAAAATATTTTCCGATATTTTTTCCTGAATTGGCTAATAAGGGACGCCATTCTTGTTTAGTCTCCGATATTGATGCATCTTTGTCTCTGGCTACAACTCTGAAACTGGTGTGGCAGGTTGTGGCTCAGGCTCACTTGATGTGGCTTTGAAGCTTGTAGATGACCATCATTTCCCCCCCTGTCAGGTACAAGGTGAGAAGATGGAGAAAACTCAACTACAAGACTGTTCAATATTCTGGAACAACACTTTTGAGGTAGCATGGTTACAGAATGATATGTGAAACGTTTTAAATATTAAATGCGCGATGTCCAGTGATATTTGAAACTATCATATGATCCTGCCATTAGTTTTTGCTTCTCGATTTTTGCACATTTTCCAAGCACTTGGGTGTGTATAAACTACCTATCATTGTCAGCTTTAGTATAGGAGGAAAAGTGATATTTACCCATGCCTTCCACAAGGATTCTGGAGAGACTACTTTACTTATAAATGAATAATATGCAGTACGGCACACAGACAGTTTTTTGAGGACCCACAGAGTTTTTTGGATGCGTGGATCTATAAAAGATTTTGGTGAGCTGATTGTAATCTTTTATACTGCACACTGATCATTTGCTGACATTTATAAAGGATATTGTTGTGTACTGTGAGTAGATATTATTTTTCTGCATTAAGACAGATGGCCAGAACCAGTGAAGTATTACAGTTCCTTAAAACTTTGATATTATCTACTGTTGATGACACATTACAAATCAGCAAAGGATCTCTCTCAGAAATTCAGACATGTTTACAAAATGCACAAGAAAAGATCGATTTTTTGCAGCTTGAATCACAGCTACAGCAAGAAGAGCTACATCAAAATAGACACCATTCTGAACCTGTTTTTGTTCATAACATTGAGACAACCACCCATCAGCAGCATGTTAATAATGGTACAGTTCATGCAAATAAAGCAGCAGTTGTATATGCAGATGCAGAAACTCAGTCTGCACTTCCCAAGCCCATCATCAGACCTTGGGAACAGCTTGTCCACAACAAGCACAGAACTGGTCTTGGATATGACAAGGACTTGTCCTTTCATATTCTAGACTATGCCAAGCCCATTCAGTTTCAGAGTACTGGATTCATTTATGACAGTTCACTTGCTCCTCATGACAGTTCACCTCCAGCTGTTCCAGTTTCTGCCCCTCTTCCACAGCAACAACAACAACAACAGATTGAGAAATGCCAACACTGTGATCGAGTTGGCCATCTGAAAGATCACTGTTTTGATCTTCATCCATGTAAGCACTGTCATAAAACCACTCATTCTTCAAAGAGATGCTTCAAAAACAAACGTCCTGCACGAACAAAGATTCATCTTGGATGGATCGCTTCTTGGCAATGGGCATCAACAGCCAAGAAGATATTCCAAACACATGTCAGAACTTGTTCCAGAATATTGAACAGTCTTGCAGTTGAGTTTTCTCCATCTTCTCACCTTGTACCTGACAGGGGGGGAAATGATGGTCATCTACAAGCTTCAAAGCCACATCAAGCGAGCCTGAGCCACAACCTGCCACACCAGTTTTAGAGTTGTAGCCAGAGACAAAGATGCCCGTGAACAGATTGAGAACACTTCCTCTAGCAGAAGACACCAGCTCCTTGCCAGTTTTGGAAGAGTTCCAGGAATTGCATTAAGCATTCCAGAGTTGTTGGTTATCCTTAAACCATCACAGGTTGAGACTTCCCTTTTCAGGTTGAAGTTTTACCTTTTATGCGGGGTGAGGCCTCCCTTTTATGGTTGAAGGTTTCCCTCTTTAAAACAATAGGATCACTTCCTCTAGCAGAAAACTTCAGTTTCTTGCCAGTTTTGGAAGAGTTCCGGGAACTGCACTAAGCGTTCCAGTGTTGGTGGTCATCCTTAAACCACCGCCCTTTTTTACCAACATTTCATAGAGCACATTCAGCCTAGTGCTGCCATGTATTTTTTGCACATTTTGTATTACAGCTCTCTTCTTGGACTCATACATAACCCTTCGGATTAAGGGGGGGAATGTTGGACACCTAATCCTAAAGGGTTAGTGTGGAAGCCGAAAAGACTAAGCAGTCCAAGAGACCTTGGGATCTGAAACCCAAGAGTCACAACATTGTATTATAAATGTACATCTCCTGTTAATAAAAAAATGAACTCACTGATTTATCTTTCACATTGTTTGTTGTCCATGTGTGTTTAACAAGGTCAAATAGAAATGGGCTCTGGTAGCATGGGAAAAAATCTGCAAGCCAAAAAAATATGGTGGCCTCGGTCTTAGAGACATAGACCTCCTGGGAAAGGCCCTAGGAGCCAAAAACCTATTGAGATGGATTACAACCCCAACTCCCCTTGGGGAATCATTTAGAAAGAAAAGTACACCCCCTCCTTAACGCAAGAGCAAATCATCAGGCTCAGTGGAAACATCAAAGGTTCAGTCATCTGGAATCAAGCTTGGGAGAACAGTGACATCATTCAAAGACATAGTTTCTGGGAAATAGGCAGTGGGAACAAGGCTCTTTTCTTCGAGGATTCCTGGCAACAAAGGTCGGAACTTGACCAAGATCATTATCACCAAATCAAGTCTGAAATGTAAAACAGAGGGAAGATCAAAGTCAACCAGTACTGGGGAAAAAGTGAAGAAAATGACAGATGGAGAAATTGGATTAAACAAGAGGAATGGACTCCCCATATGAACCCCCAAATCTGGTTGGACCTCTCTTCATAATTACAAAAAATACAAATCCTCCTTGACTCTGTTGAGGATAAACTCAAATGGGGGGGAACTCAACTAGACACTTCATATTAAGAGAAGCCTATAGATACATAGAAAAGCATGATCAACTCCAACCAGATCTGAAGTGGAATGCAATCTGGGACAGGAAGCACTGGCCGATATTTTCTATCTTTCTATGGTTAGTCATGCACAGAAAAGTTTTAACATGGGAAAATCTAAGAAGAAAAGGCTTTATTGGCCCTTCGAGATGCCCCCTCTTCCAGCAAGAAGAAGAAACCCCCAATCATTTGTTAAATGTATGCCCTTTCGCGTCCAATTTATGGAATTGGATTTGGTCTTTAAAAGCTCTGATCAAGACCCCTCATCTATTCAAAGTACCATTGCGAACTGGAGAACAGTCTTTTCCCACATCCTCTGGTTAACCGTGCATGGAATTTAATTCCTGGTCTGATCTACAAGGCTCTGTGGAAGGAACACAATGCAAGAATCTTTTGTGGCCTCTCCATCCAGGAGGAATTCATTATCTCAAAGATCAAAAGCACGCTTCGGGAAACAGTGACCTCTCTACCCACTCAGACTATCAAAGGCCCTCCCACCTTCTTCGAAGTGAGAATTCTCTCAATGTTGGACCTCCTTCAAATCAAGGTCTACGAAGTCACTCCCCTCCCCAGGCATGAAAATAAACATAACACTTGGTGGCCGCCAAAGCAGGGAACCTTCAAGCTCAACTACAATGGCGTAGCTAAAGGGAATCCAGGCCCAACCGGTTTTGGAGGAGTCTTCAGAAACTCTAAAGGAGAGATAATATGGATTTATGATGGAAATATAGGTTCAGCCATAAACAATTCTGCAGAACTTCATGCCCTAGAACATGGCATCACCATAGCGCATGACCTAAACCTCAGTCCTCTGATAGTTGAAGGAGATTCCACGTTGGCCACCCAAATCGGCAAAAAACTTCAGCAGGGTATCGAGGTGGAAAATTTCTCAGAAAAATGGTGCCTAAACAAAATAATACAACAGATCAAGCAGGGAATTAACAGCATGGCAGGCCTCCACTTTTAGCAATCAGAAGGAAGGGAAATAAACTCGTGGATAGACTGTCAAATGAGGGTACAACTCATACCCTACGCCTGAAGTCCTAAGCGTGGCATGAATTGGAGGAAAGGGAACTCTATCAAGAATGTGCATCAATCAATGACGAAGATAACTACTCTACTGAACAATAATTGTTCGCGTACCTTTCATCATTTCAAGGTCAATTCTCTTCTCAGTTGGAAGGACAAGTGGATGATGCTTGAGTATGGACTCATCCTTGGCACGCCTGATTCTAGAGCCCGCGATGCCACCTCCCCTCTCCCTTGTGTGATCACTGCCTCTCAGTCACATCCTCTCTGCTTTGTCATTCCTCCACCGCCCCTCGCATGCTTCCCCTTCCTGCCCCCTCTCCCTCATTCCAGCCTCCCTCCTTCTCCCGGCTTCTATAAATTCACCCCTCCCCCTTCTCCCCCTCATTCTTCTCTCTGCCTTTTCCCCTCTTAGTGGGTCCCTCGCTCTCTCGTTCCCCCCACTCTCCAGTCCTTCTTCTTCTCTCATGGCCTCAAGGAATTGCTCCACCGCTGGTCCAAGTTGGGGGGCTGCGCGTAGTCGTGTAGCCTCCCACTAACAGTCCCTGGGCCCAGCCCCTACCACTCGCACGGAGACATCTACTAGGCACGCAGCTCTGTGCTACACGGTGGCAGTTAATCCGGAAACTCAACAGCGAATTTCAGATTTAGAAGCCCAAGAAAATGTTCTCCATAGAGAGGTCACCACTGAGGAGGTCGATGCTGAATTTGCTTGGATTTCGGACCCTGCTTTCACCTGGGCACGTGAAAACCTCTACATGCGTACTATCGAAACATGGTGGAAAATTAATACCATCATGGGGCTTGCAATGCAGGAACAAGAGGAGCGCACCAAGGCTCTGGAAACAAATATTGATCGGCTCACTGATAAGTTTGTAATGTATGTAGAAGCCATCCACCACTGCAAATTCATCACTCGGGATGCTCAGAATTATACTTTCATTAAGAAGAAGTTGACAGTGAAGGTCCATTCAACTGCTGAAGGATCCCCGAGCATCAAGAAAGAGGATGTTGGGGCCTCCACGAGTCGACAGATCACCACCGCGCAGCAGGAGGGAAGCTCTCAGGAGACTCCCATTCATCTGGATGAGGATCGGGTCACCACCAACCAGGAGTGATGTCGTCAGTTTCCTTCCCTGTTCTTCTTCCTTTGTTTATGTTCTTCTTCCTCTGTGAAAGGCTTTCTGTCGTGGAGGAAAACAAAATTTGCGTGGTCGGCCGCGATAAGGATTTCTTCTCCTTTCTTGGCTTCTATACTCTCAATTCTGAGAATGTTGTAAAGAGAGCACCTCTCGGTTTCCACCTTTGTACTCAGATCCCTCTTTTGTCATGTTTGTACTGTAAAAAAGACAATGTTATGACCATCACTAGTATTTCGATTGGGTCTTGTGTCGGGTTCTCTTTCCCACACAACCCAAATTTTGTAATCTGTTAGTTCCTCAAGTAATATATTTTATCTTATTTACAAAAAAAAAAATATGGTGAGCGAATTGCATTAGTCTTTTGGTCTAATTTGTGCATTTCAATCAGTATGGATTGTCATGTAGGGCTCTCGGGAAACAAGCTAGTTGAATTCAATTGTTGAGACTACATAATAGTTGGGTGTGGTCAATTGTATAAAGGAATGAACCCAATACCTTTTTTTGTGGAAGGAATGAACACTACAATCTCCCATTTTAAGAGCTTTTTCATTTGGAAGGAGAGGCTCTTCGTGCTCTCCAATGTCTGGAAGGATGTTTTCGTTCTCAATAATGGAAATGATAAAGTGGATTTGTTGCAGTTGTTCATATTCGACAAGCTCCACTTCATCACCTCACTCAAATCTCAGTGGTGAGTGATCAACAAAAGCTTGGACAACAAAGTGTTCCCATGCACCCTTTCTTTGTATATAATCTTGATGCGGTTTAGCCATTTCTACACCCAATCACAAGTTGTTCATAGTGGTGTGGGGATATTGGTGGTGCCAAGTCTAGTGGTTTCAACATACAACATGTGTCCAAAACGTGGGCTTTCGATCAAATTATGGAGAAGCCTATTTTCCATCCCATTGATCTGGAGAAGCTTTTGCAATGTTTTCTCTCGTTAAATTCTCGTCAAGGCCTTTATAGAGATTTGGGGAGCCATCTTCCATGGTACCGAAAATCCCTCAAGGCCTGATTTCTTACCCATGTGATTAGATTTGGCTCGAAAAAAATTGGAGATTCTCAAGTAGAACACACAGAAAATTGAACCTGAGCCAACGAAAAGAGCTTATATTTGGAGGAGAGCAGTTGATTGGTTTTACTGTCATGGGATTTGTTTCCTTCTTTGTTAAGAATTTTGTTTTCTCACTTTTTAGTTTGGTTGTGAAATATGAAGAACCAATCATATAGACTAGAGTAACTTAATTTGAATTAGTTTTTCTCACCATTCTTATGTGCCAAGAGAACATATAGATAATTTGATTATGTCTACAGTTTGTTATATGTTGATGGACCTTGTTGTTCTTTGGTGCTTCAATATCAACAGTTATAGGTTATCTTTGTGTGTATGTAAGTTTGTGTATATCAAAAAGTGTTGAGTTGTATCATTAACTTTTGAATACAGTTAGTATCTAGATTGCTTACCTATATAAACGGAAGTATTTATTTCGATGCATACAGTTGGGATGCAAGTATGTCCATAGAGTGATTCAGTATCAAGGCTATTTCTTGGGGTAGTTAAGAATTGCTAGTCTTACAAATACATCAACAATGGTCAGAAGCAGTTGTGTCTTAAATGGATCAAGTGGTAGCTCAAAGTTGGTGGTTAAAGAAAGAGCGAAGTCTATGAGATTCGAGAATGGATAGAACTAATAATGAAGATCAGTCTAGACAAAAATATCAATGTGAAATATGTTAATGTGACTTCAATATTGTTCTTTGTAATGTAAGCATTAAGGTAGGGTGTTAGGCTTAATGCTTACATTATTAGAATTAGTGTGTTGGGATGGATTGGGTTGTTAGATATTGTTGAGATATTCTCTTAACCATAATAACCTAATTTATAATTAGTTGGATCTAGTTCCAAGTATATATATGTATCATACTTGTAATTAAATGAGTGAAAAAAAAAAATTATGGTGTGAAATTAATTTTTATGTCAATACCAAATATAATAAAAAAACAAATATATATCACTCTGAGGGTTAGCTCAATTGAATGAGCCCATGTAGTTAAAGAACCTTTGTTATTGAGAGGTCAAGGGTTCAATTCTCTCGGCATTCTTGGGGTCAAGCTATATGGTTGAGGCAACTTCCTAATACAAATCATGAATGAACCACATAGAATATATATATATATATATATAGAATTTTAATATTCATGTTAACTAATATATTTCATATCAACTTCATATATATAGAGGTAAAATTAAAGAAAAAATACAAATCTAAATTTAATAATTTAATATAATCAAATATTTCAATGTGCAAAGAAAAAAAAGTAATTGAAAATATTTCAATGTCAACTATGTATATATTATATAAAGTGATTGAAGAAAGAAAAAACTTATGATTAAAACCTAAATTCACTTATGATAATTATTCTAAGTTTTGGTCCTTTTTTTTCAGTATATATTTTGATCAACTTTGTTCAACATCCAATAAAAATTTGTTAGAAATATAAATTTAAGTTATGCAGTTTACAATCATAGTGTTTAGGAGTCGATTCCATTTGTGCATTATAAAATATAATTTAAAAATGAAAAACTACAATTTCACCATTCTGTATTCCTAATATTTTGTTATTGTGTTGCTTAAAATAAAGAAGATATGTAATTCTCCCATGTTCAACATAAAGTTGATATATATATAACTTAAAAATTTAGAAGATCAAATTTTTTGAAATGCAAACATTTTTTCAAATTTTACATTTACACTTCAAAGAATTTGATTTTTTAAATACTTCATAAATTTGAAATTAAAATAAATCTATGCTAATTCTTAAAAAAATATTTAAAAAAATTACATGATTTAAACAGATAGAAATAAAACCTCACCAATAAAACCTCACCAAAGTGCCACTTGGATAATAAATCTATACTTAATTCAAAAAATAAAAATAAAAAACATAAAAAATTACATGATTTAAATATGTAGAAATAAAACCCACACTCACCAAAGTGCTTGGTACTTGGACAACATGATATTTAGACGAAAATATTAGATATTCAAATCCAAACAAAATTAGTGAAAATTTTATCTAGAAAGCCATGTTTGACCTAGTACATGCTCGAAAGGGAAATTGGCAATTTTTAGATAAACAAATCCAAACAAAATTAGTGAAAATTTTCTCTAGAAAGTCATGTTTGACCTAGTACATGCTCGAAAGGGAAATTGGCAATTATTTTTTCGTTGATTCAATGGATACGGAACATATTTTTAAAGTATATGTAGAATTGGTTTGTTGGTTTGGATTAGGTTGTTGGAGATTGTCGAGATATTCTCTCAATCATAATCTCCTAATTTAGAATTAGTTGGATCTAGTTCCAATCATATGTGTGTGTATAATATTTGTAATTGAATGAGTGAAAAAAAAAATGGAGTGGAATTATTTAAAAGAAATTGGTGTGGAATTATTTTTTCTATCATGGTACGAGAGTTAGTTCAGCATGGACTCTCTCAAGAGAGTGGTTGTGATCATGCCAATTCTGCAAGTTTAAATCGTTGTACATAGATTACCATAGGGTGTAAGATCAGATTAGTTTAGTGCGTGAGATTTACGTGTGTCTGTGTATTGTTTCGTAGTTGAAGAAGGAATCATTGTCTTATTGTGACCTACATGAAGATGAAGACAATGTCGTAGGGAGCTTCATAGAAATGACAGGATCAATGCATTTCTCACGATGCAATTACAAAGTGCAAGGGGAAAGCTCATGGAAGATGGGCACCATGACTTGTGCATTACGAGATGATGATTTGAGACTATGATGTGACTTTCAAGAGTTGTTGTTATAGCATAGCCATTTAGCTCTGTCAATTGATCGAAAATCATAATTGCAGGTTCCATTTGTTGTGCTAGTCAACTTCTTATCTGCTAATATAAATCAATTGTTCTACAAACATGTTAGAATTTGTGGAAAAATACATATGTATTGTTACTGGAGATGTAGTTAATATAATGGTATTCTCCGTTTTGTTTATGGTTGATTTCCATTGGGACAGAGCTAATTGCAATATTTTTCTGGTCTTATTTGTGCATTTCATGTTAGTTTCGATTGTCCTTTAGGGCTCTCAAGAAACAAGCTAGTTGAATTCAATTGTTGAGACTACATAATAGTTGGGCGTGGTCAATTGTTTAAAGGAATGAACCAATACCTCTTTTTCATGGAAGGAATGAACACTACCATCTCCCATTTCAAGATCTTTTTCGTGTGGAAGGAGAAGCTCTTCGTGCTCTCCAACGTCTAACAGGATGTTTTTGTTCTCAACGATGGGAATGAAAAAGTGGATTTGTTGTTGTTTCTCTCGTTCGACAAGCTCCAATTCATCACCTCTCTCAAATCTTTGTGGTGAGTGATCAATAGAAGCCTTAACAAAAAAGTGTTCATGTGCGCCCTTGCTTTGTATATAATCTTGATGTGGTTTAGTTCATTTCTATGTCCAATCACAGGTTGTTCATAATTGTGTGGGGATATGGACAGTGCTAAGTCCAGTGGATTCAACATACAGCATGTGTCCCAAAGTGTGGGCTCTCGATCAAATTATGGAGAAGCAAATTTTCTAGCCCATTGATCTGGAGAAGCTTTTGCAGTGTTTTCTCTCATTAAATACTTGTCGAGACCTTTACAGATATTTGGGGAGCCATCCTCCATGGTACCAAAAATCCCTTGAGGCTTGATTTCTTACCCATGTGGTCAGATTTAGCCGGAGAAAAATTGGAGATTCTCAAGTAGAATGCACAGGGAATCAAACCTGAGCCAACGGAAAGAGCTTCTATTTGGAGGAGAGAAGTTGATTGGTTTTATTGTCTTTGGATTTGTTGCCTTCTTTGTTATGAAGTTTTTTTATCACTTTTTAGTTAAGGTTTTTTACGAAATATGAAGAACCAATCATATAGAACAGAGTAACATAATTTGAATTAGTTGTTCTCGATGTTCTTGGGTGTCAAGAGAACATATCGCTAATTTACATATGCTTAGGAACTCGCTTACCGTGAACGTGCTGAGAGACTGCTTGATGAAGTAAGGAACATATTCGGTTCGATGTCATTGGAAGATGGAGAATTCAGTGATCTGATCATTCAACGCCTTTGGATGGTCGATAATGTTGAACGTTTGGGGATCGATAGGCATTTCAAAAATGAGATCAAATCAGCGCTTCATTATGTTTACAGGTCATTCACTGTAACGGTACCTTTATTTATTTATGTTTTGCATTAATTAATTCAGCAAAATAAAATATTAAATAACTTTAATTAATCATTTTTTGTTAAGTAATTTTTTTTTAAGTCTAGTAAATCATCATCTTGGTTTGCTTAGAGATTTTTTCTAAGTTTAGCGAATTATATTAATTGTGTTAGAGATTTTCCCAATAACACTATATTGCCAGTTACTGAACTGAACATACTGTACTATACTGTACTGCATTGAACTAAACATGATGTTTGGAGTGTAGTTACTGGAGCCAAAAAGGCATCGTATTGTTGAAAAAGTAATTTCAACTGCGCAACAGTTAAGCCGTGCAGCAGCATTAAGACAATAACCGTGCTCATGTATTCCTACCAAAACAGCTCCAGAAAATCACCAAGGATCAGGGCACAAGACATTGCCGATGAGCGATCGCTGATATCACATCGGCGAGTCGCAGTGGAGGACTTACAAAGAGGTCTGGGCTTTTATATTTTGCGATGAGCGATCACCGATATCACATTGGCGTGTCGCATCGGCGCTTTCAAAGGGGGACCTTTACATATGACATGCATTCGACCCGATGGGTCGGACCCAATAGCATTATAAATAATTTCTGATAAATTTTCAGTGTTTTTGCATGTATTTTCAAGTATAAAGAAACAGAGGATTGGCCGGTTAAGATATGCATTGAAACCCGAAAGGCGAACCCGATAGAAAAGATATATATGTGTGGACCTTTGATATTTAAAAGTGGCAAAGCAAGAAGGATTTCTCAGTGGCGCAGAACTGGTTAAAGCAAGCATGGAGCAGTATAGCACAGCAGGCAGCTGCCTTCAATTCACAGTATGGCCGAGGAGGAAGCAGGACACCACCGATCAGTTCAGAGCATTCAATGATTATGGGTTTCACCGATATTTCATGCCACCTGCTCAAAGGAGGACTGCAGAGCAACAGAGGGGTAAAATCCATCTACCAACATAGTCAGATTTGTATCAGAGGCCCATTTCCGAATGTTAATGTGGTGTTGACCATTCTGTAATGAAAAATATATTGTGAAACACACAGCAGTGCGAATAAAGTAGAGTAGAATAGGGGAGGAGCGTTGTAATTTTTGTGTGGAGCTTATGCATTGTAATGCATAGCATTGAAATGTAATGTGAATTCTTTTTATTACAGCAGTATATGTAAAAGTCTGTTTTTACAGCAGCAAACGAAAATGAGATTTTTACACACAGCAGTGTAAAATCTCAGGAGGAGACAGAGTAATATTTTGTTGTTGAAATATTTTTTTTGTGAATCCCTCTGAGTGAAAGACGATGAATTTTGTATCAGGAATTTTATTTTAATGAATACAAATCTTTTTATGGGTGTGTAATACTCTGTTCTCATAAATAAATTAAAGCTTCCCTATGTTAAGATCCTGGAGAAAAATAGAGCATTGTCTCTGTGTTCAGTTAGTTTGTTTTTGGAATTTTACTAGAAAAATTTCCCCAACAGTGGTATCAGAGCTGATCCAGGCTCTTTGAAGGTGTTAAAGAAGCTGAAGGAAGGAGTTTTTTTTTTGCTGCAACAACTTCTCCAGCAGAATGAAGTCTCAGGCAAAAGAATCCAAAGTATTTCTCTAAATTTTTTTTGTGTTACTGCTGAAGAAACAGTGAGTATTTTAAATACACAGTCAAATATTTGAAGCATAGCAGAGAGTGCTAGGAATGGCCAGCACCAGCACTAGCATGGGTATCTTTAATACCCAGCTCCCACAGTTTAATGGGAAAAACTATGACTATTGGGCAATAACCATGAGAGCCCTGTTTGCCTCACAAGATTTATGGGAATTAGTTGAGGATGGGTTTGAAGAACCAGCATATGAAAATGAGTTTAATAGATTAACTCAGGCAGAGAAGGATCTGTTGAAGAGCAATAGGAAGAAGGATTCAAAAGCCCTTGTATTTTTGTATCAAGCAGTGGACCAGAGTGTGTTTCCAAGGATAGCAGCAGCCAAGACATCCAAAGAAGCATGGAAAACTCTCAAGACAGCCTATCAAGGCATGGAGAAAGTGAAGACAGCAAAACTACAGTTGCTGAGGAGAGATTTTGAGAACCTGTGCATGAAGGAGTCAGACAATATTGACTCATTCTTCACACATGTAATTGGTCTGGTCACACAGATAAGGACTCATGGAGAGACTCTTGAAGAAAGGAGGATTGTGGAGAAAATATTGAGAGTCTTACCCTCAAGGTTCCATGTGATTGTCACCACCATAGAAGAGACAAAGGATCTCTCAAACTTTTCAGTTGATGAACTTCATGCATCACTGATAACACATGAGCAGAGGTTGAGTAGAAATGAAAACTCATCTCTAGAGCAAGCCTTCAAGACCCAGATGTCCTTTGGAAGAAGAAGAGGTCAAGGCAGAGGAAATAAGAGAGGAAGAGGCAGAAGCCAAAACAGAGGTGGAAGGAAGAGTCCAGCAAATGCTCAAGGAAGAGGTAGCAATCCAAATCAAAACCAAGGCCAAGGCAACAGTCAACAAAGTGGACAACATCATGCTCAAGGACAAAGGTATGAAAAATCCAATGTCCAATGTTATTATTGTAAAAAATATGGCCATTATGCAAATGAATGTAGGAAGAAGCAGCATGATGTGAGTAATAGACCTAACGCAAATATCACTAGAGAAAATATTAGCCAAGATAATGTACTTTTAGCTTGTAACATGGCTGAAACAAACAGTGAAGATATATGGTTTCTAGATTCCGGATGTAGCAACCATATGACAGGAAACATAGCCTTGTTTTCTGCGTTAGATCAAAGTGTGAACTCACAAGTCACACTTGGGACTGATAGCAAAATTTCTGTTATGGGTAAAGGAGAAGTTAAAATATTTACAAAGAAAGGTGAAAAGGAAACCATAACCGATGTCTATTATGTTCCTGGAATGAGATGTAACCTCTTGAGTATTGGACAGCTTGTTCAAAAAGGTTACAATGTTTTCTTTGTGAATGATGTATGCACCATCATGGATAGAGCACCCAGCAAACGATGCATTGCTGAAGTAAAGATGACAAGGAACAGGATGTTCCCTCTCAGAATAAGGGCAGATTTGAAAAACAAAGAAGTAATTGCAGCAGTTACCCAAGAGGCTTTCCAAAGTGTGCCAAAGGATGAAAATTGGTTGTGGCACTTGAGATTTGGACATCTCAACTTTGGAGGTCTTAACTTGTTGAGTAGAAAAGGAATGGTAAGAGGATTACCATTGATAGAGAAACCAGACAGCCTTTGTGAAGGTTACATCTTAGGGAAACAACACAGAGAAAGTTTTCCATCAGGGAAAAGCATAAGGGCAAAGGCACCCTTAGAGATTGTCCACTCAGATTTATGTGGACCGATGCAAAATCCATCATTAGCAGGCAGCTAGTATTTTCTAACATTTATTGATGATTTTACAAGAAAGACTTGGGTTTATTTCTTGAAGAACAAAAGTGAAGTGTTTGAAAAATTCCGAAATTTCAAAGCACTTGTGGAAAATCAAAGTGGGCTACGTATCAAAGTTTTAAGAACTGATAGAGGAGGTGAGTATATCTCCAAGGAATTCCTACGGTTTTGTAGAGAAAATGGAATTCATAAACAATTTACATCTAGGTACACCCCGCAGCAAAATGGAGTTGCCAAAAGGAAGAATAGGACCATCATGGACATGGCGAGGAGTATGTTAAAGGCAAAGCATTTGCCAAATGATTATTGGGCTGAAGCTGTATAGTGTGCAGTATATATCTTGAATAGGTGTCCTACAAAAGTAGTGATGAACAAAGTGCCGGAAGAAGCATGGAGTGGGAGAAAGCAAGGAGTCACCCACATGAAGGTTTTTGGATGTGTGGCTTATGCACACATTCCAGATCAGCTAAGGAAGAAGTTGGACAGCAAAGGGGAGAAATCTACTTTCATTGGATACAGTGAGGAATCCAAAGCTTACAGGTTGTATATCCCATCTACCAAGAAGTTTTTGTGAGCAGAGATGTTTAGTTTATTGAGGAGGAAGCTTGGGATGGAAGCATAGAGAAAACAGTGAATGTTAAAAACTGTTTGTCTCATGATGAAGATGATGAGGAGATGGCTGAAATACATCCCCAAACAGTAGCACCAACACAAGGACAGCAAGGAACACCCTTGAGGAGAAATGAAATTGCTTTTCCAAGCGCACCACAAGGAGGAAATTCAAGTGCCTCTTCAAGCACTTGCACACCAAATGAAAGAGGTAAGAAATTCAGAAATTTAAGTGACATTTATGGTGAAGGTATGAACTCTTTATTTGCCTTGTATTGTCATGTTGATGACCCTATTCATTTTGAAGATGCAACTAAGGATAGGAAATGGATAGAAGCTATGGATGAGGAAATCAATGCCATAGAGAGAAACAAGACATGGGATTTGGTTGAGCTACCAAAAGGTAAAGAAGTCATTGGAGTCAAATGGGTCTACAAGACCAAGAGTAATGCTGAAGGCAAAATAGAAAGACACAAGGCAAGGCTGGTTGTCAAAGGGTATAAGCAGCAGTATGGGAGAGACTATGAGGAAACGTTTGCACCAGTTGCAAGAATGGAAACGGTGAGAGCAGTGTTGTCCATAGCAGCACAAAACAAATGGAAAGTTTACCAAATGGATGTGAAATCAACATTCCTAAATGGAGTGTTAATGGAAGAGGTTTATATTGAGCAACCTCTAGGCTATGAGAAGAAAGGCCAAGAGCACAAAGTGTGCAGATTGAAGAAAGCTCTTTATGGGCTGAAGCAAGTGCCAAGAGCATGGTACAGTAGGATAGATTCCTATCTACTGGAAAATGAAATTGCAAAGTGTGAGGAAGAACCCACCATTTACATCAAAGAGAAGGATGGTAAAATTTTAATTGTAGTATTGTATGTTGATGATGTGATTTTTATAGGTAATGATGACTACCTCATTGAAAATTTCAAATCAGTCATGAAAGAAGAATTTGAGATGACTGACATGGGTTTGTTGAGATACTTCTTAGGAATAGAAGTAGATCAAAATGAAAATGGGATTTTTATCTCACAAGAAAAATATGTAAATGAAGTGTTGGGCAGATTTAATATGCAAGAGTGCAAGGCAGAAATCACTCCCATGGTAATGGGATTAAAACTCAGCAAAGAGGACAGCAGCAAGGATTTTGATCCTAGCTTGTACAAGAGCATAGTTGGCAGCCTCATGTATTTAACTGCAACTAGGCCAGATTTAATGTTTGTTGTTAGTTTAATTTCTAGATTCATGGAGAGGCCAAAAGAAACACATTAGCAGGGAGCAAAAAGAATTTTGAGGAATGTCAAAGGTACTAAAAGGTTTGGAATTTTATATACTACTTCAGAATGTTCAGATTTAATTGGATACACTGATAGTGATTGGGCTGGAAGTGTAGATGATCGGAAAAGCACATCCGGTTATGTTTTTCACATGGGTTCAGGAGCTATTTCATGGGCTTCTAAGAAACAACCCATTGTAGCATTGTCTACAGCAGAGGTTGAATATGTGGCAGCTACAGCAGCAGCATGTCAAGTAGTTTGGATGAGAAGGATGTTAAGGAGCTTAGGCCAAGAGCAGGCAAAAGGAACGGTGATTTTTTGTGACAATAGCTCAGCTATTGCATTATCAAAGAATTCGGTGTTTCATAAGAGAACGAAACACAATGACACAAAGTATCACTACATCAGAGAATTGGTAGGCAGTGGAGAAATCACTTTACAACATTGCAGGACTCAGGAACAAGTTGCAGACATTTTGACAAAGCCATTGGACCAGAAAAGCTTTTAATTTTTGAGGAAATGTTTGGGTATGACTGAATGCCCAGCAGTTGAAATTAAAAGGGAGTGTTGAAAACGTAATTTCAACTGTGAAACAGTTGAGCCATGCAGCAGCATTAAGACAATAACCGTGCGCATGTATTCCTACCAAAACAGCTCCAGAAAATCACCAAGGATCGGAGCACAAGACATCACCGATGAGCAATCGCGGATATCACATCGGCGAGTCGCAGTGGAGGACTTACAAAGAGGTCTGGGCTTTTATATTTTGCGATGATCGATTGCCGATATCGCATCGGCGTGTCGCATTGACGCTTTCAAAGGGGGACCTTTACATATGACATGCATCCGACCCGATGGGTCGGACCCGATAGCATTATAAATAATTTCTGATAAATTTTCAGTGTTTTTGCGTGTATTTTCAAATATAAAGAAACAGAGGATTGGCCAGTTAAGATATGCATTGCGACCCGAAAGGTGGACCCGATAGAAAAGATATATATGTGTGGACCTTTGATATTTAAAAGTGGCAAAGCAGGTAGGATTTCTCAGTGGCGCGGAACTGGTTAAAGCAAGCATGGAGCAGTACAGCGCAGCAGGCAGCTGCCTTCAATTCACAGTATGGCCGAGAAGGAAGCAGGACACCACCGATGAGTTCAGAGCATTCAATGGTTATGGGTTTCACCCATATTTCACGCCACCTGCTCAAAGGAGGATTGCAGAGCAACAGAGGGGTCAAATCCATCTACCAACACAGTCAGATTTGTATCAGAGGCCCATTTCCGAATGTTAATGTGGTGTTGACCATTCTGTAATGAAAAATATATTGTGAAACGCACAGCAGTGCGAATAGAGTAGAGTAGAACAGGGAGTAGCGTTGTAATTTTTGTGTGGAGCTCATGCATTATAATGCATAGCATTGAAATGTAATGTGAATTCTTTTTATTACAGCAGTATATGTAAAAGTCTGTTTTTACAGCAGCAAACGAAAATGAGATTTTTACACACAGCAGTGTAAAATCTCAGGAGAAGACAGAGTAATATTTTGTTGCTGAAATATTTTTTTGTGAATCCCTCTAAGTGAAAGAGGATGAAGTTTGTATCAGGAATTTTATTTTAATGAATACAAATCTTTTTATGGGTGTGTAATACTCTGTTCTCAGAAATAAATTAAAGCTTCCCTGTGTTAAGATCCCGGAGAATAACAGAGAATTGTCTCTATGTTCAGTTAGTTTGTTTTTGGAATTTTACCGGAAAAATTTCCCCAACACGGATGTGGGATAAAAAGTATTATTAGTAATCTCAATTCAACTGCCTTGGGATTTCGAACTCTTGGACGTCTTCGGATAGGACACTAAGAATATGTAAAAAAATTACTTTAAGAGATTTGACTTTTAAAATTAAAATGGATCTAAACTAATTCAAAATATTTTAATTAATAATTATAATTATTAATATTATTTTTATCTATGGATTATCTTGATTATCTTGGTTCGTATATGCAAGAAGCAAAGTGGATCGCCACTGGTTATCTGCCAACGTTCGAGGAATACTTGGAGAACGGGAAAGTTAGCTCTGGTTGACTTCCCATCCAACCTTAATGTATTACGAGGTGATACTCGATGTTATCAGGTAATGTGGTATTATGATGTGATCCTAAATTTTGAGAATATTTTGAAATGTGATACATTAGAATCAAGTTTAATGATTTGGCATGTATTATTTTCAGATTAATAAGTGATATTACTAGGTAATGTGGTTGTTAAATGTTATTAGGTAAAATGGTTGTTATATATTCTGATAGTAAATTTTGAAAATATTTTGAAATTTGATAAATAAAAATAAATTTGAAATTAAAAGCAATTATTTTAATATTTAGAATAAATTAGCGAGAGTCCAACCTTTTTCCACTTTTCTTCTGCCTATGAATTTCCAAAAAATTTAAAACATTTACCATAAATCTTTATTAAAAGCTACGGTTAATTTTTGTTTTGGTTTTAAACTGTATAGTAATTGTATGGGCATGGTGATCACAGGAGGACAGGGCTCGTGGAGAAGAAACCTCGTGTATATCTTGTTATATGAAAGACCATCCTAGAGCAACAGAGGAAGATGCTCTTAATCATCTCAACATCATGATCAGTGGCGTAATTAAAGAATTAAATTGGGAGCTTCTCAGACCCGACAGCAGTGTGCCCATTTCTTCCAAGAAAATAACTTTTGACATTACCAGAGCTTTCCATTACGGATACAAATACCGAGATGGCTACAGTGTTTCCAGCGTTGAAACAAAGAGTTTGGTGATGAGAACCCTCCTTGAACCTATACCTTTATAACCAAATCTAGAATTTACAAGAAGTTGATATTCTGTTTAGGTTACCTAACTTTTGACATTACCAGAGCTTTCCATTACGGATACAAATACCGAGATGGCTACAGTGTTTCCAGCGTTGAAACAAAGAGTTTGGTGATGAGAACCCTCCTTGAACCTATGCCTTTATAACCAAATCTAGAATTTACAAGAAGTTGATATTCTGTTTAGGTTACCTAACTTAGGTCTCTGATTTTACTGTTCAAGCCATGTTGTGGGTAAGATATCCTGGATGACCAAACAATTAATATTTTATATGCTCACATATTACCGTAAATTTTAACACAACTGCATCTATCTCAGTGCTTATTGTTTCGCATAGCGTACTCCCAGATTTACAGTATTGACAGGTCATTACATCAAACTGTCATTATGTCATTAAATTTGAAGCTGTAATTCTTGGCATTGAAAGCATGGGATCACAACAGATTACAAGTAGTAATAAACTTAAATAATTACATATTTAATAAGAGTGAATATTACAAAGCTGAATTTATAATATTTAATAATAGTGAATATTTTTGAATTCAGTTTGTCTAGATAGGTCATTACATAAAACTGCCATTATGTCGTTAAATTTGAAGCTGTAATTCTTGAGTTTGTCATTGGAAGCATGGGATCACAACAGATTAGAAGTAGTAATAAACTTAAATAACTATATATTTAATAAGAGTGAATATTACAATGTTGAATTTACAATATTAAATAATAGCGAATATTTTTGAATTCAGGTTTATGTGATTCATATAGGCTTATACCACCTCAATAGCATCTCAAAAGACATTCAATTCACCATGGAGGAAGAAGAAAATGGTTGCATTCCCTTCCTTGATATTCTTATCATAAGGAAACCTTACGGAAAATTAGATTACAAGGTCTATCCAATGAAAACACACACAAAAAATTACCTTCACAGATACTCTCATCATCATCCCTCACAAAATATCAAGGTCATTAAAACCTTGGCTTCTAGAGCCTTGAAAATCTTTGTAGTTGATCATAAAGTTGATGAAAAATAACATTTAATAAAATTCTTTAGCAACCTTGGATACAACATGAAAGATATTAAGAATGCCTTCCAAAAAACTCTAAGTCATGAAGATAATCCTCCTAAATCTAACATCCATAACCCTGGGAACATTGCATACCTACCTTACCTTAAGTGAACCACTCACAATATTTCCAAAATCTTGAAGAAGAAAGAGATTAAAACATGTTTTAAACCTCAAACCATCATCAGACAAATGATGAGATCTATAAAGGATGACATTGAACACTTCCAATTTGAAGGTGTTTACAAGATAGAACGTTCATGTGGTAAATGTTATATTAGAGAAACTAAGTGTACCTTTAAAGAAAAAATCAAGGAGCACAAAGCAGACATAAGACACGAAAGAACAAAAAACTCAGCTATCGAAGAACACACTAACAATGTCAAACATCATCTCTCCATAGAGAATACAAAAATCCTTGTTAAAGAAAACCTCTATTACAAACTTAAGACTATAAAATCTCTTAACATTAAAAAGATCCGTAATAATATTAATAGAGATAATGACATTCAGATCAATAAAAATTGATAACCCCTCCTAAACAAAAATAATAATAGTAATTAATTCTTTCTAGTATATTATAAACATAATTAATATAAAGCTAATTTTATATTATATAATACATTATTAATTCATATAAACATTCTCATATATAATATATACAGCATAATATTATGATTTAATATATAGTTAAATTATAGAATTATTAATATAATAAAAATGGTTATTAATATTAATATAAATAATACTCGTATTAATATAGTTATGTTAGAAATATTAATATTAATAACTACTATAGCTTAACTAAAGTTTACACTTTTTAGCTGGTTATTTATTAAATTCTATGAATCTACTTTGCATTTAATATATATTATTTATATATTAAATTTTTAATTTAATTTGTTTGGTCATTTAAGGTTTGAATGACATATTCTTTTTATATTTATTATTGTTTATATTGTTGACTAAACAAGAGGTTCCAAAACATTAACTATAATACCTAAATTTGTGGATCTTCTTCTATTTAACCATTTAAATTACAAAAATCTTAAAATAATAAATTAAATATAATTTTAAAATAATATTCAAATTGAGTTATCTCGTATATAATTATAATATATTATTTTTTAATTTAAAAAAATTATAATTTTTAGTTTTATGTTGTTTTTTGGGTTAGTTAAAGGTCCAATTTTATTATATAAGAATATTATTTAATTTTAAAAATAGATATTTTATATTAATTTTTTTAAAAACAATTAAAGAAATTATTATCCAAATTAGTATTTATAAAAATGATAACATTTCATTTTTTCATTAATAATATTACTATTAATTAAATTATATATATATATATATATATATATATATATCACATTCTTGCTAGTAACATGATGAGTTATAATACTTTGATAAATAAACTTAAATATTATTATATAAAAGTCAATTTGGTTATTTGGCATGGTTCCAATACTTGCTTGTAATGATTTGTGCCAATGAATATTGTTGTATTGGCTTCAAGTCTTGTGAATTCTTGAATAAGTATATATGTGGGATAGCTTAGTACCAACAACTTCATTCTAATCCTCAAATTGAAAGAAAGACTAGATTTTTTCCATATATCTATATATATATATATATATATATATATATATATATATATATATATATATATAGATATATATATATTCTAATTTATATTTTAAATACTTAATCAGATTTAATCAAGTTTTTCCAATAGTATCAAAATGTGTTTAATTTAAATGAATAAAATAAAGTAAAGAGTACATTGAAATATGTTTTTAATTATTTCTTTTTCTTGTGTCACTCAATTTAATAATCATGAACATTTTAATTGGGAGAACTACCTTGTCTTTTATAATTTTAGTATCTTTCTATATTCATTTATGAATTCAAGTTTTTTTTTTTTTTTTTTCTGAGTAAAGACTAATTCTATTAAGTAAAATATAGTACAATCATGAGAAACAAGAGACCGGCAGACCAGAAATGATGAATTCATCAACCTCGGTCCCGGAGAGAAGATTCAATCTCAGAGCTACATCAAATAACTTGAGAGCAAAGACTGACTAACTGACTTTTACCCCACAGGGGCAGAAACTACAACACAATGTTTTTTCCCTTTCTTTTTGTTAACTTTTGTCCAGCCATCATGGGGAGTATGAGCTAAAACAACTTGAAGACTGGAATTCTCTATCTTCGAGATCTCCTTTTCTGATTCAGAGGAGGAAGTCTCATGGGCGCGTTTCTGGGAGATTGCTGTGACATGGGTGTGCCCCTGAGTATCCGTGGGCGGATCCATCGGCTGAGGCGCCTGGTCCGGTTCTGAGTCGCTTTCCTCATCCTCCGAACTTGGGGAGCCTGAGCTCCCTGCTGGCGGCGGAGGACAGGGAGTCCAACGCTTGGGTTTGGTTTTTGCGAAGTTGCCCTTTTTCGTTCTTGCTGTCAGCGATGGGCAGGAGTTCTGCAAGTGCCCTGTTAGGTGACAATGGCGGCATCGGAAGGCAGTGTTTTCGTAATCTAGAATCTGGGTCCAAACAGTGTCATTGATCTTGAGATTAATTTGCTCTGGCAGTCCCTTGCTTAAATCTAGCTCCACACATATTCTAGCATATGTATAGAGACCTTGTTGTTCCCTCTCGTAATCTCCCATAAAAAAGCAACCCAAGGTGTTGCCTATTTGCCTGTATACTTCTATGCGCCACAGGTGTATTGGAAGATTTGGAAGTCTGATCCAGACAGGGGCTTTAGTGATGACTGCAGAAGCTCGGTCAAAGTCTAGGAACCATGGAGTTAAGAAGAGGCCTGCTGAACCCATGAACCAAGGGCCTTCGTCTAAGGCTTTTTCGTAGTGCTCGGGATTATCGAACAACACTATAAAATATCCCTCTGCACAGAAATAAACCTTGCAACGGTGAGTCCAGTTGTCATTGATCTAGTCATAAAGCTCCTTTGAGCGTGGCTAGAGCCCATTGAATCTGCAGATGATGGCCCTTTAAGCGAATTTTTGGGTGTCGTGTGCAAGGTTAGCGTAGGAGATCTCAACAGAGGGAACCTCCTCCAATTTGTCAACCAAAAAAGGCTTGGGTTTGGGAGGTTCAGGGGATGTGGGAATCTCAGAGCGGACTGCAGCTTTGTAGGAGTATGGAGGAGCAGAAGAGGATTGACCTGCAGCTCCACCTCTCAAGCGAAAGGAAAACACTAAAGAGCTGTTGTTTTTTATGCTGTAAAAAGAGAGAGGAAGAGGATCATCGAGCTGTTTACCTTGGAAAATAAGTCTCTGTAGGGCTGAGGGTATCCCAAGTCTATGCTCCAGATTTTCTTTGAGGTTCTGCACTAGATCTGTAGGGTTTACCCATTGCAGAATGGTCTTGCCAAAGATCTGTGCGATTTGAACCTGAAAGGGGGCAGGGGAATTTTCAAAAGATTTCTGGAGCAGCACGGGGCCAGAATCTTTTGAGTCTCCCATCTCTTGACGCAAAGGAGGCAGCAGGGGAGAAGAAATCTTCTGCCCAAGGTATCTTTTGCTCCAACTCGGATCCGCTGCAAAGGGAAGGGCGACAGATCTGTAGAGAGGCCACTGATCAGTGGAGGGGCCAGATCTGCCATGGCTATGCGCGTCTGTGCTCAATGCATGGAAATTCGTCTCTTCCTTCGGCTCAACCTCCGCTTGGAGCTTCAACTCGGGTTCGCGCCTCCAGTAGACCCTGAAACGAGCCTCCCTTTCAGCAGCATATCCGCGCAGAGGCCAAGCGGCGGCCGAGGACAAGGAGGCGACGGCGGCGGCAGCTTTGCAGCTAGGGTGCGGCTCCGGCTCCGAATCTCTGCTCAATGCCTGCTTCTCAAGTGCTGAGGAATGCTTCGGCCTGTTGATCTGGATTCGGTCTTCCCCTTCAACGGCAGAGAGCCGAGGCCAAGCGGTGGCCGAGGGCGCTGAGGCGGCGGCGTCTGTAGGGTTCATCTTCGAGCAGTCTATTACTTTTTGAATCATTTATGAATTCAAGTTAATAATGAATGGATTTATATATTTGTATTATTAATAATCTAAAATTATTTTGTTAATATTTTTTATAATAAATTATAATAATACTTTAATTAGGATAGATTATTATATATATATATGTATACCATTTATTAAAATATAGTATGAATAACAAAATGTAAAAGTATGAATGAGTTTTTAAAATATTTAATTTTCATTTATGAAAATTTTATATGTATTTTTAAACAAATAGTAATATTCTATTTTTTCTTTAAGATATAATGTATATGTTCATGTTATATGTTGCTTTAATATCTAACTGTAGGTGTTTTTTTAAACAAATTGGTAGAGTTGTAGAGAGTAGTCAATTCTAGAATCATTATTTTTGTTGTTTTGTTTTTACTATTAAATTATATATATATTTTTGTTTGTTATTACTATTAAATTTCATATATTTTTATGTTAATAGATGTGTTTATTTTGAAATTAGACTTCTAGAATTTTAGGCATTAATTTATTATAAGCATCAAAATATTTATTTCATGGTACAATTTACATTTCTAAAATTTAAATTAAAAAAAAATAAGAAGAAAATTTTAAAAAATTATAAGATTATTATTATTATTGATAAAAAGAATTAATATATAAGTTATATAAATATATATAAATGACAAGATTCTTAAACATGTCGATTCACTTTGGGATTCTTAATTTGTAAAGAGGCTTTGTTACAATACCATGGACCAATATCATGTCTTATCAATACCACATGCCCAAAAAACCATATATTATTTCATATGATATTTTTTTGAATTAATTAATTAAATTAAAAGAGCAAAAGGGCATAAATACTTTGGAGATAAATCTCAACCTTTGACTTGTGGATACTACTAAGAATATTCTGGAATATTCTATGGAGATTAAATCCCTATCATCCACCTAATAATTATTGATAATTAAATTAAAAAATTTGGAATGCCACTCATGAGTCAAACCTCCATAGAGAGGACATGTGTCATGGTTGGAGGCATTGTTCATAGCACTAGAGGTATAGAAGGTTCCTTTTAACATATAAGGCACTTATTTTCCTTTTAGACCATGGTCTAGGCCCATAAACACATCATTACTACCCAAAACCAATTAATAGTAGTCATAATCTACTTAGATATTTCAATGCATGTTTCACCATGCTTGAGCTTGAGAAGCTTTATTAAATACTTGAGGCCTTTGTAATACTTCCCTAATCATTGTCGTAATGCAAATATCAATTGATGTTATGGAAAATGACATAATGTCCCTTAGTAAACCACTCATAGTCAAAATATGCCAAAAGCATGTAATGTTTAGTGGAATGTTGATGTTTTTAATTTTAATTAAGACTATGAAGAGCCATCTAGAGACAAGGTCATTGTTATTATCCCATGACCTTGGTTAGACATCTAGACCACTTCTTGATGCACAGTTATCCAAGTCATGGCACCAACAACAACTTTGGAAGTAATTTATAACTATCAAAGGTTTAATGTGGCGGTTCGAGGTCTCACTCGTGGTGCTTAAGCATGAGAAGCATGATTTAGGAGTAGCGTCTCTTGTTTCACCCATTCAACTATGGTCATGGACCTAAGACCTACCCACAATGTCTAAGACTTCAGAATTTTGTCCATATTCAACCAATATGTTAAAGACTTTCTAGAGAGGACTCATGTCATTATTTCTAGGTTCTAGGCTAAATAAAATTTAGTGAGCGATTAATATCATTATTTATTGCTTAACCATGTTTATGCATTGACAAGCATCTCCAAAAATGTATTCATGGTGCATATATCTCATCTTAAGGCTAAATACCCCTTATAAAGTTCTTACATATTGGTTCAAGTAATTGTTTAAAGACCACAAGCTTAAGAAGCTTCACTAAGATCCTAAGGGTATTGTTTCCATTCTTTGATGATGGTCAAGGGCCTATGAACCATTCATGGTCTCATGTGGTGGTTTGAGGAAGTTTTCATAGAAATTAAGGGTGCTCACATGGGATGTTACCAAGTTTTGGTGAAATGGGAGCACGTGAGCATAGAATTTTTATGAACATGCATGCATTCTCATAAACATGAGAGTGTTCCTCTTTTTTAGCTTTGGCCTTTGCCAAACCTTCGCGTTGGGTTTCTAACATGGCATATGAACATGCACACATTATTTAAAAAATAAAGTGCACATATTTTTTTTTAAATTAATGTATGCACATTCCTCTGTGTATTAAGAAAGGTTGCATGGTTTCATTATTTCCCTAACCGACATGGTTTCCCATTTGTTAACCATTTTCCAACACAATTTGGCATCGCATGATTTGGCATGTATTATTTTCAGATTAAAAAGTGATAAGTGATGTTATTAGGTAATGTGGTTGTTAAATATTATTAGGTAAAATGGTTGTTATATATTCTGATAGTAAATTTTGAAAATATTTTGAAATTTTATAAATAAAAATAAAGTTGAAATTAAAAGCAATTATTTTAATATTTAGAATAAATTAGCCCGAGTCCAACCTTTTTCCACCTTTCTTCTGCCTATGAATTTCCAGAAAATTTAAAACATTTACTTTAAATCTTTATTAAAAGCTACGGTTAATTTTTGTTTTGGTTTTAAACTGTATAGTAATTGTATGGGCATGGTGATCACAGGAGGACAGGTGTCATGCCCCTACACCTGCGGTAGTCTTTCAACCGTTTATAGCAAGGTGCAGCACCACCGAACACTTTCTTTTCACCAATACTTATGTTCATGGACTACGCCTAACCACTTGTCTACTTAGTTTGTGTTTCTCAACTAAGTACTATTATTATTCCTTTATACCAATGAACACCCATATACATTCATTATCCACAACAATTATAATTAACAAGACAATTGCACAGTATAAAGGGAGGGGCAACTCCCTCAACAATGAGTCTGCTCGAATATATTATATTAATAAACTTTTCAATATTTACAAGTATACTTGGAAACACAAAGTTTCATACTTAGCCAAATTTACAACTTGCGACACCACCATGTGTCAACCGAGTTCCTTGCCCAAGTTGGGCAGGCGCGCACTCACACGAGCTGCCAATTGCACTCCTTAACTGAACTTCGTTTACCGCTGCACGACAGGCGAGCGACCTCCCCCAAGTCACCCCGTGTTTCCTCTTGCACGACGGGCGGGCAACCTACCCGAGTCACCCCAGTCACCTTCGTTTCACTCGACGGCGACCTCACCCAAGTCTCCACCGCATAAACTTGTGCGCCGGGTGGGCAACCTCACCCGAGTCACCACCTGCGCTCCAACCGAACGGCGGGCGCCTTCACTCGCGCCCTCACCCGATAACTGAAACCTGTGCGATGTCACCATGTAGCTCTACCCGTGAGTGGGCGCATAGACCTGCACCTCCGCTCGACCTCTTAACACTTCTTTGCACTTTTTTCTTGTCACCATAGGCTCCTTCGCATTCCTTGATCGAATGATTGAGTTCAAATGTGTTGTTTGCTCCCCATCCATGCGCATAATATATACGCTCCATGGGTGGTCGTGCCACCCATGGCCGACCTGCATTTCTACTGTCCAGCAGACGCCTTCGTTTGTTAATTCCTTTGGTCGGCCTATCTAACCAATGCCCGAATTATCAATCCTCCACCGTCGGCTTATTCGTATGAACCCACCAGCTCGTCCTCTATAAATACATGACTCGCTCCAACACTTCGCATGCACGCTCCCAAGTGTTCGTTCTGCCATTTTGTTAACTCGTGCACTTGGTTGCCTTAGCCAACTCGTTGCACTTCGGCATCGATGGCCGTGGTAAGAACCGCAAGTCCTTACATCCTCCTCCACCTGAAGTCATTGTCGTCCTCGACAATATCCCATCCCAGTTGTTGTAGGGAAAAGTATCCAATACGGAATGACCCTATCCCACTCTAAGGGTGATAGTACCTCAGCAACAACCGAATGCAAAGTTATTCAAGATTACTTCTTTATGAGATGTAAGAGAGGGGAGAAAGAGATCCACTAACCGTTATCTTCCGCTAATGGTTGATCCAATCTTCTCTCTTTGCTGCTTGCTCCCAGCTCCTTGCTCTTTCACTGGCCCAGCTACACAGAGATCCTGCAAAAGCACAAGAAAGGGAAACTACAAGAAGCATACATCCATAATTGATTCAAGGATTAGAATAAATCAAATATACAAGCATCAATTCGCCATAGAGACACATGCATATAGAAGAACCTCAAATGCTTTATTAATGGAAGAAGTAAAGTTCTGAGAGTGTTACAACCATAAGAGGCCCAATCCAGCAACACCTCCCAGCAGAAAGAAATCTCCTCTTCACCTCCTTCAAAGCAATCACCCAATAGTTCTATGCACAAACCAACAGCACTTCCTTACATTCACAAAATTCCAGCCTCCTTAGACCTCATGAGAGAGCTCTATATATAGGAGTTTTGGAGAAAGGATGAGTCAGCTTGAGGCTGGCATGAAGCTGACTAGTGTCCTCTCCCATTTCAGTTATACTTCAGTTCTTGAGTCCACTTGGAGTTTCTTGCTTCCACTTGGAGATCTAGATCCTCTTACTCATCACAAGGCGAATTCCCTTATCCAAGTGTCATTTTGGAAGCTTCCTGGGCATTTGACACCTTGCAGAATGACTGTGCCACTTGGCCAATCTCGCCCAGCGCAGGTAGCCTTCATTGCTTTTGACATTTAGCGCAGGTACAGAGTGGAGCAGTTGACATTCAGCGCAGATGCTCAGTGGAGCAGTTGACATGATCCAGAAATAGCTTGTTTTTGAGTGTTTTCAGGTGGAGAACTGATTTTCAGTGCTGTGGTTTGCTGACCTTGTTCCTCTAGGGGTAGGAACAACATGTTTAGGGACTTTGGATCCCTTAGATTATTGACATTTCATGCTTCATGCTGTAAGGCACAAAAATGTCTATAACAGTTGCCCCCTAAAGTATGAGGTCGTTTATCAGGTGAAATGCTTTATCAGGAGGATCCGAAGTTCATTCAATCGCTGAGAGGAGCCCTGTAATAAAATACAATACAATAAATTATTTTTCATTCTGCTTTCATGATCTAGCTGAGGCGGGCATTCCCATGCTCAGCTTTATAAATTCATTTTGGTACATAGAACAGACGATCGTCTGATGGTAGACTGATAATTCTCGGCTGAGATTATCATCCTTTGAGTAGGATGATCATCTGCTGCAATGATGTACATAACAAATGTCTTTATATTTCCTGAATATATATCGCAGCCCGGATGGATGAAACTAGATCCGGGGTCTTCAAACTCGTTCGATCTTCACTCTAAGTACAAGTCGATCCATGTGAGAATTGCGCTGAAGTCGAACATGGAAAGACATCGCTTGATTACCAGTCAATAATGTAAACCGTTAACAAGCGCGAGAGGAATCACCAATAATGACAATGACCCTCAAGGTACTGCAGTACAATTTACGTGGTGTGAATAAAGGACTTGGCGTCGAACACCACGCAAAATCTTCTGGTCGAAGGTCATTAATGTATACCTGTCGCCGGAAGTGAGAAACTTGCCATTGAGGCATGCAAGCTTCAAAGTACTGAGGGGGTTGTTCCTAGATCAACTTCTTGGATAATGAGCTGAAGTCGACAAGAAGTGATCCGTCAAAGGAGGGCCTTGATGAATCCCACATCAGTGACGCGGAACGGAGCTAATGATTTTAGTGGAGGTGAAAACAATCTGTGAAATATGATTCAGGGTGGCGATCATGAGTGGATGAAGGATAATGTATGGCAGTGGATGGGACACGGTTGACTCTTTCTGAACAACATCTCTTGAACATATAACGACACTGATGTGATGGATCGGTAGCATTACCCCAAATGTGGATGGTTTGGCGAGGACCATGGTGATGAGACCCGTGAATGAAACAACCCAACCCGATGTGATACGGAGGACAAAGTGTCATGTTCAAGAGCGACTTGCTACCATTAAAGCTTTGAGGTTCTCCCAATTTTTCCCCAGTCATTTCTGACCAGTACCTCTTTATTTTTGTCAAGCTTGAGGAGGATAACATATGCTTGTTCTATAACCTACCCTTCGGGCAAGCCCATCGCTATGTTTTAACGAGCTTAGCGATAGGGAAACTCGTTCTCGTGTAAAGACAAGTTTGTCGCTATTTAATCATTTTAACGAGTCTAACGACAAGGAAAACTCGGTCCTTTTCAATTTTAGAGAGTCTGAAAAGGTACAGAAAGTTAACTCCAAAATTCCTTTTTCGTCATCTAATCCCTTAAGTCCGAAAAAGTATAAAACACTACAGAAGGGATGAATTTTCGATAACTTTAACGAGCCGAATAAAACAAGCGCTCGACCTTTTTGTGCAATAATCCCTCAGGTCCAAAAAGATTAAAATCTACGGGAGGGATAGCTCTTCCGGTCACTTTAACGAGCTGGAAGGCCAAAACTCGGCAAACTTTTCATATTTTACGAGTCAGATGAAAAGAGCTCAAAGAAGACTCGTCTTTTGAGAAACGAGTGATAAACAGGGATAGCAGTAGATTCCAGGTACAGGTTGGAATTTTCCAATCACGGCAGTGTCACAAGGATGGCTAGGTGAGATCACTCTTCGCAGCTGTTCCTCAAAATAGGTAAACAATCATATGGAGGTGAACGATTGGCCAAATGAAATGGAGGTGGCGGGTGCAAACACGACCAAGGCTTTTATGGCTAATAAATTTACGATCACGATGGTTATTTACCGGTACTGGGTTCATTTTTTAAAGAGCTTGAATGCGCCAAAACACTGCTCAATCTTATGTTTATTTTTTAACGAGCATGAACTATGCGCTAAAACTGCTCGGATCTCGCTTTTCTATTTTTTAACGAGCATAAATTCCGCGGTAAAACTACTCGATATACCAGTCATAAGATAAGAAATGTCTCCTGTGAGATAGCTATTTTTTATGGAGCTTTATCTCACGAAGCTATGCTCCTCATATCCTTTCTTTATGCAAGTTTGGAAACGGCTAATCCTACGAGTTTAAAGGGTTAGACCTACAGGTTTAAAGGGAGGACCTAAAAATTTAAAAAATAAATAGTCGTCCCTTGCTTGCACTCCAAAAGGTTGCATGCCCCCAGGTATAAAATACAATTTCAAGGCTGCCCCTACTTATCCGATAAAACATTTGTTTTAAAGGGTGAGGCTTACCTCTTTCAGGTTACCCAAAGATCGTTCTGTTAATCTTTCAAACTGAACACTTCTTCAGCGATGTCTATCGAAATAGACAATGGTGGGTGAAAAACAGATTATTTCACTCACATAACTTTGACAAAAGAATCTTATTCCAGAACAACCCCTTTTCCTAGACGGACGGGGTACGTACTAGTCATATTCTCCCGTGGAAATTCTACTTTATACCCAAGGTTTCCTCTGCCCAAAACAGACCAGGATGCATGCCTCCTGGGTTCCAGTCCCATCTTTCCGAATCACTCGCATTCATCGGGAAGGAGGACTGGGGGTGGAGACATTTCTTGGGTGAACAGACCATTGAGGGTTGGTATTTGACTATTTGCGATGCGTGATCCCGGAAATGAAAGTTGGTCTACGAGCTTGACCATTCTTCCTTCGTGTGGAAAACACATTACTCTAAAGAGTGAGGAGACTATAGCTCCCATGCAATATATATAGTCTCGTCCAAGGAGTAGGTTATAATCCAAGGGTCCTTGAATGACCATCACGTTCATTTGAACGGTCTTCCCTTTCAATGTAACAGGCACATTGGGGAGGATCCCTAATGGTCGACTGGTTCCTTTATCAAAACCCGAGAGATTTCTTATCTCAGGCAAAAGCTCCGGGGAACCCAGTGCTTTCCACGCAATAGAGGAAAGGATACTCACAGATGCCCCTTCATCAATGATAGTTCCAGCCATTACCATTCTGTAAATTTGGACTATGATTCTGAATGGTATACTGGCTGGTAACCGGGGTCTGCCTAGTTGGTTCCAATCAAAGGACACAACCAGGTTGCTTGGTGGAGGGACCGAATACACAGCCGGATATGACCCTGACGATGTTCCTTCCTGCGATAAAGGAATGGGCACATTGCCCTGATGCTCATCAGAGTCGGTGTTGATGAAAAGAATCTGGATGGTGTCATCCTTACTCTCTTCAGTGAGGGTGTCATTTGAAGACGAATCTTCAGTGACGGTGTCATTTGAAGATGAAACCTCTGAATGCGGAACCGGGTCAACTGCCGTATCGACCTTTAGACTTTCTTCTGGTCTGGATTCAGTAGGTTCATTTTCAATGACTGATGACTCAGCTGACCACTTGAGCGGGCCAGCTGTATTTTCAACCAACGAAGGACTTGGCACGAGTTTTTTGTATCCAGGAGGAAGTCTCAATGGTGAAACCGGGCGATCTTCCAAAACTCTCTTCGCCTCGTCTAAGAAGGGACAACGGTGGATGGCGTGATTGCCTTCACACAGTCTGCAGGGGGATCTTGCTCCCCCTCTTTGTCTTGAACCTTCACTTTCGCTGGTTGACGGTAAGCAATCAACATGGCTATCAGAGGTTGATGCTCCCGAATTGTGCAACCGAGGGGACCAGTCCCTTAGTATCCGAGGAATACAGGGACAATCTCTATGGAAGTGGCCTCCTTTACATATGACACATGGAGATTTAGGCCCGGTCTGTGCTGTGTGTGGATTTTTGTCAGATGTCTTTTGCTTGCCCCCAGTCGCCTTAGGATCCTTCTTCTTCTTTTCTCCCTTCTTCTTCTCCTTCTTCTCCATGGGAGCTTGGCTTTTGCCGGCTCTACCTTGCGAAGATGAAGGATTGGAGGAAGAGTTATAGGAAGTTGAAGGCTGGTGGGCAGCTCTAGACTGATCTAACTGTTGACTCGACTGTTCAGGAACCGTGGTGTTCTGAACTACATTGGTTGAGAATAGCCAAATAGGTAGGCCAATTGTCAGTCCTGGAAGCGACAATGTGGCCATGTGGGGCGCACCAACTTCTCCCCAAGAGGAGAAAGGACTAGGATTTCCATCATGTGGAGTTCCTTGGTTGGGGCGTTCCATTTTATCAACCTAAAGATCAACGTAGGAATAGGAGGTGATTATGTTCCGTTTAAAATGAATTTTATAACGACGCTTTAGACACAACTTGCTTTTTCACTTTTTAAGAGTCGAGAAAAAGCTAAAGATGACTCTAGTCTCCTTCGATATTTTAACGAGCCCGAAGTGACAAATGCTCGGATGGAATTTTTCAGTTATAGAGTTTGAAAAAGGCCAAAAGAAACTGCTCTGGAGATCTAGGCAGAGGGTGTGCCAAACCTTTCGCAAAACCACAGAATACGTTTTACGGTACGGGTGGTCAATCTTCGTGAATGCTGTGTTCACTGCATTGCGATCAGTAGGGCGGCCGACACGGTTTCCTATGGATAAAGGCTTTGTTCCTATAGGGGTCTCCCAATATATACGCGACGGTACGTGGGAGCACAAGTCCGTATTGATACTTATCGCTTCACCGTGGAGGAATCACCCAACCACTCAACGCTAAGATATCACGTTTAACGACGCCGGAACACGTCTCTAGCTTAGACCTCTATGTGTTTGCGTTATGTTTCAATGCGTTGTTATGTAAATTCAATTCATTTTAATGTTGATCTTGTTTAGCAGTTTGCCTTTATGGATCACCACGAGATGTATAGTAACACTCCTAAATGCAGTCTAAGATGATAAGCAAGCTTTTCAATCTTTCAACTTTGAAAATCTTAACTACTGAGGGAAAAGAAAGATAACACCTTTTCACACAGATCATGGAGCACACACTAATGCACTTTTTTCCTAAATCATCATACAAGCTGTCATAATGCACATGCACAATGCAGGTATTTCTTTTCTCTTTCTTAATGTTTGTGCGACACAAAAAGAAAGCTGTCGTATAATTTTGAATTCAATTTCAAGTGAAAGCAAACAAGCTTGTCCAAAATCAAAAGACACCTTAAGATTTACTTGTTTCGACACTAGAAATATATAAATCCAAACCAAATGACGAAAGCAAAAGCTCAATCAGCTATGAACAACAAACAAACTAACTCTTAGGATCAATACGACACTTTATCACAGGTCTAGATCTAAGAGGCCACATCAAGACTGGTTCACTTTCGTTATGGGAAACTGTAAATGATACAAGAAATACACAAAGAACAAACATAGTTTCTTTATACAACCGAGGCGGAACAGTGACAAGGAAAGTTGGTTTCAGATAGGCACATTGACTGGTAACAGACAGCAAAAACAAGAGTGAAAACAGGGCAAGAAACAGCAGGAAACCCCAGTAGCACAAGGCAAGACTGGTCCAGCGCAAGTGGGACACTGTCTGTTTGACCTTTAGCGCAGGTAGCCCCTTCGGGAACTGCGCTGAAATGCAAACAGCCTTTGTACAGCCTGCACTGAAGAACGAAACTTTCATTTCTCTTGGTTTCCGGGTCACAGATTACTCAAAAATTCACAGTTTTTGCTCAAATCAGAAGCTATCAGTCAAGGACACACTAAGGGACGACAAGGAGGATGAAAAGCTATCACTAAGAGTTTATTAGAGTCCTTGTGGATCAGCTCTTCAAATCATAAACTTGCCCAGAAACTGAGCTAGAGCAGCTGCCCTCTACTTTGTATTTGAAAGATTCAAACACAGTTCGATTCGGTACTTCCTTTGTTTATGAAATGAATAGCAAAAACACAAACAACCAACAAGATACGATCCCCAGTGGAGTCGCCAATTTGTTGTAGGGAAAAGTATCCAATACGGAATGACCCTATCCCACTCTAAGGGTGATAGTACCTCAGCAACAACCGAATGCAAAGTTATTCAAGATTACTTCTTTATGAGATGTAAGAGAGGGGAGAAAGAGATCCACTAACCGTTATCTTCCGCTAATGGTTGATCCAATCTTCTCTCTTTGCTGCTTGCTCCCAGCTCCTTGCTCTTTCACTGGCCCAGCTACACAGAGATCCTGCAAAAGCACAAGAAAGGGAAACTACAAGAAGCATACATCCATAATTGATTCAAGGATTAGAATAAATCAAATATACAAGCATCAATTCGCCATAGAGACACATGCATATAGAAGAACCTCAAATGCTTTATTAATGGAAGAAGTAAAGTTCTGAGAGTGTTACAACCATAAGAGGCCCAATCCAGCAACACCTCCCAGCAGAAAGAAATCTCCTCTTCACCTCCTTCAAAGCAATCACCCAATATTTCTATGCACAAACCAACAGCACTTCCTTACATTCACAAAATTCCAGCCTCCTTAGACCTCATGAGAGAGCTCTATATATAGGAGTTTTGGAGAAAGGATGAGTTAGCTTGAGGCTGGCATGAAGCTGACTAGTGTCCTCTCCCATTTCAGTTATACTTCAGTTCTTGAGTCCACTTGGAGTTTCTTGCTTCCACTTGGAGATCTAGATCCTCTTACTCATCACAAGGCGAATTCCCTGATCCAAGTGTCATTTTGGAAGCTTCCTGGGCATTTGACACCTTGCAGAATGACTGTGCCACTTGGCCAATCTCGCCCAGCGCAGGTAGCCTTCATTGCTTTTGACATTCAGCACAGGTACAGAGTGGAGCAGTTGACATTCAGCGCAGATGCTCAGTGGAGCAGTTGACATGATCCAGAAATAGCTTGTTTTTGAGTGTTTTCAGGTGGAGAACTGATTTTCAGTGCTGTGGTTTGCTGACCTTGTTCCTCTAGGGGTAGGAACAACATGTTTAGGGACTTTGGATCCCTTAGATTATTGACATTTCATGCTTCATGCTGTAAGGCACAAAAATGTCTATAACACCAGTAACCATCCTGTCACCAAGATTTTCATATCCAAATAGTCTTATCCATGATATCAACTCCTCCACATACTGCAAACATTTCTGCAACATATGTAGAACCACCATCTCCATCATGTGTCATCCTTCCGTAGTCTACCTGCCAAGATACTCCTCTGATCCTGTGACTCGTCTGTACACTGGTACCCCTCATGACTCGAACTAGCTGGGTAGCTAATCCAACCATACGCCCAAACCACAAGAATGCACATCCCTATGCCATCATCAGTCCTTTCCTGACTTCTGCTACATCTCAGACTCATCAAAGTCTGCTCTCAATCCCATGCTCAGGTCCATGGAAACTCCATCCTATCTACAACATGTCCAGTCCATGGTCTTGTTGTACAAGGAGTGTACAACCTCTCCATCGGCTCATACAAAACATCTCCCTGTCATATCAGCATCTGCACAACATCTCTGCCTCAGCATTCCCATAGAATGTCCATGAGTGACACCTCTATACATGCTCCTGCATCATGTCCCTGCATACTCATGCTCCATGTCTCCAACCTGATGTCCATGACTCTAGTTGTCCATGATGCCCAACCAAGTGGTCTCATCCCAACATCTGATCATCCGCATCCAAGTCTACAAATCTGTCATAAAGAAGCCTCCCCAAGGCCCCTTGTCAAGGTGGTGCAGCCCCTTCCACTCAAGGTCCCTGCACCAACCCATCTCCAAGATTGTTTATAGAGAAAGGAGGGCCAAGAAGTTTCCTCCCTGACTCTCATCCACCCATGTATCAGATTGATATTGTGTCCTCAAATATCTATGCACAGCCTCAACCTCCTCACATGTACACCCAAGCTCACCTAGCTTGTCCTTTGTCAACTGAAAGTCATATATGCCCATAGCATATCTACAAAATTCCACTATACCAGCCGGATCTCTACCTGCATAATCCTCTCCAACCACTGCTTCTGAAATAGTACTCGGACTCCCTTCCTTTGCAACTCCATTGTGAAGATCATCAATAGAAGATGTCTCTGTCAAGTGCTCCATGATTCGTGAGATTTTCCTCTCACTTCCTTCCTTCTTCCTCGCTCTTGCAACGAAGTCAATCAACTTCTCTTCCTTCGTTGTTTGAGTCATACTCCCAAGTCCTCTTTGCTCCACATCCTCATGCTTCACATTCGGATCTTTGGGATACAAAGTCATAGAATTCATCCTCAGTCTATACCCCAAGCAACTCCTTCTATTCATTGGAACCAACATAGTTCTTCCTCCAGCTGTGATCAAGAGAATGTCTCGATCCAGCATTGGTATGGCTTGTGCAAGCTTCATGAAATCTTGCCCCAACACCATAGAATGATCATCCATGTCCACAATCCTCAAGTCCAACTTTCCAAACCACAATCCCACTCTCACCTGAGTCTTCTCCATCACACCAGTAACAGCTTTCATGGTAGAGTTGGTTGCTTTGAAAGCACTCCACTTCCTCTCCATTTCAGCTTTCTTCCCAAAATACTTTGCTACCTTCTTACTCAAGAAGCTATGAGTAGCCCCCATGTCCACCAAAGCTGAAAATCTCTTGCCTTTCATGGTCACCTACACAAAACTCAGCTTCAAGGCATCACCTCCTTCTGTCGGCTTTATCTTGTGTCTCACATCAGCAACCTTCTTCAAAAACTTGGCCTCAGAAGTGTCCATTGGCTTGTGCTCCAATTTGACATTCCTCCTAAGGTACTTCACTTCCTTGCTTGGCTCTTCTAAGCAATTCGATCCTGGCTCAGCTTGACTTCCTTCAAGCTTGTCCTCCATCGCATCCTGCTTAAGTGCACCAACCAAGTGCCCATTGACTACCTTCATAGAACTAAGCTTCCGAACATCCTCTGGATTGTTATGGTAGTGAGTTCCCAGCCTATCAATGTAGTCGAGCTCATCCTACTCAATTACAACAACCTTCTTACCAAGAAGTTTCTTCTTTATCTCCTCCTCAAGCTGCTTGATTTCGGTCTCCACCATGGCACTTTTCTTCCTCAACCAGGCTCTTTCATCCAAGAGCTCTTGAAGATCAAGACCATTCTATCAGATCTCCTTGTCAAGTTCCCTGAGTTCACCATCCATCGTACTTCCGTATTGGTACTTGAGTTCTTCAAGTTCCTTCCTCAACTTCGAACAGCTTTCCCGAATCTTCACATTCTCAGCCTTCATCGAAACCCAGTCAGAACTCCATCTACTCACCTATTCCAACACTTTGTACTAGAAGACTTCACCTGTATTATGGCTAGATTCACCTTCCATAGGTTCATCTACCACCTTTACCATTTCAGCGTTCTCCACATTCACCAGCTTCACCTGTACCCTGCAAACTGAACTAGTTCTTGTTTCACTTGTGTGAAACCAACTTCCTTCACCTGCAAGTACCTGTTTCCACTGTCACTTCGTCACGAGCAAACCTTGCTCTTGATCCCAACTGTCATCCACCAACATCGGTCATGCAGACCTGCTCTGATACCACCTGTCACACCCCTACACCTACGGTAGTCTTTCAACCACTTATCCACTTATAGTGAGTTGCAGCACCACCGAACACTTTCTTTTCACCAATACTTATGTTCATGGACTATGCCTAACCACTTGTCTACTTAGTTTGTGTTTCTCAACTAAGTATTATTATTATTCCTTTATACCAATGAACACCCATACACATTCATTATCCACAATAATTATAATTAACAAGACAATTGCACAGTATAAAGGGAGATGCAACCCCCTGAACAATGAGTCTGCCTGAATATATTATATTAATCAACTTTTCAATATTTACAAGTATACTTGGAAACACCAAGTTTCATACTTAGCCAAATTTACAACTTGCCACACCACCGTGTGTCAACCGAGTTCCTTGCCCGAGTTGGGTGGGCACGCCCTCACACGAGCTGCCAACCGCACTCCTCAACCGAACTTCGTTTACCGTTGCACGACAGGTGGGCGACCTCCCCCAAGTCACCCCGCGTTTCCTCTTGCACGACAGGCGGGCGACCTACCCGAGTCACCTGAGTCACCTTTATTTCACCCAACGGCAACCTCACCCGAGTCTCCACCGCATACGCTTGTGCGTCGGGCGGGCGACCTCACCTGAGTCACCACCCGCACTCCAACTGAATGGCAGGCACCTTCACTCGCGCCCTCACCCGATAACTGAAACCTGTGTGATGTCACCGTGTAGCTCTGCCTATGAGTGGGCACATAGACCTACGCCTCCACTTGACCTCTTAACACTTCTTCGCACTTTTTCCTTGTCACCGTAGGCTCCTTCGCATTCCTTGATCAAATGATCAAGTTCGAATGTGTTGTTTGCTCCCCATCCACGCGCATAATATATACGCTCCATGGGCGGTCGTGCCACCCATGGCCGACCTGCATTTCTATTGTCCAGCCGATGCCTTCGTTTGTTAATTCCTTCGGTCGGCCTATCTAACCAACGCCCGAATTATCAATCCTCCACCATCGGCTTATTCGTACGAACCTGTTGAAGCCCCGAAAATCAGGTCGACAACAAGGGGGATACCCACCCGGTCCGGACCTTGGTTGGCAACTCCTTATCCGTTTGGTATAGCGGGTCCGACTAGGGATAATGGGACCAATTTCCCAATCTAAGGGTGTGTGTGTGTAGAGTTGGATGATGCTGATCTAAGAGTACTTAAAGCTAATTTAATTCAAAATTCTAAAAAAACTCTATGCTATTGTAATCTAATGAGAAACAACACATCTAATCTACGCTAACCAGGGTGTATTTCTTCTATTATGCGATCTAAAGAGATTTCGAACAATAACTGGTAATAAAGATCATTCAGCTATCATAACAATAGAAATCAATTAAGATGAACCACTTTGCATAAGAAGTTAGGAAAAATAGTTGTGAACAACATATCGCATAATAAGTTATTCATACATCAAATACAAACAAATGACTCCACCGTACAAAAGTGCCAAATGGTAACTCACACATTCATGCAGTAACATATAAACAACCAAAAACTGTATATCACTTTAAGAATATAAACAGAAACGGTCAAGAGATAAAAGTACCATTTATGACTGGTTCCACTCATAAGCTTCAAGCAACAATGATTTATCTCTCCTTGCTCTAACATCTACTAAGAGTACAGAAATGCAACATTAGTAGCAGATATCAAATGCAAACATTAATAAACCTTGATCCATCCATTCATCAAAACCCCCTCCGAGGGTGCAAAAGTGCATGTTCTGAGGACAAGTTTTTTGACAAATTTCTGGACCCTTCTCCAAATACCTGAGAAGGGTTTAAATACTGCTAACTAATTAACTTAATTACATAAATTTAGGATACGGTTTTAAATGACCGCCCTTCTGCTAAAGCAAAACTATTTCTAAAAATTGAGTCTAATTCCTAACCATTTCTGTATTTGCTCCTTAGTGCTACAAGCATGCAACATTCGCCTGGGAAGAGTCGACTGGTCGTCTTCTGCTTTCATTTGAGCTACGAAAATAGAAATAACAAGCGCTGGCACCACTTTCTGGTAAACTAGAAGATATTTTCGAGAATCTTCCTCTGGCTGGGTGTATTCACTGCGTGTATACTTGGTAATAACCCAAATTTCTCTCAAATTGATTCTGCTTTTGCTATTTCAGTTTCCGGTCTTGCAAATGACTGAATAAGTTAGGGACTTTGCTCTCTGAACAATTTTCTGCATCGAAAACTGCCTCTGTTCTTTGTTCCGGGCTTTTCTGGTGCGTTTTCCTTCTTTAGTGCCTCTTTTTTTCTTTTTGCTTTAACGGGCGTAAGCTTCAGGATCTTTTGTAAACATGCTACTTTTGTGCGCCTTTGACTCTGAGTTTTGGATGGCCTATTGACATCAGCATCTGTTGAGTGATACTCTGGACTCTGTGGTCGTGTTGCATGCGGCATCCTTTTGTGAAGGCATCTCTTCTCTGTTCTCCGAGCATTGGCGCTTTCCCCTTTCCTTAGATGTTTCCTGCACATTGCTTTATGTTATTTCCTGTCTTACAGTTTACGCAAAGGAAAAGAGTAATGATAATAAAGATTGACATGAAAGCTTTAAGCTCTAATGAATGTATAATCACAGCACTCATAATGAACTGACTCTTCGAAAAACACAAAACTATCCTTCTTGAATACTTTGGCGTACAATCATTAATTTCTTTTAAGGCGCGTGCCCAATTTTGGTCTACAGACAACTTTCTTTGAATATTGCGCCAAGGAAATTTTGCGATGGGTGATTTTTGTGACTCGCATCGCAGCATCGCGGATCGCGTCGTCCAGATGTGTCATTGCAGAAATTCATGATCGCTTTTATCGCAAATCGCATTCATCGCAGATCGCAGATCGCGCTTAGTCATTCAATCATTTTGTGCTGCTTATGCGATGTTGCGATATGCGACGTCGCATATCGGCCGTCGGAGATTCCTTAAGTTTTTTCATTTAAGAGCGCTTCATAATGTATGCGATACGATGAATTTCGCGTCGCTTCTTCACAGCTTATTATGCTCATAGGAAAACGTTTCATTCTTTTCTTGCGATGCGATATAGTTTTAGGGAGTTAAATAAAAAAATTTCATAAAATGTTTTTTTGGATTTTTTATTAAGGGTCCCCATTTGCTTGGTGTTATTGCTAATACCAAACAAAGAGGGGGGTTGTTGGTGGCCACAACAATGGTGATTCACTGGGAAGAAACAATTATCTCTGGTTTTCTATTGAATTTTGACCTCCAAAGCAGAAAAATTTTCATAAGTCTAAATTTTGTTATGGACAGATAGAGTACATTATGCCTTATCCTATCAATGATATTTTGTTTCAACCTTTTTCTATTCCAATTGTTTGCTTCCTCAGGCTTTGTCCTTGTATTTACATCAGCCATTACTTGGTATTTTAAAGATAAAATAAGGTCTTCTCTGAGTGCTGGCTTTTAAAATATGCTCATTTGTCGTAGGTAGAGCCTCTGCTGCCAGCAGGTGTCCATAGCCTCGACAGGGTTACCTGTTACCCAGCAATGATCCTTTATCCTGCTTAAGGCTATTTACAACTTTTCAGAGAAAAACCCATTTTGACACTTTTTCCTTTTTTATTCTCTAAAGAATAATGTCTTGGTTTGGTGGCCAAATTATGACACAGTCATTCACTTGATTTACACTTTTGCTGAACAAGCTGGCTCGTGATGAGACCCCTTGTCTTTTGATTGCAACAATCTTGAGTCGTTGCCCTGTTTTGGTAGACAGTATTGGCAAAGTCAGCAAGTTATAATATCTGTGATCATGATAAGCCGGCTCGTGATGAGACCTCTTATTCTTTGAGATATAGTGTTTTCTCGGATTGTTCCTCTGAATGCTGCGATTTTCTTTAGCACGGAGGAAATCATTGTTTTTCCTTAAGAAATCTTTGGACGACAATAATAGAGTTTGAAAACAGCAGTTTTACAGAGAATATTTATTTTATTATTGATACCTTTCATTGTGCTGATATAAAACAATTTTTTTTTTTGCCAAAAGTTGCTTTCATCAAATCTTTTGAAGTTGAAACTAGTATCATATCTAGGCTAAAGTTAACTCTATCTGTCAATAATAAAGATCAGATTTTTCGAAAATTTTTACTACTTGTACAAGCGAAATCAAAATCTGATACAGAATTGGTGTCTTTTTCGTGAGCCCCTGTAGTAACCATCTACAACTGGTTTTATTATGAAAAAAGAAAAAGAAAAGCTAAAGCTATCCTACAAAATAGAAGAATAATCTTCTATGGAAAATATATTTTAAGGATTTGTCCATTAACAGGCAAAGAATCCCTTCTACCTGCTAAATCCTACAACACAAACGTTGATGGACCTATGACTTCAACAATCTGAAAAGGACCAAGCCACATCTTTTGAAATTTCGTATGTTTTCCCTTTTCTTCATGAGCCTTATCCCATTTCAAAACTAAATCTCCCATCTGAAAAAAATTTCTCGTCATTATGCTTGAATCAAAAGAGGATTTTATTAGCGCTTGGTGATGAGCATGGGTTTTCTTAGCTTGTTCTTATCATTCTTCTAATTTGATTATTTCCATTTGTCTTAATTGTAAGGAGGAAGTAGATACTTCATCGATGTATTGTACTAAAGACAAAGAGGGGATGACTAAGTGAGTTGGAAGAACCACTTCTTTCCCATAAACTAAATTAAAGGGAGAAGTGTCGATTGAAGCTTTCTTCGTTATTCTATCTGCCCATAAAGCATTTACCAAAGTTTTGTGCCAATTCTTTTGGTTCTGGTCAACTTTTCTTTTAATAATCCTGATTAGGTTTTTATTTGTTGACTCAGCCAATCCATTACCTTGCGGATAGTAGTTGGCCGAATATTTCAGTTTGAACCCTCTTTTAAGTGCAAAATCAGTCATTGCATTCCCAGAAAAGTATGAGGCATTATCAAACATTAAAGCCGTTGGCAATCCAAACCTAGTGATTATAAATTGATCTATGAATTCAATGATGTTTTCAGAATTAGCTGTCTTGAGAGGAACAGCTTCTACCCATTTAGTAAAATAATTTGTTGCCGTGAGGATGTATCTATGCTGCTTAGAAGAGTGAGGAACGATCTCACCTATTATGTCCAAGCCCCACTGACTGAATGGTTGCTCGATGTTTACCGGCTGTAGTGGCATGGATGGTTTCTTTTGTCTCCCAGTAGTTGTTTGGCAGACTTGACATTTCCTCACGTAACTGTGTGAGTCTTTGAACAGCGTGGGCCAATAATATCCTGCACGTAAGATTTTATGTGTAGTAGCATCTCCAGCATAGTGTCCACCTGCTGGTCCATCGTGGAGTTCCTGCAAAACCTTTTCGGCTTCAGTTTTCTCAAGACACCTAAGAAGCACAGAATCGTAATTCCTTTTAAACAGAACATCATTTATGAGCTGATATTGTTTAGCTTTCAATCTCAGAGCTCTTTTCTTGGTGTGATCCAGGTGTGATGGAGCATACCCGTTCTTAAGATAAAAAATGGTGTCAGCATATAATGATTCTGCATCGTTTAGGCTTACCTCATACGTTTGTACCTCTTCAGATGAATTTTCAGGAATTTGTGAAGCTCCAGCCAACATTTTGCAGAAGCCTTGACCTCTCACAATGCTTGCTGGTTTGATCTCAAGGTCGTATTCTTGTAAAGCAGTGATCCAATTTGCTCTTTTTTCACCCACATCCTTCTGTATTAGAAGATTTCTTACCGCTGGAAACAGTACTATGACCTTAGTATGGGTTTTAAGTAAGAAAGGTCTGAAATATTTGACCGCTTTGAAAACAACATATGCCTACTTCTCCACGTCTGAATAGTTGAGTTCAGCACCTTGTAAATTCGAGCTAAAAAATGCGGTTGGAGCTTCCGCTTTTTCTTGATTTGCTTGAGTTAGAATCGCGGCATATGATTTCTCTGAGGAAAATGTGTATAAGACAAAAGATTCTGAAAAATTCGGGGTTGCTAAAGATGGAGCGTTAATGATAGCTTGTTTGATCAGGATGAATGCTTCATGCTCATCTTGAACCCATTTAAAATTTGAATTCTTTTTAATCATGGTTTGCAAGGGAGAAACAATTCGTGAAAAATCCGGGACAAATCTCTTTACAAAATTGATTTGACCAAGGAAAGATTGCATGGCTTTTTTATTATGAGGTAGGGATATTTGAGAAATTTCTTTGATTATGTCGGGCTCAATGTGAATACCAGACTTTGACACTATGAATCGCAGAAGTTTCCCTTCACTTAATGCGAAAAAAGATTTCTTTGGGTTAAGTGAAATCCCATACCTTAAACATCGTTTAAAGATTTGTTTCAATTCTTTGAGATGGTTGCTTCGCTTCTTGGATTACACTGTTATATCATCCAGATAAATTACTACAGATTTATTGACTAAACCCTTGAATGCGATGTCCATGGCTCTCTGAAATGTAGCGCCGGCATTGATCAAACCAAATGGCATCTTCCGATATGCGTATGTACCCCATTTAGTTCTAAATGTGGTTTTTAACTGATCATCGGGATGTACCAGCACTTGATTGTATCCTGAAAATCCATCCAAAAAAGACATCAGTTCTGAGCCTGCTACTGCCTGTAATATCTGCTCCTTAGGTGGGAGGGGAAAATTGTCTTTTTGACAGGCTTTGTTAAGATTCCGAAAATCGATGCAGATTCTAATATCTCTGTTTTTCTTTCTAACGGGTACCATATTGGAGACCCATTTGGAATGTCTGACGGGGAAGATTATTCTGGCTTTTAATAACTTGTTTAGCTTAGTTTTTATCTGATTTTCTAGATTGGGGTGGATTTTTCTGAGTTTCTATTGGACAAGTTTTTCGTTGTCAATCATAGGAATAATATGCTGAATGATAGAAGTATCGTATGTCTTCAGCTCATCGTAGTTCCAGGCAAAAACATTTTTGTATTGTCTCAAAAGACGAATATACGCTAGTTCTTCTTCAGGGGCTAGGCTGAGGCCTAGATTAACGTTTTGTGGTTTATCATCGGTTCCTAGGTTTACTAATTCGTAGTTCAGAGTTGAACTGTAGAGCTTAGAATTGGTAGACCTTTTAAACCAACTTTTCAAATCGTATAAGTCTTCCAACTTAACCACCGATTTAGGTATAGCATTATCAGTGCTATCTTGTTGTATTTGTCGATCGTGATGGTCTTGGTCAATTATCTGATTGGAGTAGGATCCTTCAGAAGTGAGGAAATTTACAATATCAGGATCGTCATTGAATACTCTCCAATTTGTAATGTTGTCTGGGATGGATGGTCTAAAGATTAATTCTATTGAGAATCTGTCTGGACTAAAATCTTCGTAGGGAATAAGTCTAGAGGCTATGTTAGCTAAAAGGTCTGCGCTCGCGTTTTGGAGTCTTGGGATTGATGAAATATTGAATGCTATGAAATGCTCCATCAGATCTTGTACTAAAGATTGATAGTGTTTCAAATGACCTGATAGGCAATGTATGGTGTTACGTACCTATTTGACGACAATCTCAGAGTCTCCGAAGACTTGAAGATACTTGACGTTCAACCCGATTGCTTTGTATAGGCCTTGCACCAAGGCCTCATATTCCGCTGTATTGTTTGTGCAATCGAATTCAAGTCTACATGTAAGCATGGTCTTATTTCCTTCTGGACTAATCAGAATGCATCCTGCTCCTGCTCCTTCGTTAGATTTAGAGCCATCAAAATATAATTTCCAAAACAAAGATGTATTTACAGGTTTTTCTACAAAATTAAAACACTTTGAATCATCAGTTTGGGAAAAATTTTCGACTTGGGACAAAACTGAATTTTCTAAGTAGGGTGATGTGTGAGCATTGAAATTATCGAGGAAAGAATCTACCGAGTAATTGCCTATGATACTGCTGTTATACGCTATTGCTTCATTTTCTCCCTCCAATTCCGTCACTATGTACTTCTGGTGTAACTCTCGCTCAACTTTTATTTGATTCGGTTTACCATTGTAGGGTAACCACATGTGCGACCAGTCGGTTGAGAAGTATCCATGGAGTTTCTCAGACCAATCCCTGCTAAGAATCAAGCCATAGAATTCTGGGATATCAGCTACTAGAATGTCAATAACCTGACATACCTTCGGGTTGGATGACAATCTTATGGTTACTTGATTAAGTTCACCAATCACTTCGACTTGAGATCGATCAAGCTGAACTATGCGCACTGCAGGTTTTTGTGGTTGAACATTCAACTTGGAACATATTGATCTGGGTAAAATATTCGTTAAAGCACTAGAATCTACCAAACAATTGTGCACATTTTTATTGAAAATCTCATAAGTGAGAAGGAAAGGGGGAGTGTGAGATCTTGATCTTCCTCCAATCAAGGCGATGTCATTTGGATCAATCTTATTGATCGTGTTGGTTGGAGGTCTTCCCATGTTATGGGAAGCTACAGCTGTAGGCAAAGATGTAGTAGGTACTGCGTGTAATTCTTTCATCATTATCTTCTGTTGATGTTTCAATTTGCTCAACTCATAAAGAGTAATATTAGCCCTAGTCTTTTTCATGTCGTCAATAATATTGTATTCCATTTCATCCGACACTATCAGTGTTCTTGATGGAGGTGTTTGATCTAGTTGGACTGGGCTAGGTTGAGTCGCTTTAGCGGTCGTTTTCTTTGTTGCGACTTTATCTTTCGCTGCAGGGCTTGCGCCCTTCTGCTTAGGGGTAGTTTGGGGAGGATCAAGTTGATTTTTGCTTCGTGTGCTAATCGGAAATGCTTCTTGATCTTCTTCTTGTGGGAGGATGAAATCCCACATTCCTTGTAGTTCCACAACTTCTTTGTCTTCGGTCTGCCCTTCAGTGGTAGTCTCTTCTTCTTCCTCTTCTTCGGATTCGACATTTGAGATAGCGTTGGGTGGTTTCACATCCATTGAAGGACCTCTTTTAAAAGCTCTGTAGGGCTTTTTTGAAGAAGTTTCTGCTACTTGTTTTTTTATGTCAATCATCTCATTGGACATGGTCTTTAATACTTTTTGCAATCCTTCCAAATCAAAAGGGTCTTTCGTTTGTTTCTTCTTGGAGTCTTCCTTGAAGGTGACTTTTTTAGATTTGCGTTCCTCTATCGCAGATCTTTTTTCCAGGGCTACTACGCGTTTCTCTACTGCTATCGCCTCTGTCAAGTTTTCAACTAAGGTCGTTTTATTTGCCCTATCCACGAAGATTGCTAAGTTTGATGGTAAGGCCGTAATATACCATTCACATCGTACTTCTTCGCTGGGTTGGGAAGCAGTGGGAATTTTGTTGAGGATTTTATTGAACCGTAAATTGAAATCTTTGATGGGTTCTCTAGCCTCAGCTTTAAGGTTGGATAGGTCATTGATTAATGTTGCCGTTGATCTGTCATCACCAAACTTGGTAAGGAATTGACTTTAAAAAATGTCCCAACTTGTGATAGACCCGGAAGGTAATGAAAAGTACCATGACTCGGCTGTTCCTTGCATTGTATAAGGAAAAAGCCGGACAACAGCATCCTCGTTGGTAACTCCGTTAAGATTGACAGAAAGCATGAAATTGTTAATGTGCTCTTTAGCTAGCATGCCTGCTTATGGATTGAATTTGGGTAGCCATTTCTCAGGATGGGCCGGTATTTGACTCAGGGGTGGAGGCATTAAAACTGCCCCAGGATTGTTCCATGGAGATTGGGCCATCGTTGAGCTGCTAGCAAATGAAAGTGCAGAGGATGATCCCTGTGGCTGGGAAGATGAAGATATTATATTCTTAGATGATTGAAGAAGAGGGGTTGTGGAAGATGGATGAATGAGTTGGAATGAAGATGTGGATGGCTGACTTCGCGGTGAGGGAGTTGAAATGGACGATGTAGATGAAAGAGTCTCACTGTCAGACTCTTGTGGTGTTTTCCTTGCTCTTTTCCTGGTGGGGAGAGGGAATTCAGTTGGCTGGATGCCAAATTTTTCACTCTTTAATCTGGTCAGGGGATGAGCAGGATTGTACTGCGAAGTCACGCCGCTTTGAGATTTATCAGACCTCTGAGTAGAAATGAAAAATCCCTGCAGTTTGTGAACCAGAGTTTGAACTTCAGGGGGTTCAATGGTAAATTGGTCTGAAATATTAAAGTGTGTAGCAGCAGTTCATACTCGAGCGACTTTTGACTCTGGATTTAAACTTACTGGGGAAGTCGGGGGAGTTGATGAGGGCGATTTACTCTCAGAATGGTATTTAGATTTTGATTTAGGTTCCATTCATAGCTCGGGCCCTCCTTCTAGCGCCAAATATGTTGAAGCCCCGAAAATCGGGTCGACAACAAGGGGGATACCCACCCGGTCCGGACCTTGGTTGGCAGCTCCTTATCCGTTTGGTATAGCGGGTCCGACTGGGGATAATGGGACCAGTTTCCCAATCTAAGGGTGTGTGTGTGTGTACAGTTGGATGATGCTGATCGAAGAGTACTTAAAGCTAATTGAATTCAAACTTCTAGACTAACTCTATGCTATTGTAATCTAATGAGAAACAACACATCTAATCTACACTAACCCGGGGTGTATTTCTTCTATTATGCGATCTAAAGAGATTTTGAACAATAACTGGTAATAAAGATCATTCAGCTATCATAACAATAGAAATCAATTAAGATGAAACACTTTGCATAAGAAGTTAGGCAAAACAGTTGTGAACAGCATATCGCATAATAAGTTATTCATACATCAAACACAAACAAATGACTCCACCGTACAAAAGTGCCAAATGGTAACTCACACATTCATGCAGTAACATATAAACAACCAAAAACTGTATATCACTTTAAGAATATAAACATAAACGGTCAAGAGATAAAAGTACCATTTATGGCTGGTTCCACTCATAAGCTTCAAGCAACAATGATTTATCTCTCCTTGCTCTAACATCTACTAAGAGTACAGAAGTGCAACATCAGTAGCAGATATCAAATGCAAACATTAATAAACCTTGATCCATCCATTCATCAAAACCCCCTCTGAGGGTGCAAAAGTGCATGCTCTGAGGACAAGTTTTTTGACAAATTTCTGGACCCTTCTCCAAATACCTGAGAAGGGTTTAAATACTGCTAACTAATTAACTTAATTACATAAATTTAGGATACGGTTTTAAATGACCGCCCTTCTGCTAAAGCAAAACTATTTCTAAAAATTGAGTCTAATTCCTAACCATTTCTGTATTTTCTCCTTAGTGCTGCAAGCATGCAACATTCACCTGGGAAGAGTCGGCTGGTCGTCTTCTGCTTTCGTTTGAGCTACGAAAATAGAAATAACAAGCGCTGGCACCACTTTCTGGTAAACTAGAAGATATTTTCGAGAATCTTCCTCTGGCTGGGTGTATTCACTGCGTGTATACTTGGTAATAACCCGAATTTCTCTCAAACTGATTCTGCTTTTGCTATTTCGGTTTCCGGTCTTGCGAATGACTGAATAAGTTAGGGACTTTGCTCTCTGAACAATTTTCTGCATCGAAAACTGCCTCCGTTCTTTGTTCCAGGTTTTTCTGGTGCATTTTCCTTCTTTAGCGCCTCTTTTTTTCTTTTTGCTTTACTGGGCGTAAGCTTCAGGATCTTTTGTAAACATGCTGCTTTTGTGCGCCTTTGACTCTGAGTTTTGGATGGCCTATTGACATCAGCATCTGTTGAGTGATACTCTGGACTCTGTGGTCCTATTGCATGCGGCATCCTTTTGTGAAGGCATCTCTTCTCTGTTCTCCGAGCATTGGCGCTTTCCCCTTTTCCTTAGATGTTTCCTGCACATTGCTTTATGTTATTTCCTGTCTTACAGTTTACGCAAAGGAAAAGAGTAATGATAATAAAGATTGACATGAAAGCTTTAAGCTCTAATGAATGTATAATCATGGCACTCATAATGAACTGACTCTTTGAAAAACACAAAACTATCCTTCTTGAATACTTTGGTGTACAATCATTAATTTCTTTTAAGGCGCGTGCCCAATTTTGGTCTACAGACAGCTTTCTTTGAATATTGCGCCGAGGAAATTTTGCGATGGGTGATTTCTGCGACTCGCATCGCAGCATCGCGGATCGCATCGTCCAGATGTGTCATCACAAAAATTCATGATCGCATTTATCGCAAATCGCATTCATCGTAGATCGCAGATTGCAGATCGCAGATCGCGCTTAGTCATTCAATCATTTTGTGCTGCTTATGCGATGTTGCGATATGCGATGTCGCATATCGGCCGTCGGAGATTCCTTAAGTTTTTTCATTTAAGAACGCTTCATAATGTATGTGATGCGATGAATTTCACGTCGCTTCTTCGCAGCCCATTATGCTCATAGGAAAACGTTTCATTCTTTTCTCGCGATGCGATACAGTTTTAGGGAGTTAAATAAAAAAATTTCATAAAATGTTTTTTTTGGATTTTTTATTAAGGGTCCCCATTTGCTTGGTGTTATTGCTAATACCAAACAAAGAGGGGGGTTGTTGGTGGCCACAACAGAACCCACCAGCTCGTCCTGTATAAATACATGACTCGCTCCAACACTTCGCACGCACGCTCCCAAGTGTTCGTTCTGCCATTTTGTTAACTCATGCACTCGGTTTCCTTAGCCAACTCGTCGCACTTCGCATCGGTGGTCGTGGTAAGAACCGCATGTCCTTACAACAGGGCTCGTGGAGAAGAAACCTCGTGTATATCTTGTTATATGAAAGACAATTCTGGAGCAACAGAGGAAGATGCTCTTAATCATCTCAACATGATGATCAATGGCGTAATTAAATATTTAAATTGGAAGCTTCTCAGACCCGACAGAAGTGTGCCCATTTCTTCCAAGAAAATATCTTTTGACATTACTAGAGCTTTCCATTATGAATACAAATACCAAGATGGCTACAATGTTTCCAACATTGAAACAAAGAGTTTGGTGATGAGAACCCTCCTTGAACCTGTGCCTTTATAACCAAATCTAGAATTTACAAGAAGTTGATATTCTGTTTAGGTTACCTAACTTAGGTCTCTGATTTTTGCTGTTCAAGCTATGTTGTGGGTAAGATATCCTAGATGGCCAAACAATTAATATTTTATATGCTCACATATTACTGTAAATTTTAACACAACTGCATCTATCAGAGTACTTATTATTTTGCATAGCCTACTCCCAGATTTATAGTATTGATAGGTCATTACATCAAACTGTCATTATGTCGTTAAATTTGAAGCTGTAATTCTTGGCATTGAAAGCATGGGATCAAAACAGATTACAAGTAGTAATAAACTTAAATAATTACATATTTAATAAGAGTGAATATTACAACGTTGAATTTATAATATTTAATAATAGTGAATATTTTTGAATTTAGGTAGTCTAGATAGGTCATTACATAAAATTGCCATTATGTCATTAAATTTGAAGCTATAATTCTTGAGTTTGTCATTGGAAGCATGGGATCACAGCAAATTAGAAGTAGTAATAAACTTGAATAATTATATATTTAATAAGAGTGAATATTACAATGTTGAATTTACAATATTAAATAATAGCGAATATTTTTGAATTCAGGTTTATGTGATTCATATAGGTTTATACCACCTCAATAGCATCTCAAAAGACATTCAATTCACCATGGAGGGAGAAGAAAATGGTTGCATTCCCTTCCTTGATATTCTTATCATAAGGAAACCTTACGGAAAATTAGATTACAAGGTCTATCCAAAGAAAACACACACAAAAAATTACCTTCACACATACTCTCATCATCATCCCTCACAAAATATCAAGGTCATTAAAACCTTGGCTTCTAGAGCCTTCAAAATCTTTGGAGTTGATCATAAAGTTGATGAAAAAGAACATTTAATAAAATTATTTAGCAACCTTGGATACAACATGAAAGATATTAAGAATGCCTTCCAAAAAGTCATATGCCCCCATATACCTCCATCCTACAAGCTTATGTTTATAAAAAAATCTAAAGGGGTGATATGTTTACATACAAGGTGATATGTTGATATGTTTTATATAATATATGGTGGTAGTGTTTAAACCGACCTCTAAATCCATACCCTCGCTTCTAAATTGAAATTGAATCATAAGCTCCAAGCCGACCTGATATTCCAATTCATTAATACCATGTGAAAATTAGCAGGTCAATCTGCATCATGTGTTGTTGATCAAGACACATTTCACATGTTGATGGTCAAATCAACACCCAATTAGAAGCAACGTGACATGTGATCATGCAATTAACGAGAAACGATGGTATCACTCCTCCCATTTTGTAGCATGTGATAGGTTGTTTCGCATCTTGAAGCATGCATTGTTACTCTAAGTTGACTACTTCCAAATGGTCATTAATCAAGGATTGGATTCACAAAGATTGAAGCCAAGTTGAGCCAATGAATCTGGAGGTTGTACAAATGAAGCTATAGGTATGGGAGGTCATTGTTAAGGTTGGATGGGCCAAGTTTCTTACTATCTTTTAGGGGCATGATACCGCAATCGCACTATAATTTGCACACACCTTTAGTGGGGATCAGGCCCTAGTACAATAGCTTACAATAATGGTGAATGAGGAGATGATTGCAGTGGTTACCAAACTATCACAAGGAGGTGAGGCATGTGTTTGGTCAATTTAGAGTGTCCTAAATTGCTATATTAATTGTCAATCCGGGAGTCGTAAACTGCTGAAGTGAGGCGCACTATATATGCAAGATAACCGATTTCTTACTTTTTGTCGTTTTTGGTTTTTAGTTTGTTTTTGGGTTTATCTTCATTGATTCCCTATTGTGAGATAGCAATCCTAAAACTCAAGTATGGATAAAAATGTTAAAGGCAATGATGTCCTTTAAAATGATTTCCAAAACTTCAAACTTGCAAAAAGGTTTTAAAACACGCAATGATGAAATTAATTCCTAAAAGAGAATGAAAATATGCCACTATTCCAATTAAACAAACAGTGAACTATTGATCATGAAACCCAGTATCCTTGCTGCTGTATAAATATAAAAGAAACTGAACTCAAAGAAATCCAAAAATTGCAAGCAAAGTAAACTAAAATCAAATTACATCAACTCATATTCTGACCCCTCACCATTCGTCTCGCTCTGGCTTTCGGAGGTAATCATAAACAACTTGAGTAATCTGATATCTAATTTGTAGAAAATAAAACTAATATTAAACTACACACTCATATTTCAATCCCTCACCATTCGTCTCGCTCTGGCTTTCGGAGGTAACTGAAATTGACATGAGTAATTCAATAACTAACTTGCAGAAAAATAAACTAATATCAAACTACGCACTCATACTTCAATCCCTCACCATTCGTCTCGATATGGTTTTCGAGGTAATTGAAATTGACATGAGTAATTTAATATCTATCTTGCAAAAGAGTAAATGAACAAAACTGAAATAAATAAAATAGTTCTGGAACAAATAACTAAGAAAAATAAATCAGCAGAAGGACAAGAATAATTCCATGTCATTAGTCATTATAAAACTAGGTGCAAATGCCCGAGCTGCCTACTGTAACCTGAAACAAAGACACTGATCAGTTAACAACATTATAAAGCATAAAAACTATGGACAGCAATCAACGTGAATACCATAAGCAGTGCAATATATACAAGTGAATGATTATGACATCAGGAACGTAAAGAAATAAAGCATGAAACTATACAGCAATTAACAAAACCTCGGTGTGTACAGGGGCCCTCTGCACAACGTCAGGCAATTAGCAATCAACCACGAATTGAGCTTATAAACAGAGTCTTCTCATGTATTAAAATGTAGTCATAACACAGAAATAAAGTTACGGCACAGTGGACTCGTTAACAGTCAAAATTACATTACCAAAGCTAGCTACTATGCGTATGAGAATGCTTTATTTATAACAGAGGATGACATAACTACTTTCCTAACATCTGCGCTGATAAAAGACACGTGAACAACCACGTCCAAGAATCTAACATTATGGCAGTTGTGAAGATTAAATCTATGGAGGGTGGCTATTGGATTCGATTCATGGAGCAGTCCACAGGTGTTGATATGTCCCCAGAAGTCTAGGAACATCCACGCAAGTCTTCACGTGGTGAAAAACAGAGTTCTATCACCGTAGGACTCTTACATTGACCACTGCTTGACTACCTTTGACCACGGCCTTCTTTGGTGAATTTGACTGAGCCAATAGGACTCAGTCCATGTCCACATCATTTGCAACTTACCATGTGGCTGGATTTTCCTGAAGACACCTGTAACATAGACTTTAACAAAAAGGCTGCGGAAAGTTGAACTAGCTGCGGAAAGTGACAAGATTCCGTAGCTGAATGAGAAAAAATCTAATTCAAACAGCAGACACAAAACATAGTTAGGAAACCACTTTATATGCTCTTTTTAAACTAATATGCAATGATTTGATAGCTTAGGAGGTCCAGGTAAATGGAAAAAGGGCTAGAAAGGTATATAGGGAAGATGCAAGTTTGGGGCTCAACATACCCCCACTGTGAAGGTGTTGCATGTCCTCATGCAACCAAAATTTTGATCATCCTTCCTTTAGTCCATGTTCTCTGAAGCTTTTGCCAGTACATCCAGTCTTCTTCTCCTCTTCCTTGGTACTACTACCATCCTGGGCTTCCTCATCAAACATCTAAATTTGGGACTGATCAATTCTCTACTCAACTTCCTGCATTTTTTCTTTAATTTCCTGTTCTTTTTCTGCCACATTGCCAGATGTAACATAGTGTTGTCATGAATGATCTTGTCCAATCTGCTTTGCTCCTTTAATGCTTCATTTTCTTGTTTAATGTGTCTGTTTAAGACCTCCAATTCAAACACTTCTTGTTTCAATGATTGGAATTGTGCTTCTTGTGCTGTGTGAGGCAGAGTGGATGATGTGCTTGGGCGTGCAGCTATCTTCTCTAAGGATTCTAGATAATCATACACCTCTTGCTGATTTGGGTCTAGTTCGGGTGTTTTCCTTGGGCTGACCCCAAAGTCCTATTGAGGAGGACTGATTTCTAATTCTGGCTGAGAAGGACTCATGTCAACATCTGGAGGATTGGTTTCAATATTTGGCTAAAGATGAGGTGGGCTACGACCAGCTGGAGGTTTCTCCGATGTTTCCGCACCCAAGTCAATAAAGTGGGGTCCTTTTATTTGTGCTTCCCTCCACTTTCCTCTAAGCCTGTTGCTTCTTCTTAAAGGCTGTGGACTAGTACTCTCTTCTTCCATACTCTGTTTTCCTTTTTCTTTCTTCTTGGCTGTAGCCGCTTGTTTTCGAAGATGCACTAGTCTTTCAGACAATACTTGATGGTCTTCTTCTAAAGAAGGCTCTGGTGATTGGTAGACATCCTCTTTGTTTCTTTTCCCTTTCAATTTTCTTTTTTTTCTATCCTTGGTTCTTTCCTCCCTCTCTTTTTGATCAACTTCTTTGGTTTTGCTAATAGGAGGGTCTTGAATTATTGCACTTTTCTCCTTTCTCCTACTCCTTCTTGGTGTACTACTTTCAGGTGCCTCGGATGGCTCTTGAAAGTAGTTTCTCACCAAAAACCGTTCCCAAGCATCCCTATTTTTCTTCAATTGGTCTTCAATTAGAATTCTCACAAGCCCATGATGATACAAATGAGGTTCTATGTCTTTTATGTTCTTTTGAACTGTTGTGCACATCTTTTTTCAAGCTCAACAATAAAAAGTAGGGCAAATTGAGGGTTTGGTTCTCTAAAAAGTTCATCAATAACTGAGTATGATACATGTACATTGCCCCAAAATGGCCTTCACTAGTAATGAACTTTTGAATGATTAACAGTAAGCTGGCCCAATCCTCTTTTAAAGCATGAGCAGGAATTCCTCTTGTGAATACAGTTACGTCCATACCTGGGTTACGTAGCATGACTCTCCAAGCCTGCTCGTCCAAGCTCTTGTTCTTGAACCAATGTTCACCTTCCTAGGGCAGGTCTGTAGCAGCTGCTATGGATGTCTCGGTGATTGTAAGCTTAAGGTCCCCAATTTCCACCACCTGGCCATTAAAAGACCTTGCAAAAGCTTTTGAAATTTCCTTATTGTGGCCCTTAAATTTTTGAATGAAACGTAGCCATTTTGCCTTCTTCATTAAGTCTTTCACTTGAGGGTATCCTTCTAAAAATTTGGGCCCTTCCGGTTCTGCCCTCAATAACTGACCCATCCTTTCTTCTATTTGAAATTCATCTGCGTGTGAGGGGTTTAGCAGAGTTAAGACGGCTAGGTTATGGGGTTTATAGAGAAGAACACAGTGGCTGAAAATGGAAACTGGAGAACAGGTAACGGGAGTGTTCAGGGACTGTGAGCGGAAAACAAAGGACAAGCAGTCGAGGTGAGTTCACGAAGTGGAGTGGAGACGTATGTGAACGAGGTGGTAATGTAGTCGTGGCTTCAATAAAATTGCAGGGGAGTGAAGTGAACCCGGCAGAATTTTTAAACTAAACAGCTGCGGAGGAGATGTTAACAAGTTTATGAAATGGCTGCGGAAATTATGCGGTGGAGAGGAGCCGTAATTAAATCGGTCACGTCCCATGATTACAGGTGGAGTATGAAAGTGCAGTTAAATACGAGTTAAAACCGAGAATTAATCATGAGACCGTTTGGAAAATAAATGCATGGTTCTTGGAGGAATGTCATGGAATGTTTATGGAGCTATCCTGGCAATCATTGCATATAGTGGAGCTTATGGTTTAATAACTATGCCAAATTGTGCTTTTGATTGCTATTTGAAAGAAATTTTTACTCATACCTTGGAATATTTTCCATTTGTTGTCCATTAGCCTTCAATTAACCGCTCCTTATTGATGCCTCTAGATGCTCCATGTCTTCATAATATGTTCTCGGTGATACCTGTATTTGCTTTCATGATTATTGAACTAACATCTTGACTGTCAATTTGAGAAACAGAGTGGTGGTTGCGGAAACTGCTTCTGGCTGTGGAAACTGCTTCCAGCTGCGGAAACTGACACAGCAACCACTTGGCTGAATGAAGATGGATAGATAATAACTAACTGAATGAAAATGGTCATGAAAGAGGCTTTTATTGATGAAATGAAATGAAATGTATGAAATGGAGTGGGATGAAATGGAGTGGAGTAGAATGAAAATGAAATGGAGTGGAATGAAAATGAAGTGAAGTGAAGTGAAAATGGGAAAGAAAAAGAGATTTTTTTCGGAAAATATAGGGTGTTAGGTGTTCCTAATTTTCACTCTATATTTTCTGTATAACACTGCCAATCAGTGATTGGCTTTCAAGCTTATACAATTTTATTTTTTTTTTTTTTTTTTTATAGAAAGGAACGAAGGCTAGGCTGGTGGCGAAGAAGGATTCTTCTTCACCAGCCTTATTGTAGAATTCTCCTAAAACATTTTAACGAATTCCTCTTTTGAGAGTGGCTTATTATAGATCTTTAATATGTGACCATTCACAATAAGAGGAGTTTGAAATTCATCAATGGTCTTGATTCTTACCGCTCCATTGCTAAAGACTTTGTCAATCTCATATGGCCTGAGCCAATGAGTCTGAAATTTACCTTTGAAGTCTTTAAACTTGGAATCAAATAGTAATTCCCAATCTCCCTCTTGAAACTTCTTCTCTTTGATGTATTTGTCATGCCACTTAGCTCTTTGATACTAAACTAGATCAGTTCTTAGGATTGCTTCTTGTCTGATCTCATCCAGCTCATTCAACTGCTCCATTCTATGCTTTTGGGCTTCTGATAGATCCCTGCCCAACTGAACTGCCATCTTGAAGGTTTTGACTTGAAACTCAATGGGGAGCAGGACTTCTTTCCCATAAACAAGCTCATAGGGAGAATGTCCTGTTGTATTCCTCCATGTAGTTCTGTAGGCCCATAAGGCTTCAGGAAGCCTTTCTGCCCAATCTCTTATGTGTAGATGAACAGTTTTGGTGATGATGCCTTCAATAACTTTGTTTGTAGACTCCACTTGGCCATTTTCTTGCGGATGGTAAGGAGTAGATTTTCTGTGCTTGATTTTGTATTCTTCTATCAACTTTTCCACCATGTTGGATGTGAATTGACTTCCCTGATCTGTCACAATTTCTCTTGGAACACCAAAGCGAGTAAAAATATCATCATAAAGAAAACTAACAACTGAATTCTCAGTAGCAGAAAGTAATGCTTTGGCTTCTACCCATTTAGTGACATAATCAGTACATACCAATATATACTTCTTTTGTTTAGATGGTGGATTAATAGGTCCAATGAAATCTAAAGCCCATTTTTCGAAGGGTTCAATAAGTACCTGTGGTTGTAATGGCATTTTATTTGAAAGAGTCGGTTTCCCTACTCTTTGGTAGCTGTCACACCTTTTGACATATTCTTTTGCATCTTTGAAGAGGGAAGGCCAATGATATCCTAAAGAAAGGATTTTATAGGCCTTTCTTTTGTCAGCAAAGTGTCCACTGCATGGTTCGTCATGATATGCCTTGAGGATGTCAGGCATTTCATCTTCCCTAACACATCTTCTGATCACAAAATCTGGCCCTATTTTAAACAATTCGTTAGAAATCCATGAATATTTTGAACTCTCCTGAATAATCTTTCTTCTTTCACTAGGAAATAGATGTGGAGGTAGTTTCCCTGTAACCAAATAGTTAGCAATATCTACGTACCAAGGAGTCTTAGTAGTTACTACAAATAAATATTCATCTGGAAACTTATCCTCTACAGAAGAATCTTCTTTAGTATTTTGGATCCTAGACAAGAAATCAGCTACTGTATTTTGTTTCCCTGGTCTATCCAACACAGTAATATTGAATTCCTGTAAAAGTAAGAGCCATCTTGTAACTCTGCCATTAGTAACAGGTTTTTTCATTAGATATCTAATCGCAGAATGATCAGTATGGACAAAAGTTTCATAGCCTGTTATATAATGTCTAAACTTATTGATTGCATGAACAACAGATAAGAATTCTTTTTCAGTCACAGTATAGTTCAACTTAGTGGGAGTCAAATTTTTACTAATATATTAAATGGCATAAGGAACTAAATCCTTTTGACCCAACACAGTTCCTAGAGCTTTATCTGAAGCATCTGTAGAAATATGGAAAGGAAGTTTCCAATTTGGCCCTCTCAAGATGGGTGCTTCAGATATTCTTGTTTTCAAAGTTTCAAATGCTGATTGACAATCAGGATCCCATTTGAATTCACAGTCTTTTGTAAGCAATTTAAAGAGTGGAGATGCTATTTTGGTGAAGTTCTCTATAAATCTTCTATAGTACCCAGTAAATCCCAGAAAAATTCTAACATCTTTTTGACAATTTGGAATAGGCAACTTCGAGATGACTTCAACTTTTGATCTATCAACTTTAATCCCATCCCCTGAAATGTGATGTCCCAAAACAATACCTTCAGTAAACATCATAAAGCATTTTTCATGACTCAATGAAAGGTTTTTTTCTTTACATCTTATAAGGACTTTTTCCAAATTCTCTAATGCCTCTTCAAATGAATTACCATAAACTGTAAAATCATCCATATAAACCTCTACACAATCATGGATTAGATCAGAAAAGATTCCTAGTACTGCTCTTTGGAATGTTGCGGGTGCATTACATAATCCAAAAGGAAGCACCCGGTAAGCAAAAGTTCCCCATGGACAGGTAAATGTGGTCTTATCTTGATCTTCAGATGCTACCTGAATTTGATTATAACCACTAAAACCATCCAAAAATGAAAAGTACTTTTTGCCTGCTAATGTATCTAATGCCTGATCAATAAAGGGTAAAGGAAAGTGATCCTTCAAAGTTGCTTTATTCAATTCCCCGTAATCAATGCATACTCTCCATTTACCATTCTTTTTAGGTACTATAACCAAAGGAGAAACCCATCGGCTATCTGAAATTGGATAAATGAAGTTTACATTGAGTAGTTTTCGGAGCTCTTCTTTCACTATCTCCCTAAGGTTTGGATTCATCCTTCTCTGAGGTTGTCTGATTGGTCTACTATTTTCCTCGATGTAGGTGTGATGAATGCAAGTCTTAGGGTCAATACCTTTCATATCAGTATACTCCCATGCAAATGCAGTAGAATGTTTTCGCAAGATTTTGGTTAGCTCTCCCTATTGTGATTTTTCCAAGTTTTTGTTGATATTCAATGTTTTACCTGGAAAAATCTCAATGGCAGAACTACCAAACTCTTCCATAGAGTAAAGAGACATTTGTCTAGACGATAGATACTCAATGTTAGAATCTAACTGAAATTGTGTGTGGTCATACTCTGAAGATGTTTCAAAATTTTCTAATGTGTTCAGAATTTGACTATCTTCACTGATTTCAGAAATGGTAAAGACAGGTTGTATAGTGTCCTCATCATCGACCCATTCATTATCTCCTACTTCTATGATTGCTTTTGCTGGAGGATACAAATTGAATTTCTTTGTCAAACTAACATCAGAAATGTACATATCCCCAGATCTACAACTAATGAAAGCATCAGCTGTGGCTAGCCAAGGTCTTCCTAAGATGAGTGGGTGCCCTCCTAGATTACTCTTGGGAGTCAAAATAACGAAATCTACTGGATATTCCCAAGAATCTAAGGAGACTGAAATATCTTCTAATACACCATCTGGTTTGATAATTGATCGATCTGCAAGTTGCAGTAGAGTAGGTGTAAAAAGAAGATTAGGAAGTTTTAGTTGTTCCATAGTCTGTCTACTCATAATGTTGATAGCAGCCCCTAAGTCAATCAAAGTATTTGGAATTTCTACCCCATTGATATGTGCCTTGACAATTGGACTACCGGGATCTATATACTTCTGCATGGTAATTTTTCCCATCATGATATCTGCAATTTTTCCTACCAGGTGGATTCTTCTTGTATCTCTTGGTTTCCTTCCTGGTCTTTTGAGACTCAACCCTTTTATTGTTTTTGCTAGAATAGGAATCTCTCTAATGGCTTGTAGCAAGGGAATCTTGATACAAACATTCTTTAATTCATCTAGGAAATCATAGTCAGGCAACAAGATTTGTTTTTCCACTCCTTTGTCAATTTGTAATCTTTCAGGAAAAGGAGGTGTGGATGAAGATGCAGGTTGCTCAACTATAGGAGTTGTGGGGGTTGACTCTTTTTCTTTTTCTTTTTGAGTGCTTGGGTTTTGAAGAGATGCTTCAGAACCTTTATTGGCTTCAAGAGAATCTTCCTCAGATATACTTTGCTTTTGAGCATCTATAGAAGGTTTTTCTAAAACTCTACCAGATCTGTGTTGTACATCATTGAGAGGAACAATCATATAGGTAGGAAATTTTTGTCCTTATACCATGTAAGCATTTTGAGGATTTTTATTATTGGGATTTGGCAATGCCTGGGAAGGTAGTTGATTTGTCTTCTGTTGGAATGGAAGCAAGAGTTGAGAATTTGGATTTTGTTGAGAGGGTTGTTGTTGTTGTTGTGGAAATGGCAATGAAAGTTGTGGATTTTGATTTGGAAGTTGTGGAGCTTGTTGATTTTGAAAAGATGGAGGATATTGATAAAATTGAGCAAATCTCCCATAAGGATTTTGCATACCTTGTACCCATGATTGAAATGGATTTTGAGGTTGGGACCAAGGTTGTTGCCAAGGATTCCAATTTGGTGGGGGTTGAAAGTTCATGGGGTTGTTAAACCCTTGATTTTGTTGCCCCTGCCAAGGTCTCATTGAAACAAAGCTGAGAGACTCAATTGAATTTGGATCTTCTTGAAAGACAGCTTTGAGCCCAGGAATTGAAGGACAATGCTTGGTCTCATGGCTTTATGAACAAATTATACATGTTTCTACAACTTTTTCATCCAAGGGGCATTCCCTTAGAGCATGTTTCTTCCTACATTTTGGACAAAAGATGGCCAAAGCTTCAGCTTCTTCTTTCTGCTTGTTTTGTATTTTAAGGGTGTCTAGTTGTTCACTAAGGCTCCCTAAAATATCAGTTTTGAACTCATCAAGCATGTTGCCAATCTCAGCCCTACTTACTGATCCAGTTGTAGATTTTTTTGCTATAATGAGAGAAGGATCTCTAGGCCCTTTTCCGGTTTTAGATTTTCCCCTTGAGAGATGGACACATAGTTCTGCTATATCATGAAGTGGAAGTTGAGAAATATCTCCCTTTCCAATCATGTTTAAAATATCTATCCATTCATCTCTAATGGCTTTTAATAGAAGGGATTTCAAGGTCTCCTCATCTAAGTTACTCATTTTTGCTCTTTTCGGGTTGTATTGAAATCTTTCAAGTAAATCCTCCAAGTTTTCATCTTCTTTTTGCACCATTTTGAATACCTCATCCTTATGATTGGTGGGCATGCAATAGTCCAGGTATCTATCCAAAAATGTTTGTTTCATATCATTCCAAGTCCTAATAGATTGAGTGACTAATCCCATGAACCATTTCAAAGCAGCTCCCTTCAATGTTGAAGGAAACAAATTGAGTTTTTGAGAGTCTTCCATATAATCATAAGTTTGGCACACGACTTCAAACTCAAATAGAAATGTTTCAGGATCCTCACTTCACAACCCATAAAAGTTTGGGAGGACAAATGGTGAGATGTTTTTCATTGTTGTATGAGATTCCTCATCAACTATAGGAAATCCAAATGAGTTATCTCCATCCCTATTTCCCCCATTGTTACCTCTACCTCCTCTATTGTTTCCTCCTCCTCTACCTCTACCTCTACCTCCTCCTCCAAATCCGTTGACTACTTCCTCTGTCATGATAGTTTCTTCAGAGATTTCAGAGTCCTCTGGTTCTTCTACTAATGGCGAATGAGGAGGAATTTCTCCCTCTTCTTCTTCAGGTGATTCTACTTCCTTGATTACAATTTGTTCTCCTGTAGAAGTAAAGAAAGGTTCTTTTCCTAAGTCAGATTCGGTGGATAGTGTGGGAGAGTCTCCTAATTCAGCTGCTGCCCCTTGAATTCCAGGAATCCTAAGGCTAGGAGTGTGAGTTGGAGATGATGGAGGTGTATCTTGTCTATGCCTTGAAGTAGATGGAGTTGTAAAAATCGAACTCTTGGCCCTAGCTATAAACCTTCCCCTAAAATCTCTTGCTCTATGCATGTCATTTTTTTATTTTTCTTCAAGTCAGACTAATAATTCTCTTTCTGATCTTCCAGATCACTCTAGGTGCAAGAAGAGAGCATACTCAAGAAATTATTGAACCAATAACTCTCTTTTCTGATCCACCAGATCACACTAGGTGCAAGAGGAGAGCATACTTTGAGAAGTTATCAATTTTTACCTTGAAACTTTCCTGTTTTTTTTTTTTTTTTAAGAAATTGGCTACCTAGTTTCACTTCCCCGGCAATGGCGCCAAAATGTTTGGTCAATTTAGAGTGTCCTAAATTGCTATATTAATTGTCAATCCAGGAGTCGTAAACTGCTGAAGTGAGGTGCACTATATATGCAAGATAACTGATTTCTTACTTTTTGTCATTTTTGGTTTTTAGTTTGTTTCTGGGTTTATCTTCATTGATTCCCTATTGTGAGATAGAAATCCTAAAAGTCAAGTATGGATAAAAATGTTCAAGGAAATGATGTCCTTTAAAATGATTTCCAAAACTTCAAACTTGCAAAAAGGTTTTAAAACACGCAATGATGAAATTAATTCCTAAAAGAGAATGAAAATATGCCACTATTCCAATTAAACAAACAGTGAACTATTGATCATGAAACCTAGTATCCTTGCTGTTGTATAAATATAAAAGAAACTGAACTCAAAGAAATCCAAAAATTGCAAGCAAAGTAAACTAAAATCAAATTACATCAACTCATATTCTGACCCCTCACCATTCGTCTCGCTCTGGCTTTCGGAGGTAATCATAAACAACTTGAGAAATCTGATATCTAATTTGCAGAAAATAAAACTAATATTAAACTACACACTCATACTTCAATCCCTCACCATTCGTCTCGCTCTGGCTTTCGGAGGTAACTGAAATTGACATGAGTAATTCAATAACTAACTTGCAGAAAAATAAACTAATATCAAACTACACACTCATACCTCAATCCCTCACCATTCGTCTCGCTCTGGCTTTCGGAAGTAACTGAAATTGACATGAGTAATTTAATATCTATCTTGCAGAAGAGTAAATGAGCAAAACTGAAATAAATAAAACAGTGTTTGAACTAAGAACTAAGAAAAATAAATCAGCAGAAGGACAAGAATAATTCCATGTCATTAGTCATTATAAAACTAGGTGCAAATGCCCGGGCTGCCTACTGTAACCTGAAACAAAGACACTGATCAGTTAACAACATTATAAAGCATAAAAACTATGGACAGCAATCAACGTGAATACCATAAGCAGTGCAATATATACAAGTGAATGATTATGACATCAGGAACGTAAAGAAATAAAGCATGAAACTATACAACAATTAACAAAACCTTGGTGTGTACAGGGGCCCTCTGCACAACCTCATGCAATCAGCAATCAACCACGAATTGAGCTTATAAACAGAGTCTTCTCATGTATTAAAATGCAGTCATAACATAGAAATAAAGTTACGGCACAGTGGGCTCGTTAACAGTCAAAATTACATTACCAAAGCTAGCTACTATGTGTATGAGAACGCTTTATTTATAACAGAGGATGACATAACTACTTTCCTAAAATCTGCGCTGATAAAAGACACGTGAACAACCACGTCCAGGAATCTAGCATTATGGCAGCCGTGAAGATTAAATCTATGGAGGGTGGTTGTTGGATTGGTTCATGGAGCCGTCCACAGGTGTTGATATTTCCCTAGAAGTCTAGGAACAGCCACGCAAGTCTTCACGTGGTGAAAAACAGAGTTCTGTCACTGTAGGACTCTTACGTTGACCACCGCTGGACTACCTTTGACCACGGCCTTCTTTGGTGAATTCGACTGAGCCAATAGGACTCGGTCCATGTCCACATCATTTGCAACTTGCCCATGTGGCTAGATTTGCCTGAGGACACCTGTAACATAGACTTTAACAAAAAGGTTGCGGAAAGTTGAACTGGCTGCGGAAAGTGACAAGATTCCGCAGCTGAATGAGAAAAAATCTAATTCAAACAGCAGACACAAAACATAGTTAGGAAACCACTTTATATGATCTTTTTAAACTAATATGCAATGATTTGACATCTTAGGAGGTCCAAGTAAATGGAAAAAGGGCTAGAAAGGTATATAGGGAAGATGCAAGTTTGGGGCTCAACATCATGGTCAAAGAACTTCAAGATTGCTATAAAATGTTGGTGCCCATTATTCCAGGAGTCGCCACCCTTACCAGACCTAACGCGAGTATTCATCATGAGGCTCTCCTTCCTCTATGGAAGGATGTGGTATTTATAGTGAAAAAATTTGTGATTTGTGAAGGTTGATACAACATGGTGTATCACTACCATATTAGAATTCTCATGCACCTGACAGGGAATAAGTCATTAAACATGTCATATTATTTGTTGAAATGCTTAACTAAAATGGAAGCCCTTGTAAAGCGGAAGAATAAGAACTCAAAATATGGGTAGTCACCAAGGATTAATTAAAATGTTAATTGATGTCAAATTACACCTTTTGGACATACCATCATACGCCTTCATTAGATGAATTCAATCTAAACACTAGGAAAGCGTTTTACTATGCATGAAGCAGATGAAACCAGAGACTCCTTCTGCATCAAGAATTCAATACCCGACCAATATCTCATCGATGTTACATGTCTAGAAAGGAAAAGAGTCATCACACAACTATGAAGCCTCGAAGTTTTTTGAGGAATTAGAAACCATACAACCAGACGGGCCATATTACAGTGCGTCAGAGGTCATGACAATTTTGAAAATTCTATGAATGATGAAATTTTTGAGGCAATTACTCCACCATAGACAAGGGATATTATAGAGAATGTTGCAGAGGAATCGTGACCAACCTTTACAATTGGAACCAACGAAGTCAAGCCAAGGAAGACAAAGTGAAATAGAGGTCAGGTTTTGGCTCCAAATTTTTTCTCATTCTATAGCCCTAGTTATCATAATCTTCTAAAATGAAAAAATAAGTTAATTTTGCATAATCATAAACTCAGAGCTAAGTTACACTAGAAGAAACCAAAAAATAATAATTTAATCTCACCGCTTAATGCTATCGATCATGAAGAAAACCCTAAATCTAGGGCTAAGGAATTTTCAAAGGGATTCATAGAGGCTTCCCAACATATTATTAATATCATTTTAGACGATATCGTCACTAACACCTATGCATTCCTTCAATTGAAAATGGATATGCCTCAATGAAAAACTAAGGATGATCTTTTTTATGTAGGCATTATTAACAAGTAAATCCATTAATAGGTCATTGAATGAATGCAACAGAGATGGTTTTCTATGCACATGCCATAGGAGGAAAAATGGAAAGATCTCTATTTGAAGGAAAATAAACTCAAGAAGTAAGCAAGTGAATTGGGGATGGAAGTGTCTACTTGTTATGTACCTTATAGGGTATATATTATTTATCTGCATGATCAATGGACCACTTTCTAGCTTAGACAACTTGGAGAGGATCAATCCTATGAAATTGATCAATCCTGCAGCTACATTGAAGTTTACCATAACATAGACACTACAAAACAAAATTTACTTTGTGAACTCTATTTGTTTAATTTTGTATTTTAGGACAATTCTCTATGGAACCCTAATCCTTTCATTAGGGATCTACAACTTAGAGTCTGCATGTCTTATATAACTAATCTAGTAAAGTGGAAGAAGGCATCAAATTTATATGCTCGTATAGAAACTGAGGCCAAGCTCATGATCAAGGAAGAGTATCCACTTACAAGGCAGTTTGTTAATGATTTTTTGAGGTTGAGAGAGGATCCAAGTGATTTGGTTACCATTCAACACAAGCAATATTATGTTGTTATAGAATATCATGAACTAGCCTGAACATATTCACTAGAGGCTCTCCTAGTTACAAATGACATTTGGGAGGGGTTGCCACCATTTCTGTAGGATAGGCATCCTATGGGATACCCCTGCTTCAATTTTTCCCTCAATAAGGAAATGTTTTATACTTATTCCTTACTTAACCATATCCCACATTAGGTGGGACTTAATTTTCATTACCCTTTACTTTGGTGTCCTATGAGTTTTTACAGAGCTCCCATCCAATGGAACGAAGAAGAAGAAAGGTCAAACTGGACATAAATGGACAAGACACTAGGATACTATAATCCAAGAGAATTTGGACACCCAACCTACAGCTGGGGTTATTTACATATAGGAATCCTAAAGCAAAATGAGTTGCATGAGGAAATGTAACCAAATCAATCGGGGGTAGAAGATAAGCTACTAAATTGGCATTATTTTTATTTGATAAACTACCTCTTTTTCCCCAATTTACCTCTCTTTCTTGAAATCTATACCATTACATATGTTACTTATTATTATTATTAATCTCAAAGGTATATAAATATACTTGTTATGTTCTTTATTTCCTTATTTCAGTCTAGAATTAAGGAATGTTGAAGAAGTATCAAAGTATAGGTGTCATGTAACTCGATGTGTGTGTGTGTGTTTAAGTTTGGTGTGTGCATAATAAAGTGGTGGATTGATTTTAGTGTCAAAAGGTTTTCCTAAGTTATAGGTGGATGATTTTTGGATTCATAAATCTATCAAGTTAATGAAGCTACCAGGCTAGCTATCAGCATCCATGTATAGAAATGGAAGATCAAGAACTGAGGACCTTATTGTTATATCAAAAGACTGAGGACCTCATTGTTTTGGTAAAGAACCAAGGACCTTATTGTCATATCTAATACTAAGGACTTTAATGTTACCAACAAGCCCTGGATGGGAACCCCAAATATTTTGAAGCCACGGGGAACACCATTGTGGAGACAGATGGATAGATCAAATATGCACGTTGCCACCAAACATCACAGTCAAATGGGCCAATTTGTGTGGCACATATTCAATTGGACAATGACAAGCAACCATAAATCATTAAACGAAATAATACATTAATCATGAGGTCTTTCCCAATTCCTAACTAGGTATTAACATCTCGGAAGCAGTTAGAAAAAATGGTTCCAATTTGAGTGAGAACTCGAATTGAAACACTCACCTCAACTCAACATGAAAGCTTGTGTAGTCGCATACAATTTTCATATTAATCACAAGTTTGGAATATATGTGTGCGTATACATACATATGTGTGTGTGTGTTCCTTGAAATCCATAATAGTGATCAATATATAAGCTTTGTAAATAATAATTTTTTTTAATGTAAATAGTAATATAGATTTGTGTGTGAATCTATTTGAGTTCAGTGATTATTATTTGATATGTTGTTGTGGATGAGTTTGGTACTAAATTAAACCTTGTGCTGATAGTATAACAACATTAATGCACAAGCCAGCTTTGGGGAGGGTCCCACTCAAGTTGCAGTAATCTGCCAGTTAATTTTCTTTTTATTTGGCAAGTAGGTTAATTGTTTGGTTATGTTTGTAGCAGATTTCATGTGTTTAAATGCTTTAATATTTAGTTGATCTTCTTTTTGTTTATTACAATTTTTAGAATAATAGTTGTCATAGTATTTAACATGTGGTTTTATGTTATTTTATTTTAGTCCATATATTAGTAATTATTTTATATTGGGTCGATTGGGGGGTGAGACCTGTAGTTAACCACTGCAGTGCCAACATACTCTAAAGAAAATGTTGTGGAATCAGGTGTTGTAGAATTTCTAGGATTCTAATTCACTCAGTGACATAGAGTTAGCCACCCTCGAACAAGACCTAATCACATAAGGCCATTTAGCCGAGTAATGGGTTAGACTTAATCCAACTCTTCCATCTAAGTCTATGTCCCCATGAGTTTTTCTTGATTGGGCCATTAATAACAATATGAGGAGCTTTCCTCTTGTCTATACTACATAGAGTGCCTCGCAAGCTTAACAACCCCGGTTTGAAAAATGTATTGTGTAGCCTAAATCACTATTGAAATAAGAAACATATAAATACACCGTCAATAGGGAGTGTTACTGACTTTATTGAATATATCAAAAGACATATGCCCCAAGTACTTGAGATGAAGGATCTTGCATAGTTGCACTATTGCCTAGGTATACAGGTTTATAGAGACAATGGTAAGACCTTAATCATGAAAAGTAAATATGTAAATAAATTATTCAAGACGTTTTGTATGGATGAATATAAGGAACTGCCTACTCCATTATAACAAAATTTGAAGCTCAACAGTGATGATGGAACCACTTTGTATTGATAGTTGGTGGGAAATTCTAATTATCTCATTACAACCACAACAAATATTGCAAATTCAGTTGGTACACTTAGTCAATTTATGGCTAAGATTCATAATAGTCATTGGGATGTTATAATGAGGGCCCTTTAATACTTGAAAGGAACTACTAATTTTGGAATTGAATATATTAATTATTGTAATGTTGAGCTAACAAGTCATACTGATTCTGATTGGGCTGGAAATCCATATGACATGAATTCCACTTCTACATATGTGTTTAGTATAGTATCTAAAGTTATATCATGACACAGTAATAAATATCCAATTATTTCATTGCCATCTATTAGTGTCAATATTTGCATACTACCATCAATGATCAAAACTCCTCTTTTCATATTCATATTAGGGTCTCGCTCAGAAATTTTTGTCATTCCACCTAGGTCCTCATTCAAAAATTTACTAACTAATGGTAGCCCTTGTCAAAAAACATCACTCACCTACACTCCATCTACCTCCCTTGACCTTTTCCCATGCCCATTCCTCTCATTTCCCTCTCCTAGGGTTTTGAGGGCATTTTTCTTGGTTTCATGACCTTCATGGTTAAATCATCAACAAAACTTGTATCATGATGCTCTTACACCTTCCCCTATCCTTAATATGCCTTCCTAAACACTTCCCATGACTCCTATCACTTAAAATCATCATTTTTCTACAAACCCTAGCCTATTGCTACACTTTTGACACTTTTCTAGACTAGGCCTGTGTTTTTCCCTTTTGGACCCCTTCCCCTCACTCAATCCTTGAAATTCCAGTTTCCCCTACTTCCTAACATCCCTCCCTACCTCCCAAAATTTTCTTAAGAATTTAGAAGCCCCATATCCCCTTTATTTCCCTTCATTCCTATAAATTTCCCAAATCCCTTGTTTTGCCTACACTAAACCCTAATTTCCTCTCCCATTGAGCTAGGGTTTTCTATGGAAATCAGAGACATATAAGCAGAGGAGGCATAAGGGAGGTAATATCAGAAATTATGAGGCCACTCCAACTCATAATCATCATGTCTCCATCATTTTTCAAAAAAAAAATCATTCCAAGGGACAAAATCATTTGCGAGACACAGGGCTAGTTTTACTTCAAAGTATGTTTCCAACCAAACAGAGATGAATTTTACAAAAGTGAGAGAGGTTTTTGTCCATAATAGGCCAAGGAACAAAAAAATCCTTCATGTTTTACACAGGTGTTATGGTTTTGGAGAAATGTAAAACATACAGGTGCTACAAGATGTTTTATGCACTTTTGGAGAGACCTTAGGAAAATCAATCTTTCTCCTAGTTGGAGTGTCCAGATGACTTGTTTGATGAGTCAAATGACAACTAGTATGGAAGATATTTCCAATAAGCTATTAGGAGCTCAATTTAAGGTTGAGGAAGGCCTCCAAAAGTTTGTTGCAAGACCACACGGAATTTTTGCATCCCCATTCTGCACTTTTTGACCAGTCTTGGGAGAGTTGATTTTTGAGGGGCTATACTTGATAATTTTCAGTACTTGATAGGTCCATTTTGTATCCAAGAGAGAGATCATTCCAACGAGCTATCATGAGCTCAATTTGGACACCAGGAACCCCCTCAAAAGTGGTCTGAAGTTGGCGTTGCGCTTAGAAGGGAGGCGTTGCGCTTAGAGCAATGGTCGCTGCCTTTTTTAAAATAGGCATTGTGCTTCTGGGCTAGGCACTGTGCTTTCCCTAAGGACCTCCAAATGAAAAATGGCCACTACCATTGGATTCAGAAGGCCAAATAAAGTTAGGAAAACCACTTTTTTAAGTTTTTCTGGTTCAACTGGGCAGTCAACAGGTAAAAAAACCCCAAAAAATCATGTTTCTGCCCTGTTTTGGAGACTGGCGCTGCGCTTTTGACTAGTATTGGGAGAATCAACTTTTGGAGGGTTAAAACTTGACCATTTTTTAAAATAAGGGTAGATCTAGAAACTTTATAGGACAAGCTTTCCAATGAGCTATCCTATGCTCAATTTGGACATCGGTAACCCCCTCCAAAGTGGATATGACGTTGGCGTTGCACTTAGGACAGTGGCGCTGCGCTTTTGACACAAATTTCCTGAGTTTCTTCATTTTGTGAATTTTCTCTATTTTGACAGTTTCACCTTGACAAATCATATTTTCACCCATGTAATTGATGGATGTAAATGTAATAATGATGTTTTTAATGTTAGCTAGGGTAAATACATTAGGTGAAAACTTTTTTGGTGATGTAATGAATCAGTTTCCAAAAAGTGAGGGATGAGTCACTTTGACCACCCTACACTCTAGCTATTAGTTTAGTTTTTGGTGGAACTGCTCCTCCTCTCATGGATTCGACCCCTGAGGCTAGGAGGAGTTTGTTTGAGGCCTATATCATGTACTTTTTCAGTCATTCTACAAGTTGGACTCCATTGGATGGTGTACTAGTGTTTCAGACTTTGGCATGGAATATATTGGATGAGTTGCAGCTATTTTGGTGGGATTCCTGTGGCATGGTGTTTTGATATTGTTTCCTCTTCAGTTACATATGTGTGAATTTTTTGTACCTTTCATGATCCATTTCATTCTATATATGTTTGATTTTGAAGGTGTGATAAGAAGAATACATCTTCTATGTATGTTTTGGGAAAATCATCATAATTTGTTTAATTTCTTCAGTTTAAAAATAATTCATGATTTTCAAGCTCTTTTTAGCATCTCATTAGTCTAAACCATTTCATCACTATACTACAAAGTGTTAAAGTAACTTGCCTACCTTGCCCCATCAGATGTTTGCAATTCTGATTCTCTTTTGCCATGACCTAGTTCACTCTCTGACCTAGTTCACTCATCCAGTGATTACCCAAATCAAAATCAAATCAAACAACCCTAAGCTACTATATCTAGCCTAAAACCCTAATCTATCCAGCCCTCTTTGCTGTGATCCTTTGGAGAGAGCCCTCTCCGTCCTGGTAGGGCTAGCTACCAAGTCAAAAGATTGGTTTGTGGTTACCTTAGCTGGACTCTTCCTCGGCCTTGGAGATCTAGGGGAGCGATAAAATACTGGCATCGTTGTCGGGGAACGCAAGATTCATTTTCCTTGGGTGTATGACAAAGTTTAGATCTGATTGCTGATGGTGAACAATGATCAGGCACACGAAGGCTAAAATCATTCACCTGGTGACTCCAACTTGATTCAAAGACTCCACTGGTAGCAGGATCCAGAAATCAAAATGAGTTCTCAATCCAGAAGGTATGCTCCTATGCATCAAGATCATGTTCCAAGCTTTCCAAATCGTATGCCTCGGGTAGATTGGCAAACATACTTGCCAAAATTTAGAGATGAAAAAGGTGATGATGCTACACTTCATTTAATAAGATTTCATATGCATGTGCATAAGCTGAGGATTATTCTTCATGAAGATTGTTTAATGAAGATGTTCATGGTCACATTAGAAGAAAGAGAATAGTTCTGGTATGAAAGCTTGCCTCCTGCTTGTATTTATTCTCTCAAACAATTTCACTCAGTATTTTTTGAGAAGTATAGAGAAGCCTATCCTTCTTTGCTTTTGATTGAGGATTGTTGTGATCACTTTGAGAATTGTATTCAAGAGCTCGAAAGTGCTTCTTATGATGAAGAGTTTATGGATGATGAACTCTTAGAAGCTTTGAACGAAAACCCTTTTCACCACCATGAGAAGATCATGGATTCTACCCTGGATGACAGCGAACTTGAGCAAAATTCTTCAAAATATGACAATGATCTTCCATCATACGAAGTTGATAATAATTTGCAGCAGTCTTGCCAATATTCAAGCGATCAAGATATATATAAAGATGTTCTTTCCAGCTGCCCTTCATTCCTTTCCTCTTCTAAGTTTTTAATTAAGGAAGAAATATGTGCAAATCAACATTTTGAGTTTTCTTGTATACAAACTCTAGAGAGTCATGATTTATCTGTTGAGGTCAAAAACAGTGTACAACAGGTTTGTTGTCTTGAGTTTGATGAACATGTTCAACAACCTTCAAATGATCAAGATATAGAATTTTTTCAAAGCCTAGACGATTCTTTTTCTGATATACATGAAAAGTCACTTGTAGATATTTGTGTTGATGCTGATTTGGCTACCTCAAATGAAGATCTGCAAGAACATACAAATCTTGTCTCTAATCTGGATGGTATGGAAGATGACATTGTTGCATTTCCATTTAAGAAGGATAACCCAAATGAAGAAGAACAATCAGCCATTGTATTTGAAAGCATCTTCCTTCCTTTTGTTGATCCACAAAAGGTAATGCTTCATGATTTCCAAGACCCCTTGGGCAGTCTTTTGCAAGCATCAGAAAAGGTGGAGATTATTTTGTTCACCAACATAGGTTTTGAACTCAGGTTGCATTTTGAGTTTCCATTTACTCAGTCTTTCTTTATGCCTGGTGGAGCCGAATACAAGCATCAATCAAGTAGTCATGTACTTGATTAGTTACACTGGATCTTCGACTCAACTTGATCAGATGGTTTATGGATCAGTTAGAGAAGATAAGGTGTGATGAATAAGCTCAACATTCTAAGCATATTTTTCAGTGTCAATTTCTAGTAGGGTTTGCAGTTGATGGTACAGTTCGGTTTTTGTGACATTTTTAGTTTGTCACAACTCAGTTTATGTCATTTGAGTTTGCAGCATTTAGTTATGCTCATTTGTTATTGAATTTTTTACCATATTGGCCCACATGGTTAGGCACTTAGTCTACGGTGTTCTTGACACCTCCAAGGAGCTACCATCTTCAATAAGGCCGATGTTAGTGTCAGTATTTGCATATTGCCATCAGTGATCAAAACTCCTTTTTTCATATTCATATTAGGGTCTCGCTTAGGAATTTTTGTCATTCCACCTAGGTCCTCATTCAAAAATTTACTCACTAATGTTAGCACTAGTCAAAAAACCTCACTCACCTACACTCCATCTACCTCCCTTGACCTTTTTCCACGCCCATTCCTCTCATTTCCCTCTCCTAGGGTTTTAAGGGCATTTTTCTTAGTTTCATGACCTCCATGGTTAAATCATCAACAAAACTTGTACCTTGATGCTCTTACACCTTCCCCTATCCTTAATATACCTTCCTAAACACTTCCCATCACTCCTATCCCTTAAAATCATCATTTTTCTACAAACCCTAGCCTATTGCTACGCTTTTGACACTTTTCTAGACTAGGTCTGTGTTTTCCCCTTTTGGACCCCTTCCCCTCACTAAATCATTGAAATTCCAGTTTCCCCTACTTCTTAACATCCATACCTACCTCCAAAAGTTTTCCTAAGAATTTAGAAGCCCCCTATCCCCTTTATTTCCCTTCATTCCTATAAATTTCCCAAATCGCCTGTTTTGCCTACACTAAACCCAAATTTCCTCTCCCATTAAGCTAAGGTTTTTTATGGAAATCAAAGACATATAAGAAAAGGAGGCATAAGGGAGGTCACATCAGCAAGTATGAGGCCACTCCAACTCATAAGCATCACGTCTCCATCATTTAAAAAAAAAAAAATCATTCCAAGGGACAAAACCATTTGCCACACATAGGGCCAATTTTTCTTCAAAGTATGTTTCCAACCAAACAGAGATGAATTTTACAAACGTGAGAGAGGTTTTTGTCCATAATAGGCAAAGGAAACCTCCTTCACCTTTTACACAGGTGTTATGGTTTTGGAGAAATGTAAAACATACATGTGCTACAAGAGGTTTTATGCACTTCTGGAGAGACCTTGGGAAAATAAATTATTCTCCTAGTTGGAGTGTCCATATGACTTGCTTGATGAGTCAAATGACAACTAGACTAGAAGATATTACCAATGAGCTATCAAGAGCTCAATTTGGAGTTGAGGAAGGCCTCCAAAAGTTTCCTACAAGACCACACTGCATTTTTTCACCCCCATTCTGCACTTTTTGACCAGTCTTGGGAGAATTGATTTTTGAGGGGATATACTTAATCATTCTCAATTCTTGATAGGTCCATTGTGTAGCCAAGAGAGACATATTTCCAAAGAGCTATCATGATCTCAATTTGGACACAGGGAACCCTGTCAAAAGTGGAGCTGAAGTTGGCGTTGCACTTAGGAGGGAGGTGTTGCACTTAGAGCAGTGGTTGCTCCCTTTTTTAACACAGGCACTACACTTTTGGGCTAGGCGTTGCGCTTTTCCTAGGGACCTCCAAATGAAAAATGGGCACCACCATTGGATTTATAAGGCCAAATACAGTGAGGGAAACCACTTTGCTAATTTTTTTTGGGTCAACTGGGTAGTCAAAAGGTCAAAAACACCCAAAAAATCATGTTTCCACCTTGTTTTGGATGTTGGTGCTATGCTTTTGACCAGTCTTGGGAGAATAAACTTTTGGAGGGTCAAAGATTGACCATTTTGGAAAATAAGGGTGGATCTGGAAACTAAATAGGACAGGCTTTCCAATGAGCTATCCTGCCATCAATTTTGACACCGGGAACCCCCTCTGAAGTGGAGTTGAAGTTGGCATTGCGCTTAGGACAGTGCCATTGCACTTTTGACACAAATTTCCTGAGTTTCTTCATTTTGTGAATTTTCTCTGTTTTGACAGTTTCATCTTGACAAATCATATTTTTACCCATGTAATTGATAGATGTAAATGTAATAATGATGTTTTTATTGTTACCTAGGGTAAATACATTAGGTGAAAACTTTTTTGGTGATGTAATGTATCAGTTTCCAAAAAGTGAGGGATGAGTCACTTTGACCACCCTACACTCTCGCTATCAATCTAGTTTTTGGTGGAACTGCTCCTCCTCTCATGGATTCGATCCCTGAGGCTGGGAGGAGTTTGTTTGAGGCCTATATCATGTACTTTTTCAGTCATTCTATAGGTTGGATTCCATTGGATGGTGTACTAGTGTTTCGGACTTTGGCATGGAATATATTGGATGAGTTGCAGCTATTTTGGTGAGGTTCCTATGGCATGGTTTTTTCATATTGTTTCCTAATCAGTTACATATGTGTGAATGTTTTGTACCTTTCATGATCCATTTCATTCTAAATATGTTTGATTTTCAAGGTGTAATAAGCATAATACATCTTCTATGCTCTGTTTTGGGAAAATCATCATAATTTGTTTAATTTCTTCAGTTTAAAAAGAATTCATGATTTTCATGCTCTTTTTAGCATCTCATCAATCTAAACCATTTCATCACTATACTACAAAGTTTTAAAGTAACTTGCCTACCTTGCCCCATCAAATGTCTGCAATTCTGATTCTCTTTTGCCCTGACCTAGTTCACTCTCTGACCTAATTCACTCATCAAGTGACTACCCCAATCAAAATCAAATCAAACAACCCTGAACTACTATATCTAGCCTAAAACCCTAATCTCTCCAACACTCTTGGCTGTGATCCTTTGGACAGAGCCCTCTTCGGCCTGGTAGGGCTAGATACCAAGTCAAAAGATTGCCCTGTGGTTACCTCAACTAGACTCTTCCTTAGCCTTGGAGATTCGAAGGAGTGATAACACCATCCATAGAAGCCAAGTATAAAGCATTATGCATGGTACTTGTGAGGCATTGTGGCTCAAAATAATCCTCGAATATGTTGGAGAAAAGAAACAAGTACCTACAGTAAGTTCCATCAATTTGGAAAAGAATTTATTGTATCATGCCAAATCAAGGCATATTGAAACAAAACATCATTTTATAAGAGAAAAAATACAACGAAAAGAAATTGACTTGGCATATTGCAATACAAATGAAAAAGTGGTTGATATAATTAACAAGCATGTTGGAAAGACTAAGTTTGAAATTTCTAGAATTAAGTTGTGTCTTGTAGAAAATTCATTTCTCTTTTAAAGGGGAGTGTTAGGACTAACCGAGAAATGATTTAATTGTTAAGAGGTTAAAACTAATTGTTATAGAATTACTTAGAAGCTACCTAGGTTTAGAGCGAGTGTTTAATCATGTTTGTGACTTTAGAAGTTGATTGATGTCTGAGTTTTCCTTATAAATTATAATTCATTTCTAAGAAATGGATCATCGAGTGATTTGCTTATGTGATATTGATTAGTTTATAACCATACTTTCTTTGATTTTCTGCTACACATGAAAGCAATTATTAACAAGAAGCAAATAGAAAAAACATAACGTGATAGATGAATCAATTTTTGAGTTCAAATGAACCTACAATAATGAGACTAAATTTTTGTTTTAGGCATAAATTTATTTAAAAATGAAGCTAAATCCATTTATTCTTTCTTCATACAACTATTCCTTTGGCCATTGAGTTTCCTTCTTTTGTGACATGTATTATTTCATTTTTTTTTTTTTCTGTACATGTCAAAAAAACAATCACTTTGAAATTTTCTTATAACTTCGTTAACATGATTATCCAAAAGATTAAGATGAATATGTAATACTTTGTCTAAATCATCCATCTATTTATTAATTATTTAGAATCCCCATAGATTTAAGTAGACTTAAATTTTTTTCTCCAAAACTTTGAAACATCCTTAAACATGAGTTTAATGAAAGTATTGCAACTTTTTCCCAAATTTACCATTGCTTCAAAGAAATGAGCAATAATGAGCATTAAATTGAATAAACAACTTATGGAAATTACTTTTTCTTTAGGCTCTTGATGAATCATGAAAAAGGTTATAGGATTAGCATTTGTTAATAATCATGTCTGACTTTTTCCTTGTAGTTTTTTAATGATTGGAATTTTGTATTCTAAGACTACATCTCTTATTTGGTGACTAAATCTATTATTTGGTGACTAAATATCTTATTTGGTGGCCCTTCTAAAATAATGGAATCTACTTATTCTCAAAAATAAATTGATTTCTTGCTAGCCACACTCCCGAACATGTCAAAAAAGGAATAATCCTCCACTCGTTTATTTTTTTTCTTTCCCCGCCAACTTCTTAGGGTTTTCTATATTGTTTGACCCACCAAACCTCTCACTAAACCCATTATTTTCTCATTTATAACTATAGTTTCACATAAGATCATTTAGAAAGTATATGATATATATCTTCATCACTCTCTTTGCAAATATATCATTATCCTAGGATTCTGCTTTTCTCTTATCTATATATTCTCCAATGTTAAAACTTTATTTTGTAATTTTGTTAGGTCCCTATAATACTAGTGTATCCCCCTTATTCTTATTGTTGTGCCCATGTAGCCCCCATATTGTTATTGTTGTGCTCCATAGAATCCCACTATTGTTATTCTTGTGCCCCATAGAATCCCACTATTGTTATTGTTGTGCCATTACATTATTACTTTTATGTAGACTATGATTAACGTGACCCCTTAGACTCCTATATATACAAAGGAGGTCTTGTCATTTGTATCATCCAAGAATTGTTCATTTGTGTAATGTAAAGGAGGTTTCCCCCTCGAAGAGGATAATTTGTAAGTTGTTTATCTATGTTTTTGTGAGCTGGTTACATAACATTTGGCATCAAAACTTTGGACTCTAGGGTTTCACTTCTTCAAACAAGTCATTGTGAAATTTTCGTTATAACTGTTTTTCTACGAGGCTTTAGAAGCTGAAAGTTTTAGCACGTTGATCTGAAATCTTGGTGCACTTCTTGTAAAAATTTTAGATCTTGGTTCACTATATTTTTGGGGATATGATTTGGGGAAGTTGGGGTTTTCGCAGGCTCCAGAATTCAGTCTCAAACAAGTGACCTAGGGAAAATCGTCATAACTTTTGTTTCAAGAATCAAATTTGAATTATGTAAAAATTAGATGAAATATCACAAACTATAGTTTTTTTATATCAATTTCAGGGTCGAAGGTTGAAACAGTGACATGTGGCATCCCATACAACTTCACTCTATTGAACGAGTCCATAATCAGGCCATCGTGGGAGAATTTTCATAACTCTTTATTGAAGAATCCAATCATGGTTAGACTTGTATTTTTGAAAATAAGACTCAAAGGGCTACCACATGAAGAAATTTCAGAACTTAGAGATCAGAAATTACAGAGTTACAACCATTTCAAGATCAAGCCCCTAAAAGCAATAAAAAGGTGTGTATTTATTTTTTGAATTGCATAAATTTTGTTTAAAAAAATAGTTTGAAGTGATTCCAAGGGCATATTGAAGCATATATATTAGTATTGGGTTCTAAAATTCCTCTCAAGCAAAATATTTCTACACCATTAAGCCCTCAGAAATATCTACTATGATGCATGAAGAGGAAGAATTGCAACATGATATATCAAAATTATGACACCAAGTGCAACAAATCTCACTCTCACAAAGAGAAACCAGAGATGAACTAAAAGGGGACATGGATGGTTTAAAAGCAGAAATAAAAGGTGACATGGATTGTTTAAAATGTGACATGAATGGTTTAAAAGCAAACATGAAAGGTTTGAAGGAAGGTTTGACAAAGTTGTTGCAATAAATGCTTCTTGGTAGTGACAAGGTAATCCATGAAAATCATCATGAGGACAAAAGGAATATGAATTACGATTTTAGAGACTACAATGTGGGGTTTAAGAGCCACCACATTCCAAAGATAGATATGAGAAATTTTGATGGTAAGGATCCAGTAAAATGGATACTACAAATGGAGCAATATTTTGATCTACAAGAGGTGCAACCCTCACAAAAGGTATGTATTGCATCTTTATATTTAGAACCCAATCAGTTTGTATGGTATATATGGCTTTGTTCTCGTAAACCACTTGTCATCTAGTCAATTTTTACGGAGGAAATTATATCACATTATGAAGATACAAAGAGAAACACCTTCTTTAGCCAATTGATAAATTTCAAACAAAATGGCTCAATGGTGGAGCAGATTGAAGACTTCCAAAAATTGAATAATAGGATAACCACTATTCCAGAGGAGCATAGGATTCATGTCTTCATAAGGACTTTAAAATATAACATCCAACATGAGGTTCACCTTTGGGAACCTCATTCATTGGAGAAGACATTCAGGGTGGAAAGAAAAGTTGAAAGAAAAATTATGGTAACAAGGAAGTATACCACTCACAACTATAAATATGGAAGTGTTGTTGCTCCTAGTCTTCCACAACCTACAAGGTTGACACCACAACAATTGGAAGAAAAAAGAGAAAATGGGCTTTGTTACAATTGTGATAGCAAATACACTAAAGGTAATAAGTGTGTTGATAAGAAATTGTTCTACATAGATTGTGAAGAGGAGGAAAAAAAGGAACAAGAAACATCAAAAGAGGAGGATATACACCAAGGACCAACCCCAGACAAAGAAGAAATGAATCAAATCATATATTGTAATGCATTGGCAGGAATTACGATGGACGGATCAGATGAGGCGCTCTGCAACTCGTATTAGGGTTTCAGAAAATACCTGATATGGCAGGTCCTCCTGACAGCGCTCACCATTTGCAGAATGGAAGAGAAGTAGGCATCAATCCGTGGGTTTTGGCCGACGGAAATCATGAACCCCCCTCAGAGGGAAGGAGGGGTGCCTCCTCCAACAAACAACAACCGGCAGAGACATATCGAGGATTCAGACAGGGAAAAGGGGCACAAGGACGAAAATGTGGGCACAAGGACGAAAATGCAGACAGAGGCCAGCAGACGCATACTGAACAAGCACAGAAAGATAAGCCTAAAGTCAGCTCTTCCACATGCAAGCCAGTCGCCACGCATAGGCCAAAAGTAGAGTTACCAAGCCATCGCATCAATGCCAGAATTCAGTATATGAGAGATCATGCCCTCATTGGCAAATTCATTGGAATATGGCCAAATGAGAAAGCGTTGAGAGCCTGGATAAATGTCAAATGGCATCCAAAAGGACACATAACCTTGCATCTAGGGCCTAAGGGGTTTTTTACTGCAGTCTTCAACTGTCTGGAAGACAGAAACAGAGTTTTAGATGGAGGGCCTTATTTCTTTAACTCTGCCGGACTATTTCTCAAAGAATGGATCGAACGTTTTAATCCAGATAAGGAAGACCTAAGTTGCGCACCGGTGTGGATCAGGCTGTACTCTCTGCCATTGGAATACTGGGAAGAGGAGTCTCTCAAGGCGATTGGTAATGTTCTGGGCGACTTCGTCAAGGTAGCAGAAGAAACAAAGACGCATAGATACACCTCATATGCACGGATCTGTGTCTACATGGACCTTAAACAAGCTCTGCCTGATATGGTAAGTCTTTTTCATGAAGATGTTGAATGGATACAGTTGATTGATTATGATCATGTACCCTTTAGGTGCAGGAAATTTCATGATTTAGGACACCTCTATAGAGACTGCCCGTTGAATAGCAAACCCTCAGTTCAAATAGACCTGGAAAACCCAACGTCGGATGGCTTCACTAAGGTGCTAAATTGCAGAAGAGGAAATAAAAAATCAGTAGTCTCGACAAAGATTCCTCCAGTTGATCAATCAAAACCCTCGACAAGCAATAGCTTTGCAGCTTTAGCCAATGAAGACATGCAGGATCCAGGCAATACACCCTCCAATGAAAAAGGAATCAGTCAGGAAAAGATTGAAGGATCTCAATCGAAAACAGGGGAAAAGGGGGTAGAACAAGAGGGCAATCATATTAAGACTGCTTCAAATACTTGGAGCTTTCCTGAAATGGATATAGATGGCACCAATCCCAACATAGAAAACGAGAAGGAAAGAGACGGAAGCTATCAAGAACCTCAGATCATGGAGGAGGACACGGAGTCTATAGATATTAGTGAGCTGGATATTTTAGGCTTAGAACAGGCTTGTAAAACAGGAAATTTTGAAAAAATACCTGATCGACAAGTGGATAATCTAGTGGCAGTCCTCAATAAAGCCCAAAAAAAATACTCATTAGGGGTTCAAATTGGCAGCCAATGGGATGGGAAATTCATCACAAAAGATAGTAAAAAACGGGGAAGGAAAACCACTCTGGAGAGAACCATCAAGATAGGAGAAGTATTGGTAGAATCAGGCAGATATGCTAAGTTAACCAAGTATTTCAATGTCAACCCCAAACCTTCCCAATGAAGTTGATCTCATGGAATATCAGGGGGCTCAATAGCCCAAGGAAAGGAAGACTACTAAAAAATATGCTAATGGAGGAAAAACCCACAATTCTCTTTCTGCAAGAAACAAAATGTAACTCGACAGTCTTGGAAAAAATAGCAGCAAAGGCCTGGCCAGGAGGGTTAGTAACAGCTGTTGATGCTCAGGGGGCGTCAGGAGGACTTGCAGTGCTCTGGGATGCACGAGTAATTCAACTAAACAACATACATGCAAATAAAAACTTCATTCAAGCCATATTCCACATAATTGGTACCAATATCTATGGTCATATGACAAATGTGTATTTTCCTCAAGAAAACCAATACAAAGTTGAAATTCTGGATGCCTTGACGCAGCTCAATACAGAGAGGATGTACCCGTTATGGATATCTGGAGGAGACTACAATATGATCGCAACAATGGAGGAAAAAAAGGGAGGTCGTTGCAAAATCAATAGAGATGGATCCATATTAAAAGACTTCATTCATAATAATTGGCTGATAGATCTCCCTTCAAATAACGGCCTATTCACTTGGAACAACAAAAGGGCAGAACCAATGCAAATAGCCTCTCGTCTTGATCGATTTTTGATCTCAGATAATGCAGTTCACCTAGGAGGAGAATTCATTGCATCTATCCTTCCTATCTCAGGCTCTGATCATTGGCCAATCGCCCTCCATTGGAATCGTCCTGGTTGCAATATTAGGCAACCCTTCCGGTTTGAGGCTTTTTGGTTATCTCATCCTGACTTTTATGAATTTGTCAGAGCATCTTGGTTAAAATTCAATCCTATGGATGGCACTAAAATGTCCATATTCCAACGGAAGCTGAAATATCTCAAAGGGGAAATTAAACGCTGGAATCAATCTGTCTTCAGCAACATCTTCAAAGCTAAGGAAACCATCAATCAAGAAATGAAAACCATTCAACAAAGAATGATCACTGAAGGATGCTCTGAAGAGCTAGCCAAGAAAGAGCAGTCCATAGAAAATCAAATCCTTGAAAGAGACTTACAGGAGGAAACTCTCTGGAGGCAAAAATCGAGAGTTAGATGGTGAAGGATGGTGAAAAGAATACGAAATTCTTTCACAAAACTACAGTGCAAAGAAGAATGAACAATCAAATCTCCCATATCAATAATGAGCAAGGAAGCAAAATTGAAATCCATGAAGGCATTGAACAGGAATTCCTCAATTACTTCAAAAAGATGAATCAAGAACCTAACATAAATAGAACAGAGGCTATTGATAAAGTCATCAAACATAGTCCCAGATTAATCACTAAAGATCATAATCTTCTCCTTCTCAAGCCCATAAGCCTTCAAGAGGTTGAGACTGTTGTGCATCAGCTAAAAGCAGGGAAAGCGCCAGGACCAGACGGATTCACCTCAAACTTTTTTCATCATTTCTGGGATTTAGTTAAATGGGAAGTCTGGCAGGTCGTGGAAGAATCGCGTACTTTAAGATGGATGTATCCAGGTCTGAACGCAACATTCATTGCACTAATCCCCAAAGCAGAGGAATCCAACACTCTGGACAAATACAGACCGATTGCTTTGTGCAACATTATATACAAAATTGTCTCCAAGGTTATAGCTTCCAGATTGAAGCCTTTGCTTCCCCTCATTATCTCTCCAGAACAATCTGGATATGTAGAAGGAAGGCAGATCACGGATGGAATTATTTTAACTCATGAAATAATCCACTCTCTCAAGCATTCAAAAAAACCAGGTATGTTACTCAAAATTGACTTATCTAAGGCTTTTGATAGTATAAGTTGGACCTATATGCAAAAAATCCTTAATGCCTTTGGTTTCGCCCCTTCCTGGGTCAGATGGGTCAGTAATCTCTTATCCTCCTCGTTCTTCTCTATTCTCATTAATGGCATCCCGTCGCCCACATTCCGTCCTTCTAGGGGTATCAGACAGGGTGACCCGCTCTCGCCCTTTCTGTTTGTCATCTTAGCTGAAGGGCTAGGCCGCAGCATCAAATCGGCTCTCCTCTCTCAAAGCCTCAAAGGTCTAGCTTTCCACCATGCTCCCTCCTTTTCTCACCAGCAATTCGTGGATGATAATATGCTTTTCGGTCATCCATCTGTTCAAGAAGCTCGTTCTTTCAAATCCATTCTTTCAAACTTCTCGGATGCTTCAGGAGCCCTCATTAACAAAGTTAAGTCTCAGATATTCTTCTTTAATACTCCTCCCCCCACCCAAAGAGCCATTGCCCGTATTCTAGGCTTCACCATTGCTTCCCTTCCTTCTAAATATCTGGGCGCTCCTTTAATTGCCTCGGCTCTCAAGAATTCCTCCTGGAAAGACCTTTTAGAAAAACTTGAAGCCAGATTGTTCCTATGGACCCACAGAGCTCTTAATATGGCTAGTAGGTTAGTGCTAATTAAAGTTGTTCTACAGTCCATGCCTCTTTACTTTTTTTCCATATTGGCAGCACCTAAGTGGGTTCTCAAAGCAATAAAACAGCTTCAGCGCAATTTCTTATGGGGAAATTCGGGTCCAAATCGAAAGTGGGCTCTGGTCAAATGGGAGAAGGTATGTCTACCAAAGAAAGCTGGAGGCATTGGGCTAAGAGACCCAGAACATAGCAATATGGTAATGGGGGCCAAAATTTGGTGGAGATGGCTCTCAAATCCCAGCACTCCTTGGGCCTCCCTATGGATGGTGAAATATGCAAGCAATACGCCCATAGAGGAGAGAATTAGAATGTCAGAAGTTAGTAAAGGATCAGTCATCTGGAACTCGGCCATTCAACATCGAAATCTAATACAAAAGCATAGCTTTTGGGATGTGAAGGATGGCTACACAGCACGGTTTTGGGAAGACTCATGGCAGCAACTTCCAAACCTTAGAGATACTATCCCGGGCCTCCCATAACAAGATATAAATCAGTATGATAAGGTGAATCAATTTTGGGACTCACACTCTGCTCAAGAACACAGAAAATGGAAAGAAGCTAGTCATATAATACCTCACAGCACGGAGCAAACTCAACTTTCTCTTTCCTCAGAACTTCAAAAACGAAAAATCCTATCTTCGGCAGGAATGGACATTCTTAGTTGGGGATACGAGGAAAAGGGAACTTTCATCACCAGAGAAGCTTACAAAATCATCATCAAAGACAGGGTAATCAGAGATAATTTATGGGATAAGATATGGAATTCTTCTATATGGCGGAAGGTTTCTACTTTTCTGTGGTTTCTGTCTCATGACAGAATTCTAACATGGGACAATCTCAGGAAAAGGAACTTCTCTGGGCCATCCATATGTCCCAACTGCAAATAGGAAGAGGAATCAGCATTACATCTTATGCAAACCTGTCAGCTAGGAAGGAAATTGTGGGAAAAGGTCACATTCCACTGTCAAAAGGAAGGCAGAGTGTATGGGGACATTAAAGGCACCCTTCGCACCTGGAGCCAAGAGCCATATCAAAGCAAAATTTTAAACACACTATGGCAACTCATTCCGGGACTACTAATGTGGAACATATGGAAGGAGAGAAACAGAAGATATTTAAAGATCAATCACTGTCAATTGAGCAGATATGGACTGGATTGCACCAAAATATTAAAGAAACTTTGTCTATCAAAGCCTGGTCCCAAGAGGATTTCCCATCAATCCCGCAGGAACAAACTATTTGGGACAACTGGTAGATTCAATTAACGCATCCGCTCTCTTCCAATTACAACTGTTCAAAGCATCATGATCCTCCAGCAAGATGGACTCCACTGCTAATCAATGTGTTTCAACTTAACTTTGACGGAGCTTCGAGGGGTAATCCTGGGAAAACAGGATTTGGTGGAGCCATCAGAAATTACCAGGGTACTCCCCTTCTAACTTTTTTTGGCTCAATTGGATGGAACACCAACAATGCAGTGGAATTGGAAGGATTATGGAGAGGGCTTAATCTGGCGCAAGAATGAGGGTTCTTTCCTCTTATTGTGGAAGGGGACTCCCAAATTATCATCACTATGGCCTCAAAACTTATGCAAGGATCCCCCATTCACAAGGTCAGCAGTAGCTGGAGAATGTCTCCACGACTTGAGCTTCTCAATCAATGGCTTTCTCATCACCAAGCAATCTCCTTCAAACACATCAGCAGGGAAGGGAACAAGCTGGCAGACTTTCTTGCTAATTTAGAAGTAGACACCGGAATGGAATTCTTCGAAGGCTCTCTATCCAGCATAGCTTCTGAGAACCAACTCTCTAACTTCCATACCATCGTAACAAATGATATCCATTCGAAGGAAGATACACACCCTGATGCAGGTGCATTAATAGCGTGTTAATCGCACTGCATGCGACTTGGGTAGCTGTCATTCTACTTAGCTGGATCTGGCAGTTCATGGTATGTGATCTCCAGGCATTTATGTTTCATTTGGCTCGAGGTCTGCAGGTCGGTGATTTTATTATGGCGCACCTTAATCACTGTTCATTTGCTCTGAATTCTTCAGGTATTGGTAATCTAGTTCTCCTCTATTGGTTATGCCCTCAGCACCCCTGCGCAGCTCAGGGAGTTTGGAAGCCCCTCTGGCTTCATAACCGGTCTCAATCTGCCTGCTTCTGGTATATGGTTCTGGTTTTCTCCGCCGGTCGTCCGGTGTATTGAGTTGGTCCTCTCCACCTGCGTCTGGTCTACTGATTTCGTCTTGTCCGTCTGTGTATGGTGTATCGATTCGGTGTTTTTTGCAAGTGTCTGGTCCGTGCATTGGGTCTATTTTGCCTTTGCCTGGTTTTTTCTTCTCGTTTATTCCATCTATAGCGAGCTTTGCATTTGGGTCCTCTATACAAAGGTCGGGTCCTTGAATTGGGTTCAATTAGCCTGTGTCTGGCCGCCTTATTTCCACCTTCAGTCTCCCTACTCATTCAAGCTGCCGATTCATTCTGTAATGGCCCGTCGTCGCGGCATTCCCCGGCGTGGTAGTAATTCAGGCTCTCGTGGAGGTCCTCGGGGTCGTGGTGGCTCTGCCCCTCAACGTATCACCCCGTTAGCCTCTGCCTCTCCATCCTCTGACCATTCTCGACCCACCCTAAACAGCTCCTTTCAAATGACCCGGTTCAAGTTCAGAAGTAGGCTCAACAAGCCTCTCATCTCAGCCACTATTACTATTATCTTCTCGGAGGAGGAAGATGAGCTTACAAGCTTGGATGAAACCTCCAGGGCACAGTCTCAATCTCAAAATTCAAGTGATTTTCAGGGTGACTTGGCGGGAGTTGTCCTCAATGACACTGCCGTGCTGCACGAGGAGGGCCATCAGGAAGACCTTCAACCACAGCCAGCTTCTCCTCAAGAGCAAATTATTTCTTGTGAGCATGCGCGCCTCTCTGGAAGTGTTATGCATCTTGTTCTTCCTCCAGAAGGCAGTATGATGGAAGCTAAAGACAATGTGATGGTAACCTGTGTTAGCTCCCCCAACCAGGGAAACGAGGACGCGACAGGCTCTCCTCCGCAGGTTTAATCACTCCTGGCTCCAGGGTCATGACAGCAAGTTATCTTCTGATTTCTGGTATCTGTGAGAAGTTCTCATGATGCATGGCTTCTTTTCATATCAGCATGAAATTTTATAGTCTCCAGGACATAAATCTGGTTTTCAATCTTTTTGTAATAGCGATTGCAAAGGACAGCATTTTTGTAAATGATCAGCTTCCTCTGAAGCTTCGATCTCATATAGCTCAGTTTAGTTTTGGGCCTCTCAAGCTTACCATAATTCTCACTTCTACGACTCTCATTTTTGTAAAAGGAATGCAATGTGCTACCTGCAACAGTATTTTTGGTAGAGGGCAGGCTACAGCCCCCTCAGAGGTTCAAACCTCTTTGTAAATATTTTTTCCTTTTATCTTTTAATAGAATAGTCTTTATACAGAAAAAAAAAAAAAATGCATTGGCAGGAATCATAACTCCTCAAACTATCAAGATAGAAGGATATATCAAGAAGAAAAAGGTAATAGTGTTGATTGACTTGGGTAGTACCCATAATTTTATTCATTGTAAGAAAGCCAAGGAATTGAATTTCTTCCTATATCTAGCACCAAAGTGTCAAGTGATGGTTGCAAATGTAGGAACTATAAATTTCTCTAGAAAGTGACATAATATCAAGCTAACCATGAGGAAATATGTATTGAATAGTCCAATGTTTTCCATTCCAATGGGTGGTGATGATGTTGTAATAGAAGTCTAATGCTTACAATCTTTGGGGATGATAGATTTCAATTTTTAATAAATTTCTTGAATTTTTTTTGGGAAGGAAAGGAAGTTGAATTAAGGGGTATCGTAGGGAAACCAAGAAAGATAATAATCTCTAATGGCATTACAAATCTTCTGAAGAAATAACAAGGAGGCGTAATTGCACAATTATGCTCACTAGAGGTTCAAACATCGAAATCATCTATTTCTCGAGATCTCCAAAAAGTCTTGGACAATCATTCCAAGGTGTTTGAGACTCCCAAAGGCCTACCACTTATTCTTTATCATGATCATTCTATTCACTTGATTCTAGGAAGTGTTCCTCCAAAAATCAAGCCTTACAGATATCCTTATGCCCAAAAGAGTGAAATTGAACGTATGGTTGCAAAAATGCTAGAGGCTCGTATAATTCGACCTAGTCAAAGTTTTTTCTCTGCTCCAATAGTATTGGTCCAAAAGAAGGATGGATCATGGCGTATGTGTCTAGATTATAGGGAGCTCAATAAGCTCACTATTAAAGATAAATTTTCCATTCATATCATTGATGAATTGTTGGATTAATTACATGGAGAAATTTACTTCGCCAAGATGGATCTTCGTTCAGGATATCATCAAATTAGAATGAAGATTGAAAACATTCCGAAAACAACATTCAGAATTCATGAGGGTCATTATGAATTTTTGATCATGCTTTTTGACCTTACTGATGCACCTTCCACATTTCAAGGTTTGATGAATTCCATTTTCAAGATCTTCCTTAGAAAATTTGTGTTACTATTTTTTGATGATATACTAATCTACAACAAGTCTTGGAAGGATCATGTTTAACATGTTGACAGGGTGCTCAAACTATTGGAGGAGAAGTAATTATATGTAAAAACCTCCAAATGTTTCTTTGGAGTCCAAGTGGTAGAATATTTATGTAATATTGTATCTCATGAGGGTGTTAATGTAGACCCTAACAAAATTAAAGCCATTAAGGAATGGAAAATCCCCACAACCATAAAGCATCTTCGAGGATTTCTTAGGTTGATAGGGTATTATCGCAAGTTTGTTAAGAATTATGGGAGAATAGCAGCACCTCTAACTTCATTACTAAAGAAAGATGCATTTTCTTGGACTCCAGAAGCAATGAAGGCCTTTGAACATCTTAAAGAGGCAATGTGCCAAGTATCGGCCTTAGCTACGTCAAACTTGACAAAAACTTTTATTATTTGATGCTTCTAGAAATGGAATTGGTGTTGTTTTAATGCAAGAAGGAAGACCCATTTCTTTTGAAAGTAGTCCAATCAAAGGAAAGTATTTACAAAAACCTATTTATGAGAAGGAAATGTTGGCAATACTATGTATGAACTAAAGTAATGGCGACCTTTCCTAATGGGAAGACACCTCAAGGTAAAAACTGGTCATGATAGTCTTAAATACTTTTTGGAACAAAGATTATCTTCAGAAGAGCAGCAAAAATGGGTGACAAATATGTTGGGTTATGAATTTGAAATCATCTACAAAAAAGGGAAGCAAAATGTTGTTGCAGATGCACTCTCAACAAAGGATGAGGATGTGGAAGCATTGTCGCTTGTGCCATTTCTATTATCCAACCTGAGTGGATAATTGAAGCAAGGGATGAATGGAAGAATGATGAAGAGGTGTGGTAACTCATTCAAAAGTTGCAGCAAGATCCCAGGACATCAAATACATTTAGCTGGAAAAATGATTCATTATGGTACAAAGATCGCTTATATCTTTGTAAGAATTCCCAACTCAAACAAAAGATTCTTTTTGAATTGCACACCTCTCCTTTAAGAGGGAACTCAGGATTTTTAAAAACTTACCATAGTGTCAAGAAGGAATTTTTTTGGGATGGCCTTAAATCTAATATTCAGAAGTTTGTGGCAGAATGTTTGGTTTGCCAACAAAATAAAGTTGAGACAATTAAGACCCCAGGTTTGTTACAACCTTTAGCCATTCCAAGTCAGCGTTGGGAGGAGGTATTAATGGATTTTATCACAGGTTTACCCAAGTCTGAAGGAAAGAGTATCATCATGGTGGTAGTTGATAGACTTACCAAGTATGCACACTTTTGTGCATTATCTCATCCTTTTAAAGCCAGTACAGTTGCTACTACATTTACGGAAATAATGCAAAAGTTTCATGGAAATCCAAAGAGTATAGTAAGTGAAAGAGATCCCATTTTCACTGGAATGTTTTGGACGGAATTATTTTCTTGTCTTAGTGCTCAATTAGCTCATAGCTCATCTTATCATCCTCAATCTGATGGGAAAACTGAGATAGTGAACAAATGTTTGTAAGGATATATATTTGTTGCTTTGTATCTGATAAACAAACATAATGGGTCAAGTGGTTACCTCTAGTTGAATGGTGGTATAACACTTCCTTCCATACTATAGAAAAAATAACCCCATTTATGGTACTTTATGGATTTCATCCACCATCCATCACATCATATTTAAGAGAAAAATCTAAGGTTCAAGTAGTGGAAGATCAGATCAAGAATCAACAACAAGTTCTCCAACTCTTAAAGGATAACCTTACTCTGGCACATAATCGAATGAAATAACAAGCATATCAACATCACAGTGAAAGAAGTTTTGATGTAGGTGACTGGGTATTTTTACGGCTACAACCATAAAAAAAATGTCTCTCAAGCAAGCTAAGAAGGATAATAAATCATCACCCAATTACTACAGTTCGTAGAAGGTGTTACAAAAGATTAGTATTATGGCATACAAATTGGAGTTGTATGCATCTTCTCAAGTACACTAGTTTTCCATGTTTCATGCTTAAAGAAGGTTATCGGTGACAAGCTTCTAGTTCAAATAGTGTTGCTAGAACTTGATGAAGAAGGAAAAAACATAAATGATCCTGAAGCAGTCACGGAAACAAGAACCCGACAACTATGGAATCGATCAATTTCAAAGTATATCATTAAGTGGAATAACTTACCCGCTGAAGATTCCACATGGGAGGATGATAATTTTATATAGAAGTATCCAAAACTACTCAAGCGTTGAGCAAAACACTTTTTTGAAGGAGAGGGGCATGTTAGGTCCCTATAATACTAGTGTATCCCCCTTATGTCCCAATGTCATTGATAGTCAGAACAATTAAAAGTTACAAGATCAAAATAACAGTACTCTGTATGTCGTCCCCCATGCTCAAGGGAGTAAGTTTTTCTTATAGAAATTACATACCCAAAAATTAGGAACAGATAAGTCATGAGAATCTCACGATTCTCATGCTGATCATAAAATAGAAATTGTTATAACTAGTTCCTAAATACAAATTCTATTCAAATACATTAGTTAAAATCATAACCACTTGGATTTGTCACTTTCTAAATAGACAATTCGTAACTTCCAATAGTTGTTACATGGAATAGTACCCACGGCTTTGACAGCTACGGTGTAACAGCACCCTTCGGTAAAGTAACGGTTGGGATGTAACAACAACACTGGATAACAACAACCTTGTAATGAAACCTTAGGTGTAACAATAGTAATCTATAACAACTACGTGGTGTAATAGCAATGTCTGTAACAACATCGTGGTGTAACAACAAGATCTGTAACATCACATAGAGTGTAACAGCAATCTGTTGCATTCTTCTCTTAGACCGATCGACGCAGATGTTCATTCCATAACCTCGTTCTTGCTGGCAATACCTGAAAAAGAGGAAAGGATCTGAAATACTTCTCCAATGCTTACCCCAGTTAGCCATAAAAAGGAATATTGCATCATTATATCTAGAAAAAATGGAAAATAACATGAACGAAAAATATGTTGTTCACAATAAGGAAAAAGGCGGTTAATATGTAAAGTTTTTCTGGTTTGGAGGGAAAAGGGTCAAAACTGGGGAAAGAAAGTATAGGAAATAGGTACAAAAACTACACCCAACACTTACCTTCCATAAACGTTTTCATGACCAAGCTCTATTTTTTGAATTTGAAGAAAAAATTGCTTGGTAGCCCATGCTTATTGAATAAAAATATAAAGTTTGATTTTGATTACACTAAAGAATTAGGTTCTTCATTTATTTTTACATATCTTCTCCTATGTTTTTCAATGTAATCATTCCATACATTTTAAGTTTCCCCTTCTAGTTCTATAGAAACTACCATATTCCATCCTTGCTGACAAATGCTTATGGATTCATTTCCATATGTTAGTAAATTCATGGTCTACAACCTTATTAATGGTGAAAATATCCCTATACTACAATAATTATATTTGTCTCTATGATCGCATGATTATTTTTATAATCCACCATAGATTTATTCTTACCTTTCCCATAGCTATTTTCCATGCTATTCAAAGGCTGCGTCATAACTTTTAGTGAGTGGAAACATTACATATTGATTTCCTCTTACCATAATCCTATCAATAAGAAAATAAAAGTTAATATGCCTTTACACAATTATCGCTTCCCATATGACTCATTGAATGATGACTCTCCATAATCTATTTTAAAGATGGCTTTCTCATATAACAAATTTCAATATTCACACTTCAGCTTTGGGTCAAACAACCACTTTCCATTTTTCTTTTTTCTTTTTTCTAAACCACAAAATTCTAATATTATGAGAAAAATAAAAGAAAAAACCCTTTAAAATATATGATAAAATACATAAAAAGATAAAATTAACCAAAATCAATCCTCCTAACAACCACTTTCCATTTTTCTTTTTTCTAAACCACAAAATTCTAATATTATGAGAAAATAAAAGAAAAAACCCTTTAAAATATATGATAAAATACATAAAAAGATAAAATTAACCAAAATCAATCCTCCTTGGTATACTTCACAATTATTTATCTTGGCCTCTATTTTTCCCACTAATTTTCCATAGTACCCATAAGTTTTTAAACATATCATAAGTGCTTGAAACCATCGTTATGACTTATCGTATAAAAGGGAAAACAAATTGTCAATAATTTTAACTCCTCTCCTTATTCAAATCAACAAAGGAAATTGAGAATTTCACAAAGTTTACATCCATCCTAGTTTTATTAGAAATCTATTACTTCTTGAACTTGTATCATGTTATATAAAAGAACATTATCCACAAATAGTAAGCAAAATAGAGATAAATCTCATCCAATTATTTATATATATATATATATATATAGGAAGGAAATTGCAAATTTCACCAAGTTTACATAAAAGAACATTATTCACAAATGATAAGTGAAATAAAGATAAATTTCATCCCAATTTTATATGTACTATAAATTTAATTATTCTTGCCTTATATATATATATATATATAAAGGAATCAACAACTAGGGTGGGGTGGGGTGAGCTTGCACTGGCATAAAAGGTTGATTTGGAAGGCTACCACTAAACCTCTAGGTGAATCCATGCATGCCCCCAACCACAAACTTCACAAAGACTTTATATCACGATGGTGGGTGGGGATAGGGGTCGACTTGCCCTGACATATAAGGTTGATTAAGACCACTACCACTAAACCTCTAGGTGAATCCATGCATGCCCCCAACCACAAACTTCACAAAGACTTTATATCACTATAGTAGGGGGGATAGGGGTAGACTTGTACTGACATATAAAGTTGATTAAGACCACTAAAAAAATTCACGTTGTTATGCGTTCTTATCTAACATTACACGTCCCACAAAACTCTTCATCCAACCATTTCCCAAAAGAGTCTACATCCATCCTCAGAGATCAATTGTCAACAAATATTGGATTTGGCGATCTTTGTTGTACCCAACATCGGGCACCCATTGCGTTAAATCTTCCAGAACTTTCCAATCAAAAAGACTTTGTCATTCCAGCTTGATGTCCTCCTGACAGGACATCAACAGGAGTCAAGGACAAACAATTTGTGCCCGCACCCTGAGCCCTCCGTGACCCGTCTACCCCCGCGCATAAGAGAAATCTAACTGGAATGCCGAAGTTTTATAGTGTCTTCACAGCCACCAGGTGTGAACGTGGAATTCAGACAAAACCCCAAGAACCAACAGCGTGGAACGGAGGGAAGAAACCGGAGATTCCATACTGCGGAACCTTCCAAATTTAACAAGCCTCAGTCCGAAAGGCAGTGCCTGCACCATTAACCAACCCAACACCTTATATGATGTGCATCGTACCCACGCTCGCATCCACCTGTTTTTATGAATGGGTAACAATCTCAATTAGTCTTGTTGTAGAAGGTTTTCATTTATGTGGAGATTTGGTTTCAATAAGTCTGGCAGTCTAATTTTGAAGCATAGTCCATCTAAAAAATTGCTCCAATTCTAATTTCTTCTGTTGAAAAAAACACAAATTTAACAATCTCAATGGCACCTCTACATTAAATGTTAACAACAACCTTGCCTCATCTCCTTTTGTAATAAAGTTTTATTACTTATTTAATGCAAGTGCTAATGGCATTGAATTGATACATCAATTACAATTCAGGATAAATATTTATTTATTAATTTTTAAAAAAAATTAAAATATTAGTTACTCTTAAATACATTTTGAATCTCATGGAATATGAAGAGGTGCAGGCCGATAATTGGCTGCCATAACTTCAAATGTTATTATGACTAACAATTGCCCCAAAAGGTGCAAAGAGACCCTATAGATTTATTAAATTTCAAAAGTTGTAAGAGAAATGCATTTGTAGACATGTATCCCATATGTTTTTGCATTTTGAATTTGGGGATTATAGTGTATCATCTTGGCGCATATTATACATTGCAAATATAAGGATAACTACCTATTGAAAACGTATTGAGCATTAAAAAATGAGATTCATTGCATCATATTTCATTGAGAAACAAGAAAATGAGTTCATTATAAATAACATCCCTATATTTACTTTTCATTACAATATAAATCCATACCATCATAGATCAACACAAACCCAATTTTCAGCCACAAAAGCTCACTGCAAAGTTTGTATAAAAAATTAATGGAGGAGAAATTTCAAAGGTTGTATTATAAAGTTTGTATCAAAAGTAAAAGAATGCGAAGGGGTGGACTCGGAGTCCAGTATCGAAAATACAAAGAATTAATGAAGGCAGTCACTAATTGCATATTCTAGAGTATTGGAAAAATCTTATCTTCATTAACTGAAGTTTAATCTCCGACTGGCCAAAGAAATTTCAAAATCTTTTGACTGTAATTTTTATATTCAATATCCTAAGGGTGAGAGGGACACGACATAATTTACTTCCATTTAAGCTCTCAAAAGAGGTATTGTTTGGTTCACTCTATAGATGTTTGTAAACTATAAATCACCACAAAATTTTTTGCTCAAGATATGGATTCATTTTTGCATTTCTCACTCAAGGGTGAACATAAAAAAAATTAGGATGGTAAACCTAAAAAAAATTAGTGATGGAAATTTATATTGAAGTTAAATAAAAAAATTAGGGATGAAAATTTATATTAAAGTTTAAAAATTTGAAGAATATTTGTAAATAATGAGTTCATACATGTGAGACAATTTTTAGATGGTGGAGGAATAACCTGTTAAAGAGTTTTAATAACCCAACATTTCAGACTGCCAAGTGAGTCCATCCTCAGGGGATACGTTAATAGATTAAGAAGATATTAATGATATATCCTGAGCTAATCTTACTTGTATATATATGGATTAATATAAGAGATCTAGTCGGCAATAATTTAAATAGTGTAGTACTTACTAGTTTTCAATACAAAAATCGACCAAATTTTATAAAAATATTTAAATCTATAATGCAACTTGTTTGCATTATAAAATGTTTGACCAAATCTTATAAAAATATTTAAATTTATAATGCAACTTGTTTGCAAGTATTTATTTATAAGTGCATTATGAACACCAAAATTTGTCCAATAGCTTCAAGTGGCATCATTGGTTTTATAATTGGTTTGCAAATATCTACTAGCACATTATAAAGACGTGAATTAGTCGTTCTAGTTTATCAAATGACACCGAAAATGAAAGAACGTGTTGGTTTCTTCCTCAATTTCATACATTGAATGGTTCACTCATAGAATTTCAAAATCCCGCCTCACCCAAATTTACTACAAATCAACATGCTTTATGTTCTCTTATATTCATTGTTTCTGGATGCATATTGTATTGTGTTAGGGTAATTAAGTTAAAATCATAAAGTCAATTTATCGTTAATTGTTTTCTTTTGTAAATAAGATAGAATATATTACTGTAAAAAGAGAGTAATTACAATGGTTGGGTTGTTCGGGACAGAGTCACTGAAACAAGAGCCAACAAAATTGTCTGCTCTGACTTTAGGCTTGAACAGGCTACTATGCAACTTTACAATATTTGGTTTCTGAGAATTGTGTGAGTTACAGAGATCCATATCCAGGAAACATTCAGAAACTCGCTTGACCGTAGCCTCAAAACGGAGATCCAAGGGCTGAGTCACTATAAGATAGACTATATCGTGGAGCTTTATTTCCGTAAACGCATTCACAACTGCGGTCTAGCATCCACGGTGTAAAACAAACAAAAGAGATCTTTCTGCAATCATTCTTGATTGTTAGTGGTCGGGTCGTCATCCAAACTAATGGGTTGTTCCTGTGTGCTCCCCTCTTGCGGCGCGGTGGCGTACATGTGGCTTAAAGAGGCACCAACCATCTCTTTCTTGATACTCGGCGAACGTTCGGCAGGCGAGTGGACCTTTGCCATGGATTTCTTCTTGATAACAGTGTACTGTGGAGAGTCACGAGTTATAAAGCGGCAGTGGTGAACCACATCTACAAAGATCACAAATTTCTCCGTCAGGCTATCAATTTTCCTTTTGATCGCCTTTGAACGATACTCTTGATCATGCAAAGCTAGACCCATAATTGTTTTCATCTGCCACCAAGTTTATATTGTTCAGGCATAGAGGTTCTCTCTCGCCCTCGTGAGGTCCGAGTCGGGAATCCATGCGAAGTCCTCATCGACTTCCTCTGAGGTGACTACTCTACGAAGAACATTAGCTTGCGCTTCGAGGTTGGCTATCCGTTCTTGGGTCTCCGAGTTAACAGCAGCTCCATAATTCAAAGTTGTGCACCTCGCAGAGGATTCGACGTGGGTAGTGGGGGGAGAACCCAAGGAATTCCAATGAGAGGTCGCTCTACCTGAGAGGGTTCCAAGCTAGAACTATGTTTTGGGGCCATGAGGAGGGCAGAGGGACGAGAGAGACGAAACATACAGATAACAGGGGAGCGACGGAGGAGCTAGAGAACAGGGATAACAAGGGAGCGACGGAGGAGCCATAAAACAGAGGGAATGACTAGGAGGGGAGGGGCAAGGGGGAAATAAATAGGGGTGGGAGGGCTTCAGGGGTTGCAGAGCCAAGGGAAGGGGAACTAATGAGAGGCTAGGGAGGTCTAGGGGTTAGGGGGTGGAGAGTGTACCACACTGGGCTGAAGGGACAGAAGGGTGACGTCCTCGCAGGAGAGAGGGGTTGTGGGTTGATTATCCAGCACAGTTTTCCTAGCAAGGATGGCGCTAAGCGTGTACACGTCATTACCATCCTCCTCCCAATACTTAGAGCCTGCCTTGATGTGACTCAGGATTCTCGAACAGTTATTGTTCATTTTTCTGGTTGTCCTTGACATTGATAACTTCACAGTGCTAATAGAGATCGCTTTCTTCCAGATCATGCCATGACCTAGATCTCAACCAAAGGGTCCCTGTCATCCCCTCATTGGCTAACCTGTGCGCAAGCTTATTGTCATTCCTTCTGATGGCCTGGAAGTGTAATCCTTCCATAATGTCTATGTTATTTTTAATTCTTTGCATAATTTTGTTTAGGTGCCAATTATCCGAAACTTTGGCCACTTCAATGCCCTGCTGGAGCTTTTTACAGAACTGAGTGGTGAGAGTTGAATCCCCTTCCACTATCAAAGGGCTTAGCTTATGGCTTTTCACGATGGTTATTTCGTGTTCCAAAACATGAAGTTTTGTTGCGTTATTAGTTGAAGAACCTATGTTACCCTCATAAATTCATATAATTTCCCCTCTTGCATTTCTAAAGATGCCTCCAAAACCAGTCGGGCCTAGGTTACCTTTGGCCACCCCATCGTAATTCAGCTTAATAGTTCCCATCTCCGGGGGCACCCATTTGTTGTTCAAATTTCCTTTTCTGGTGATAGAGGTTACCACAGGGTCACTTATCTAGTGGAGGTCCAACATGGAGAGAATTCTCACATCTGAGCTGCTAGGAGGACCGTTGGTGTTCTGAAGAGTGGAGTTGGCCACCGTCTCTCGAATGGAGCTCTTGATCTTAGATAAAGTGATTTCCTCCTAAGTTGATATGCCCCAGAAAATTCTTACGTTACGTTCCTTCCAGAGAGCCCAACAAACCATTCCTGGGACGAGATTCCATGCTCTGTTCACCTGTGGGTGGGAGGAGAAGGAAGATCGACAGTTAGAGATGGTGTTGAGGATGGAAGAGGGATCCCGATCTGATCCTTTAAAGACTAAATGAACCCAATCCCAAAGTTTTGTTGCATAGAGACATTCGTTTAGGAGATGGTTTGAAGTTTCTTCCCCTTGCTGACAGAGTTGGCATCTCGAGGGTCCAATAAAGCCTTTATTTCGGAGATTCTCCCAAGTTAGAATTTGCCTGTGCAAGGCAAGCCATAAGAAAATGGAAATTTTTGGCCAAAGTATTATGTCCCAAATTGAATTCCATTTGGGGTCTGTTTGGAGTTGATTGTGATCAACTACATATCTGTATGCTTCCTTAATATTGAAGTGACCCGCAGTGTTTTTGACCCTACGGATTTTGTCCTCAGAGGTGTCATGGAGGATTTGTCTCTTTTGGAGTTCAGTTGAAAGCTCAGCCCAAACCTGAGGGTTGATGTGGGGAGCCCAGTCTTTCTGATCAATCCATTCTCTCCATTTGTCCCCTTCAGCACTAGTTTTCCAATAATGACAGACCCTACTCCTACCTTTGGATTGCATTTCGGATTTAATTGCTTGGTACTGATTCTTGTTGAGTTCACGCCTTTGCTGCCAGGCATCTTCCAAGAAGAGTGCCTTGTCTCCCTTACTGATTTCCTAGAAACTGTGTTTTTGTATGATAGCTCGATTCTCCCATGCTTGATTCCAAATTACCAAACATTTGATGCTACCCTTGAGCCTTATTATTTGCTTCTGAGAGTGGGTGGGAGAATAATTAGCTTTCCATAGGGTTCCCCAGGGGGAATTGGGGTTTTCTATCCATCTTCATTGAGTTTTAGCACCCCGGGCCTTCCCAAGGAGCTCAGTGTCCCTGAGTCCCAGACCACTATCTTTTTTGGGTCTACATATTTTGTCCCAAGCAACAAGAGTCCATTTCTGCTTTTTCTCTGCCCCTCTCCATAAAAAGTTCCTTTGTATATTCCTGATTTCATTAGAGATCACCTTTGGGGAAGCCAAAGCAGAATAAAGACAGTTCGGGATCGCCTGCAAAACTGATTTTACCATAACAAGACGGCCAGCTAGATTTAGCAAACGAAAGGTCCAGTTGGCTAACCTCTTTTCTAATCTATTAATAAAAGCTTCCCAAGTGGCCTAGGCCAGTGGTCTATCAGTAAAGGGAACCCATAGATAATTGGAGGGGAGAGAGCTAATGGGGAAGTCAAGGATTCTAGAAATGTTCCTATGAATAGGCAGAGGAGTATTGAAGAAAAACAACTTAGATTTTTCGAGATTGATGGAGGTGCCATAGGCCATTGAGAAGTTAGACATAATGGTCTTGAAGGAGGAAGCTTCTTTGACAGTCAGGAGACCCATACATGTCTAATTGAATCATCATGCCAGGCTTTTTTTACGAGTTAAGAGAGTGCATTAGTTCACGTGAGAGGGTGATACTATCCATGATTTTCCTACCTTCCACATAGCCATATTGATGATGAGAGATAAGGAGAGGCAAGATAGATTTCAGACAATTGGCCAAGACTTTGGAGATGATTTTATAGATGACATTGCAGAGGGCTATGGGCCTAAATTGTTGGGTTGTGTTATACTCTCTCCATGACTAGCCCACATAGTTAACCGGGGGGTTAGAGGGGGGGCGAAGCCCCCCCTTCATTGTGCCGATTGCATGACTTTGTGCATGATTTTCGGTTGGGCGGACCTACCTATGGTTTTGTGCATGATTTTCGCACATGGTTTTGGACGCGATGGTTTTCGGTCCATGGTATTGGATGCTTTGGCATGTATAAATATGTATTGTAACATTGAAAGGAACATAATGAAAAATCAAGCGGGTGGTCCCGGTTTTGGGATCCAAGGGAAAATCTCTGTGTATATGTGTTTTATGTGTTATTCTCTCGCATTGTTTACTTTTTGTGTTTTAGAATTCATATGCATGTAATTTCTGTATGGGGTTAAAACCTACATTTGGTATCAGAGTTGTTTTGGTTTCAAGGGGACGCCTTTATTGTTGAGGGGTTTCGCTCGGGCCTGTGGTAAACCCTGTTCAGTGGGAGATCTACAGGATCGATTCTAGTGGTGAAAGAGAATGGCGAGCAGTGGAAAGATAGAGATCGAGAAATTTAATGGTCAGAGTTTTTAGTTATGGAAACTCAAGATGGAGGATCTATTAGTGGCTAAAGATCAGTGGGTCATGGTAGATCCAGGTACTAAACCAACGGTAGTGTCCGATGAAGAATGGAAGAAGTTGGATTGGAAGGCTAAGTGCACAATACGATTGTGTGTCTCAAATTTAGTATTGTTGAATGTATCAGGGGAAGCTACGATGAAGGATTTGTGGGACAAGTTAGGGACTTTGTACCAATCTAAGTCTCTGGTCAATAAACTGTTCCTATGGAAAAATATGTATAACCTGAGGATGAAAGATGGAGACTCGGTGATAGAACATCTGAATGCATTTAACACTGTGGTAATTCAGTTATTATATGTTGATATTAAAATTTCAGATGAAGATAAGTGCATCAGTTTGTTGTGTTCTCTAGTAGATTCGTGGGATAGTCTGGTTATTGCAATAGGTAGCAATCCAACTGTCTTGCAGTTTGATGAAATAGTCTCATCCTTGCTAACGGAGGAGATGAGATGGAAAAATATGGAGAGCCAGAATGGTGATGCCTTATCTGTAAGAGGATGGTCCCAGAACAGAAACGAAAATAAGTCATCAAGTAGGAGATCTAAATCTAGAGGTAGATCTAAATCTCCAGGAAAACCTGTAAAGGTGGTGTGCTGGAAATGCGGAAAGGAAGGGAACTACAAAAGGGACTGTAAATCTAAAGCTCCTGAAAAAGGAAAGGGATCTGATGATGCTCCTTCTACAGAGGTGAAAACCACCTCAGATGAAGGTGGGGATGTGTACTTGGCTTCTTCAAGTACACATGTAGATCATGAGGCATGGTTGATTGACTCAGGTGCATCCTTTCACTTCACTCCCCATAGAGAGTGGTTCTACGAGTATGAGAAATATGATGGTGGTGATGTCTTCATAGGGGATGATAGGAAGGCTAGAATCGTTGGCCGCGGAAAAGTAAAGTTGAAGTTGCAAGGTGGAAGGGTTAGAACACTTCCGAGTGTTTTGCATATTCTTGTGTTGGCCAGAAATCGGATTTCCATAAGCAAGTTGGATGATGCAGGTGTCAAAACATTGTTCAAGAAGGATACATGCAAGATGGTTCGGGGAGCACTGGTATTGATGTGGGGAGTTCGGGTTGAAACTCTGTACAAGCTACAAGGTAGCACTGTTGTTGATGGGTGCAACAGTTCTGTGGTTCCTGAAAGTGGAGCAGAAAATCTAGTGGTCCCTGGAGAGAAGACCATGCTGTGGCATGAAAGGCTTAGACATATTGGAGAGAAGGGCCTTCGAATACTTCACGGTAAAGGTATGGTAGAAGGTATGAGTAATAGTTGTCTGGATTTTGATTTCTATGAAAATTGTGTATATGGGAAGAAGAATCGGGTGAGTTTCCTCTCTGGTGGTAAGAGGGCGAAACAGATATTAGAGCTTGAGCACAGTGATGTGTTTGGACCTGTGAAGGTTCCATCACTGGGTAAGTTTGTGTACTATGAATCATTTATAGATGACTTCTCAAGGAATCCATGGATATATTTCCTTAAGAAGAAATCTAAAGTCTTTGACAGGTTTAAATAATTTAAGGCTCTAGTGGAAAATCAGACAGAGAAGAAGATAAAGGTGTTGAGGATAGATAACGGTGGAGAGTTTTGTAATAAGGAAATTGAAGAATTCTGTAAGAAGTGTGGTATAGCATGGCAGAAGACTACTTTATATACACCTGATTAAAATGGAGTTGCAGAAAGAATGAACAAGATGTTGATGGAAAGGTCAAGAAGCATGCTCAGTAGTGCCGGGTTAGGACAAGAATTCTAGGCAGAGGCGGTGGAGACAACATGTTACCTGGTCAACAGTTCACCTTCATTAGCGTTGGAGGATAAGACTCCACAAGAGGTATGGACTGGTAAGAAACCCTCTCTTTCACATCTAAGGTTATTTGGATGTGATGCATATGTACATGTTCCAAAGGAGAAAAGAACCAAGTTGGATAGTAAATCTGAAAAGTGCATCTTTATTGGGTATAAGGATGGTTTAAATGGTTATAAGCTTTGGAACCCAGTAACAAGGAAGGTTATGTACAACAGAGATGTGGTGTTCAGAGAGGTGAATGATGTTATTAAACATGAAGTCCGATAAAAGGAACCTGAGAAGATAGAGTTTGAGCTAAAGGAGGAAGAATCAGACTCTACAACAGAGGAGGAATCAGAAGATGAAGAGCCACAAACTCCGAGTGTGAGAAGATCAGCTCAAGAAAGAAGGCAGCTAGAAAGGTATAATCCATCTGCTTTCTGTTCAAATTTTTCTTTATCTATTACTGATGATGATCCTAGAACTGTGAAGGAAGCAGTAGATTCAGAGGACAGAAAACTCTGGAAAGAGGCCATGGTTGATGAAATGGCATCTTTGTACAAAAATGAGGCTTGGGATCTGGTGGTGTTGTTGGCTGGAAGGAAACCCATTGGCAGCAAATGGGTGTTCAGGAAGAAGAAAAATGTAGAAGGAAAGGTGGAGAAATACAAAGCTCGGTTGGTAGCAAAAGGTTATTCCCAGGTGCCAGGAATTGATTTTGGTGATATTTTTTCTGCTGTTGCTAAGGTAGCTTTTATTAGATTATTTTTATCTGTTGTTACTGCTTTTGATTTTGAGGTAGAACAGATGGATGTGAAGACAACATTTCTTCACGGGGATCTGGAAGAGGAGATCTACATGAAGCAGCCTGAAGGTTTTGCGGTGAAGGGTAAGAAAGATATGGTATGCAAGTTAAAGAAGTCTCTGTATGGGTTAAAACAATCACCAAGGATGTGGTATCAGAAATTTGATACATTTATACAGGGACTTGGCTTCACCAGAAGCAAAGAAGATCAATGTGTGTTATTTAAATTAATTGGTGACCATGTTATTTATCTGGTCCTGTATGTGGATGATATGTTGCTGGTTGGAAATGACAAAGAAATTATCCAGGATTTGAAGACCCAATTGTCCTCTAAATTCGACATGAAAGATCTTGGTGCTGCAAACTATATTTTGGGCATGGAAATTAAAAGAGATTGGGAAAACAGGAAGCTCTGGTTAAACCAGAGAAAGTATGTCAAGACAATACTGCAGAGGTTTAATATGGAGGATAGTAAACTGGTGAAGGTTCCTATTCCTGTAGGTGTGAGGTTATATGTTGAATAGTGTCCCAAGACACAAGAAGAGGAAGAGGACATGTCCTGTGTTCCATATGCAAGTGTAGTCAGTAGCCTGATGTATGCAATGGTCTGTACTAGACCAGACATTGCACATGCAGTGGGAGTATTGAGCAGGTTTATGTCAAAACCAGGGAAGGAGTACTAGACAGCAGTGAAGCGGATTTTCAGGTATTTGTGTGGCACTAGTGATTATGGTTTGTGCTACCAAGGAAGACCAAGATTGGACAGAGTGTTGGATATTCGTGGCTTTGTTGATGTAGACTGGGCAATCTGGATCAAAGAAGATCTACAAGTGGGTATGTGTTTAACCTATTTGGAGGTGCAGTCAGTTGGATGAGTAAGAAACAATCTATAGTGGCACTATCAACTACAGAGGCAGAATACATGGCAGCCACTCATGCAAGCAAGGAAGCAATTTGGTTGCAGAGATTGTGTTCAAGTATGGGGTTAGTACAGGGAGCTATAAGAATAGTCTATGACAGCCAAAGTGTAATTTTCTTGGCAAAGAACCCTGCATATCATTGAAAGATGAAGCACATTGATGTTCAGTATCACTTTGTGAGGGATATGATAGAAGACAAAAAGGTGTTGCTGGTAAAGGTGGACACTTTGAAGAATACTGCAGATGCATTCACAAAATCTATGAGCTATGAGAAGTTCTCTTGGTGTAGAGAAACAATGGGCGTTGCAGGGCTAGATAAATGACTAATCTCTCTTGTGGCCCCCTGTGGAAAGAAAACAACAAGTGGGAGAATGTTAGCTTTTATATTCTTTCCTGGACTAGCCCACGTAGTTAATTGGGGGGTTAGAGGGGGGGCGGAGCCCCCCCTTTGTTGTGCCGATTGTGTAGCAGGGGGGGGGGGGGGGGGGTTAGGGGGGGGGTCACAGGGGGTTTGAGGGGTGCAGGTAACCCCCCTCTATGGGGTCTGGGGTAGCGCCCTGGAAAATTTTGTTTTTGGACCCTCTGTTAGGTTGGGCAGACCTACCTATGGTTTTGTACATGATTTTTGCACATGGTTTTGGATGCGATGGTTTTCGGTCCATGGTATTGGATGCTTCGACATGTATAAATATGTATTGTAACATTGAAAGGAACATAATGAAAAATCAAGCTAGTAATTCCAGTTTTGGGATCCAGGGGAAAATCTCTATGTATGTGTGTTTTATGTGTTATGCTCTCGCATTGTTTATTTTTCGTGTTTTAGAATTTGTATGCAGGTAATTTCTGTACGGGGTTAAAACCTACAAACTCATCACTTTTTGATATACACAAACTTACATACACCCAAAGATAACTTGTAACTATTGATATTGAAGCTCCAAAGAACAACAAGGTCCATCAACATATAACAAACTATAGACATAATCAAATTAGCTATATGTTCTCTTAGCACCAAAGAATGTTGAGAAAAACTAATTCAAATTAAGTTACTCCATTTTATATGATTGGTTCTTCATATTTCTCAACCAAACTAAAAAGTGAGAAAATAAAATTCTTAACAAAGAAGGAAACAAATCCCATGACAGTAAAACCAATTGACTTCTCTCCTCCAAATATAAGCTCTTTTCATTAGGCCAGGTTCAATTTTTTGTGCATTCTACTCGAGAATATCCATTTTTTTTGGAGCTAAAACTAATCACATGTGTAAGAAATCAGGCCTCGAGGGATTTTTAGTACCATGGAAGATGACTCCCCAAATCTCTATAAAGGCCTCGACGAGAATTTAACAAGAGAAAACATTGCAAAAGCTTCTACAGATCAATGGGAGGGAAAATATGCTTCCCCATAATTTGTTCGAAAACCCACACTTTAGGACACATGTTGTATGTTGAATCCACTAGACTTGGCACCACCAATATCCCCACACCACTATGAAAAACCTGTGATTGGGTGTAGAAATGAACTAAACCGGATCAAGATTATATACAAAGCAAGGGTGCAGAAGAACACTTTGTTGTCCAGGCTCTTGTTGATCACTCGCCACAAATATTTGAGTGAGGTGATGAAGTGGAGCTTGTCGAATATGAACAATCCGCATTATCATTGCCATCATTGAGAATGAAAACATCCTTCTAGACATTGGAAAGCATGAAGAGCCCATGGGGGCTTCACTCAATTAATCTCTAACATATCATGTGCATTCATGGCATACTAAAAAATTGATCGAAATGGATCCTAGAAAACCCTCTAAGTCTTCAAAATATTCTAAACATTCAAAACTATCGCATGAGGAAAACCTTTAAAGAAGGAGGATAACACTATCGGGAGGCAAAAACATAGAGAAAACATTTAAAAACAGATTTATTAGCGGTCAAAGCAACTTTGAATCGAAGCTATTGGATCTGGTCGATCAACGGTCTAGATCCGATCGACGAATCGCAATTGGCAGTGGCAAAGGGAGGCTATCGGCGAATACCACAAGGAATACGCGAGAACGATCAGTGGAGTCAATGAGGATCGTCGATCAAGCGCGTCGATCGACAGCCCAAGCTACATTGCAATATCATGTCGGCACATTACAATGGAGCGGGGCCGATATGCATATGGCTTGCAACAGCCAGACCCAATAAAACTATGGATGATATTTGATAATATTTCAAGTCCGGAAACAACGCTTTTTCAATGTAAATCGCATTTTTTGTTAAATAAACGAAATATAAAGGACGAAGCACCGATGCGATGAACCGGACCCAAAAGGGTTTATTAATGTTGTTAAATACTATTTCAAGTCTGATATGAGCAGGATTTCGTGTTTTAATGTATTTTTAATATAAAAGGGAAATCACAAAGCAGGAAGGATTTCAGGCGGGCCAAAGGTGGTAAGTGTTTTGGTTCGGGCTCCGCCCGATGCCATACAATGGCTGCAACGTGTTTAGGTTGAGGAGAGAGAAAACCACCCTCATCAGGTGGCTAACCCTCGTACGAAAGAGCCACTCGAAATGAACCATGGCCATTGGATCTGGACCTCCTAGATCAATAGTGGAGATGCGATGTCGATGTACAGATGGATTCGATAGCAGTATAAGTCGGATTGATGGATATTTGAAGTCCGATAGGAAATGTTTGGCAGACTTTTCCTGTGTTTGACTGTGTTTCCCTGTGTTAACAGAAAATAGTGATTCCAATGGATTCCAAAGGCTCGATGACCATTCTGCTACTGTACAGGTGGCCACCATCCCTGGAAGCATTTAACAATGATTGCTAACGCTCAGAAAGGGGTCTGAATGGACAAAGGTCGGGAAGCCAGTGAGCCCGAGAAAATGAAATGAACAGAAAATGCAGATTGGCTTTAAACCATAGACAGAGTGCCAAGACAGGGGGAGGCAGTATTGAAAGTAGTGCTGAGACACAGCAACAGAGACAGAGAGTCAGTGAGGAGAGTCTGTGTACTCAGAAGATACTTGTGGGATCCAAGTAACGCCTTATTGTTTTGTATCTATTGTGTGAGGCTCAAATTGAGATCACTGTTGTAGAACTCTATTTTGAAGACATAATAGAGACGTAACCATTGAAGGCTTGACCAGGAGATGTAGCCCAGGAGTATTTGGTGAACTCCTTATTAAACTTGTTGTGTTTATATGTGTTTTTCTATTATAGTCTTTTACTGCTTCATAGCCTATGTATTTCGCAATCTGATCATTCCATTGCATAAAGTAACATAGGCATATCCATGCACATGACTTTGTAATACCTTATTAATTGTCTTAGATCTCATTATCAGATCAAGTGGTATCAGAGCTTTAGGTTGCTAAGGTTAGACAAGCTTGTGCTGGATTGTTGAATGCTAATTAGGTCAAAGATCAAATTAGGAGAAGGAGAACTGGTTGAGACTAACCCAGAAATAGGAAGAATCCATCCTAGGAGGAAAATGGCAGAAGAAACTCCCTTGGAATCAGAGTCTCAGTTCATGGACAGTTTCATGACCATGAGATCCATGGTAGAAGAGATGTATCGAGAATTTAAGAAAGGTAGAGGTGAAGATACTTCAACCTCCAAGCAAGACAAAGGAACAGAAGGACCTCTTCTAGATGGCCATTCTGAAGGAAAAGGGAAAGGAAAAGAGGCTCCTCTATCCACACCTCCTAATAGCCCTGAAAATAAAAAGAAGAAAACATCTTTGATTAAGTTAGATGTAAAATTTGATTTGCCAATATATGATGGAGAATTAAATGCAGAAAAGATAGATAAATGGATTAGATAGATTGATGTGTATTGCAAAGTGTAGAACATTGATTCAGACAGAAGTAAAATTCAGCTAGACAACCTATGCCTTGGAGGAACTGCCTTAGTCTGGTGGGAAGGTAGGACACAAGCTGACTTGAAGAAGCATGGTAAAATTCTTTCTGCCTGGTGTGAATTTGTTTCTGCCATTAAAAAACAGTTCTATTCACTAGCTTATATGCAGCAAGCTATGATGAGTTGGCAAAATCTTTGCCAATTAAAGGGGCAAAGTGTACAAAGCTACACCCAAGAATTTAGAAAAAGATCTTTAATTCTAGGAATTTATTTAGACTCACCTGAAACTTTGTTGAAGTATATAGGTGGTTTGCATAGTTATTTGAGGCACACCATTCTCATGTTTAACCCTACTAGCATAGATGATGTATCTGTTCAGGCTACACATATAGAGACTATATGCGAGAATGATCTGAAATCACCCTTAGATGACCTCAGGAAATTAATGAAGGTATTACAGACTCATGTGTTGGGGCGTGTCTATGTTATTTTAAGCAATGGATCGATAATATTGCGAAATACACAGACACTTGAAACAGTAAGAGAAACAATAAGAAAATACAAAACACAACAAATTTAATAAGGAGTTCACCCAATCCTGCTGGGCTACGTCTCATGGTCCATCCTTCAGTGGTGGCCTTTTCTATTGTGTCTTAAAGAAGAGTTTTTACAATAAGGAGCTCAATTTGAGTCTCACTTAATAGATGATGATTGGTAGGGTGGCACTTGGATCCCCCAAGCCTCTAGAGTACCCAGACTCCCCCTTACCTAAAGCCAATCTGCTCCCTGACTATTCGTTTCCCTTCCCGGCTCTTTGGATCGCCTGCCTCTATCTGCTGGAATTCCCTTGCTCTACGTCATCATCACTATGTAACGTTTCACAGAGAGGTGGCCACTTGTCTCCTCACGAACTGAGTGTCAGTTCTCTTTGAATGGTCGTTATTTCCATTACTCCAAGGTTTCCCGTGAAACTGATTCTTCTGCCAGCTCAGCAGCCATGCCGGACCTCAAATCTCATGTACCTCAGTCTATTTCCCTGTCAAATCCGGTCATCCATCGGGTTGGTTCTCCATTGTTGATCTGGAGCCTCCAGATCCTACGGTCTCTGTCTATATCGCGCGGGTAAGTTGCTCGACCATTTCTCACGTGATGTAAGCATTTTTTCTCTCTCATCCGCTAGATGCGTGTCACCCAGTGTGTGGCATCACGCTAAACTCGGCCAAACCCACTTACCGCTCGAAGTGCACGCGATATCCTGCCGGTTTTGGGTGTGGGACCCACCTTCTGACAGTTTTCGCATGGTTTCCTATTTTCCTCATGACCGAGCTCTTGGGACTTTTCTTCATTGAGAGTTTTACCCTGCGATACGCGATTAGCGATTTGCGCTAATCGCGTATCAGAAACTACCTCTGTTTTTGGATCTGGGCTTCTGATTGCCAATTTTCACCAATGCGCGCTCTCCATGGGCCAACAGTCAGTGCACTTTGACCGAGGGTCCTCGTTCTTTCGTGCTGGCCATAAATTTCCATTGTCTAGAGGTCATTTCTGATAAGCTCATTATTCATAAGATTTTGAAGCCTGACATAATTTGAAACAACCATGAAAATGTTTAAGGATCCAATTCAGATGACGAATTTCCCACTGAAAAAGCTTTTGGACCACCAAAAGTTGGGTTTCAAGCATCGACTAAGTGAGGGTATAGTTGTCTCACTTGCCCAATCTCTATCCATTTTGCACTGCTTGGCTTTGGACCCTTAAGCCCAATCCTGAGGTACTCAACATCTCCCTTACACATCGTCCTCACCTTCCTATCCAAAACTGTGTCTTCCTGCAATTCATTGAGGTATTCAGGTAACAGATCATCAATAGAAGGCAATTGACTTTTCTCTTCGGGATCTTCAATTAATGAAGGTTCAAATAGTCTCAAGTTGTCTGCATTAACGACTGAGTAGATGTGCATGTAAGCTGGTAAATCAAGGCAAAAGGCATTCTCACCAATTTTCTCAAGTATCTTGAAAGGTCCATACCTTATTGGTTTTAGCTTTCTACCTTCACCTTGCATTCTGTCTTTGCTGATATACAACCAGACTTGATCAGCAACTTGGAAACTATGCTCCATCCGATGCTTGTCATGCCTTGCCTTGTACTTGGCTTGGCTCTTTTCTAGTTGTTCCTGTACTGCCTGGTGAATCTCTTGGATTTGTTCAATGAACTTGGTTGCCTTGTCCACATCACTGTGTCCATCAACTACTATGTCTTTACCAAAGACAAAATCCAAGGGAGACCTTGGTGTGAAACCAAAACAGGTCCCAAAAGGAGATCTCTGTGTAGAAGAATGCTTTTCTCGGTTGTAAGCATGCTGCACATAACACAAATGTTCATCCCAAAGTTTGGGATGCTTGCTGCAATAGCCTCTAAGCAACTGTATCACTGTCATGTTGACCACTTCTATCTGGCCATCTGTTTGTGGATGAAAAGTTGTGCTTTTCTTCAGTTTGGTGTCCATCAATTCCCACAGACTCGACCAAAACTTCCCGAAAAATCGGATGTCTCAATCAGATACAATGGAAGTGGGTAATCCAAAATTAACCCATACATGTTGAAAGAACAACTTTGCAGTTTGTTCACTTGTAATCTCTTTATTGCAGGCTATCAAAATACACATTTTGCTGAACCTATCCATAACAACATATAAATAGTCATGACCTTTCCTAGATTTAGGCAGTCCTCCAACAAAGTCCATGGAAACACTTTCCCAAGGATGAGAAGGAACTGGTAGTGGAGTGTACAAGCCTAGTTTTCTATTGCTGGGCTTGCTTTTAGCACACATGGTACACCCTCTTACATATATAGAAACCGTCTCATTCATTTTCGGCCAATAACAAAATCTTTGTAGCTGTGCAACCATTTTACTTACCCCAAAGTGACCCGATATTAGAGAAGTGTGTGCTTCTTGAATCATCTTCACTCTTTCAGTTTGTGGAATTCATAGCTTCCCACAATGATACAAGAGCTGGTCCTTAATGTGATAATCCAATTCTTCTACTCGTTTTCCTTGACTTAAAGTTGCATATACATCTTTAAAATCTATATCTTGAGCATATTGTTCAATGTAGCTCTCATGCAATACTGAATTATGCTTAAGTATAGTAGATGCATTTATAACAGGTCTAGATAACATATCTGCAACTTTATTGTGTATGCCCTTTTTATCTCTGATGACTAAATGAAACTGTTGTAGAAAACCCATCCACCTATAGTGCCTTGATTGCTGCAACTTAGTTTAGGAGTGTAGATATTGAAGTGGTTGATGATCAGTATGTATAACTGTCTCTTTACCCATTAAGTAATGTTTCCACTTTTTCACACTCTGTACTAATGCATACAATTCTTTATCATATGTTGGATAGTTAACTACTGCACAATTAAATGTCTCTGAATGGTAACATATGGGTTTACCGTGCTTTATCAACACTGCTCCCATCGCATAGTCACTGGCATCCGTTTGGATCTCAAATGGTATTTGAAGATCTGGCAGTGCTGGTACTGGGGCTATACTAATCTTTTCTTTCAAGGTGTCGAAGGCTTTCTGCTATTTGCCTCCCCACAAAAACACCTTATTCAATCCTGTCAAAGCATGTAAGGGAGCTGCAATTAAGGAAAAGTTAGAAATGAACTTTCTCCAGTATTGTGCTGCTCCTAAGAAGCTTCTTACTTCTATAGCAGATTTGGGTTTATTAAAGTTTACAATGACTGCAACCTTAGAGGGATCTATCTTCAATTCACCACCCCCTACTATGTGTCCCAAATAATTCAAAGATGTTTTGCCAAATTCACATTTTGAGAGTTTAACATGAAGTTTTTCTCTTTTCAAAACATCTAGTGTCTGCTTAACATGCTTTAAATGTTCTTCCCACATTTTGCTAAATATAAGAATGTCATCTAGATATACAATAACAAAATCATCAAGAAAAGGTCTGAGTACATCATTCATTATTCTCATGAAAGTAGCAAGAACATTAGTTAAGCCAAAAGGCATAACCAGCCACTCATACAATCCCTGCTTTGTTTTGAAAGCAGTCTTCCATGCATCCTATTCTGCAACTCTGACCTTATGATATCCAATATGCAAGTCTAACTTGGAAAAATAAACAGCTTCTTTAACTGATCTAATAGATCATCTATGTGAGGAAGGGGATAATGATTTTTTATCATTATCTTATTTAGCGCTCGGTAATCAATGCACATTCTCCACAAGCCATCTTTCTTTCTCACCAAAACGATTGGCAACCCACATGGCAAGGTGCTAGGTCTAATGAACCCCTTCTCAAGCAACTCCTGCACCTGCTTCTTGATTTCTGCATTCTCTAAAGCAGACAACCTATACATTCCAATGTTAGGCAGTTGAGCATCTTGCTGCAACTTAATATCATGCACTATTTCCTTTTTGGGTGGCAGACCTTTAGGTTCTTGAAACAAGATATCATATTCTGAAACAACTTTTTCTACATCAGCTTGATGTTTAGCATCACAACCCTCAAATACATTTGTTTTATTTGGTTTCTTTTCCTTTACAACCATCAATAAAAATTGTTTGCATGAATTTACAATTCGTTTCATCTTCCCTGAGTTTATGAGAGTATAATTATTCTTGAGCTTATGAGCTCTTACAAAGTATTTGATTCCATCTTTAACGAGTAGATACTTGTTCTCAGCTCTATAGAAAATAGCTTTTCTATCATACAAGTAGGGACTTCCTAAAACAATTCCACATATATCCAAAGGAATCATATCTAACTCAACCTCATCTACAAATGCAAGCCTAAAAGAAAACTTAAGTGTACATTGTCTAGTCACTTGTAGTTGTGCTTTATCACTTAACCAACCTAATGGGTATGGTTTCTTGTGAGGTGTAGTTAGTAATCCCAACTTCTTTACAATTGCTTCAGAAATTAAATTTACTTGTGAGCCACTATCAAACAAAGTATCAATCTTTTGATGTTTGGAAATGAATCAAATATGGAAAAGCTCATGTCATTTTCTCTCATTTTCTTCATCATTAATGGATTGTGCAGAATTACTAGTAGATGCTTCAGAATTTTTACCTTTTATACCTGTGGCTACAATGGTTGTTTCATCTCCTGAGTCCGACCCCAAATCTTTCTGAATAGTTGTAGCAGTCTTCTTCTTCTTGCCCTCAAAATTCTTAGGTCTCAGCTCCGGATGAAAAATCCAGCAGTGTTCATCATCATGCCCATCCTTTTTACAGTAAGTGCATGAAGACTTTATCTTTTGTGCAATATTTTCCTTCCTTTCTTTCCATTTCTATTTTCTTTTCTCCTTATTCTTGCTTGCAATGGGCTTGGATGATCCTCCAACTTCTAGGTTCCCATTCTTTCCTCTAACTTCTAGATGCATAGCTTGAACAGATACCTCATCTATACTAGTGGGATTAAACATGAGGATAGTGTGCTTCATGTAGCTATGTAGACCACCTATGTACTTCAACAGATTCTCAGGTGAGTCTAATGAAATTCCTAGAATCAAATCTCTCTTCCTAAATTCTTGGGTGTAACCCTGTACACTTTGCCCCTTCAATTGGAAATGAGTTTGCTAGCTCATCATGGCTTGCTGCATGTGAGCTAGTGGATAGAACTATTTTTTGATTGCAAGAACAAATTCACTCCAGATAGAGAATCTTACCATGTTTCTTCATGTCATCTTGTGTCCTGCCTTCCCACCATACCAAGGCAGTGCCTCTGAGGCATAGGCTAGCCAGCTGAATCTTACTCTCGTCTGAGTCGATACTTTATACTCTGCAATAAACATCAATTTGTCTGATCCAGTTATCCAGATTTTCTACATTCAACTCTCCATCATATATGGGTAAATCAAATTTAACATCTAATTTGATCAAAGATGTATTCTTTTTATGTTCAGGGCTATTAGGAGGTGTGAGAAATTTTTCTCCTTTCCCTTTGCCTTTTGAGTGGTCATGGATGAGAGACTCTTATTCTCCTTTATCTTGTTTGGAGCCTGATGAATCCTCATCTTTATGTTTCCTAAAGTCCCTATACATTTCCTCTACCATGGACCTCATGGCCAGGAAACTATCTATGAATTGAGGGTCTGGACCCAAGGGACTTTCCTCTGACATTTTCTTTTGAGGATAGACCCTTCCAATTTCTGGGTTAGTCTCAACCAACTCTCCTTCTCCTAATTTAAGCTTTGATCTAGTTAGCATTCAACAGCAAAATCCAACACAAGCTTGTCTAACCTTAACAACCTTAAGCTCTGATACCACTTGATCTGAAATCACCCTTAGATGACCTCAGGAAATTAATGAAGGTATTACAGACTCATGTGTTGGGGTGTGTCTATGTTATTTTAAGGAACAGATTGATAAGATTGCGAAATACACAGAGACTTGAAATAGTATGAGAAACAATAAGCAAATACAAAACACAACAAATTTAACAAGGAGTTCACCCAATCCTCCTGGGCTGCGTCTCCTGGTCCAACCTTCAGTGGTGACCTTTTATATTGTGTCTTAAAGCAGAGTTTTTATAATAAGGAGCTCAATTTGAGTCCCACTTAACAGATGATGATCGGTAGGGTGGTACTTGGATCCCCCAAGCCTCTAGAGTACACAGGCTCCCCCTTACTGAGTCTTGACCTCAACTGGTCTCAATGGTATGAGTCCAATTTGGTACTCAATACCTGACAGGTATACACAGAGGAGTCTCTTGAACCTCTCAAGCCTTCTCTAGAGTTCACAAACTCTTTGACTCTCTCTGTTTTGTCTGCTCGATGCTGCCTTTGTTCTACAGGTCAACTCGGCTTCTCTATTCTCTGCAATTCACTTCTTTCTCTACTTCTGTTCCCCCTGCTCTTTGTCTGTTCATGGCTTAAAGCCAGTCTACTCCCTGACTGTTTGTTTCCCTTCACGGCTCTCTGGATCGCCTGCCTCTATCTGCTGGAATTCCCCTGCTCTACGTCATCATCACTGTGTAACGTTTCGTAGAGAGGTGGCCACTTGTCTCCTCACGAAATGAGTGTCAGTTCTCTTTGAACGCTCATTATTTCCATTACTCCAAGGTTTCCCATGAAACTGATTCTTCTGCCATCACAGCGGCCATTCCGGACCTCAAATATCATGTACCTCAGTCTATTTCCCCGTCAAATCCGGTCATCCATTGGGTTGGTTCTCTGTTGTTGATCTGGAGCCTCCAGATCCTACGATCTCCATCTATATCGCGCAGGTAAGTTGCTCGATTGTTACTCACGTGATGTAAATAGTTTTTCTCTCTCATCCACTGGATGTGTGTCACTCGGTGTGTGGCATCACGCTGAACTCGGCCAAGCATGCTTACCGCTCGAAGTGCATGCGATATCCTTCTGGTTTTGGGCGCAGGACCCGCCTTCTAATGGTTTCCGCATGGTTTCCTGTTTTCCTCGTGATCGAGCGCTCAGGGCTTTCCTTCACTGAGAGTTTTACCCTGCGATATGCAATTTGCGCTAATCGCATATTAGAAACTGCCTATGTTTTTGTATTTGAGCTTCCGATTGCCAATTTGCGACAATGTGCAGTCTCCATGGGCCAACGGTCAGCGCGCTTTGACTGAGGGTCCTCGTTGTTCTGTGTTGGCCACAAATTGCCATTTTCCAGAGGTCATTTCTGATAAGCTCATTATTCATAAGATTTTGAAGCCTGACATAATTTGAAATAACCATGAAAATGTTTAAGGATCCAATTCGGATCAGAGAATGTGAACCCAGAGATTGGAGGATCATCAAAACCCACTGCAAGCAAGAACATGGAAAAGAGGAAGCAGAAATGGAAAGAGAGGAAGGAAAATTTTGTACAGAAAGCCAAACCTTCATGCACTCACTGCAAGAAGGATGTACATGATGATGAACATTGCTGGTCTTTGCATTCGGAGCTGAAACCCAAGAAGTTCAATGGCAAGAAGAAGAAGACGGCTACTGCTATACAAAAAGATTTGGGGTCAGACTTAGGTGATGAAACAACAATCACAGCTACAGGTATAAAAGGTAAAAATTCTGACGCATCTACTAGTAATTATGCACAAACTGTTGATAGTGAAGAAAATGAGAGGAAAAGACATGAGCTTTTTCATATTAGAGTTATTTCCAAACATCAAAAGATTGATACTTTATTTGATAGTGGCTCACAAGTAAACTTGATTTCTGAAGCAATTGTAAAGAAGTTGGGATTACTAACCACACCTCACAAGAAGCCATATCCATTAGGTTGGGTATGTGATAAAGCAAAGCTACAAGTGACTAGACAATGTAAACTTAAGTTTTCTTTTGGGTCAGCATTTGTAGATGAGGTTGAGTTAGATATTGTTCCCTTGGATATATGTGGAATTGTTTTAGGAAGTCCTTACTTGTATGATAGAAAAGCCATTTTCTATAGAGCTGAAAATAAGTATCAACTCGTTAAATATGGAATAGAATATATTGTAAGAGCTCATAAACTCAAGAATAATTATACTCTCATAAACTTAGGGCAGATGAAAAGAATTGTAAATTCATGCAAGCAATTTTTACTGATGGTTGTAAAGGAAAAGAAACCTGATAAAACCAATGTGTTTGAGGGTTGTGATGCTAAACAGAAATTGGATTTAGAACAAGTTGTTTTAGAATATGATATCCTATTTCAAGAACCTAAAGGTCTGCCACCCAAAAGGGAAATTGTACATGATATTCATTTGCAGCAAGATGCTCCATTGCCTAACATCGGAATGTACGGGTTATCTACTTTAGAGAATGCAGAGATCAAGAAGCAAGTACAGGAGCTGCTCGAGAAAGGGTTCATAAGACCAAGCACATCATCATGTAGATCTCCAATCATGTTGGTGAGGAAGAAAGATGGTTCGTGGAGGATGTGCATTGACTACAGAGCACTGAATAAAATAACGATCAATAATCGTTATCCCCTTCCTCGCATAGATGATCTATTAGATCAGCTGAAAGAAGCTATTTACTTTTCCAAGTTGGACCTACGTAGTGGTTACCATCAGGTCAGAGTAGCAGAGCAAGATGCATGGAAGACTGCTTTCAAAACAAAGCAAGGGCTGTATGAATGGCTAGTTATGCTTTTTGGCTTAACTAATGCTCCTGCCACTTTCATGAGAGTAATGAATGATGTACTCAGGCCTTTTATTGATGATTTTGTAATTGTATATTTAGATGACATTCTTGTTTTCAACAAAACATGGGAGGAACATTTGAAGCATGTAAAGTAAACTCTAGATGTTTTCAAAGAAGAAAAACTCTATGTTAAATTATCAAAATGTGAATTTGGCAAAACATCTTTGAATTATTTGGGTCATATTGTAGGGGGTGGTGACTTGAAGATAGATCCCTCTAAGGTTGAAGTCATTGTGAACTAGCCTAAACCCAAATCTGCTAAAGAAGTTAGAAGCTTCCTAGGGGCAACACAATATTGGAGAAAGTTTATTGCTAACTTTTCCATAATTGCAGCTCCCTTACATCTTGAACAAGGTGTTTCAGTGGGGAGGAAAATAGAAGAAAGCCTTCGACACCTTGAAAGAAAAAATTAGTACAACACCAGTACTAGCATTGCCAGATCTTCAAAGACCATTTGAGATTGAAACAGATGCCAGTGACTATGCCATGGGATCAGTGTTGATGCAACATGGTAAACCCATATGCTACCATTCTGAGACTTTTAATTCTGCATTAGCTAATTATCCCACATATGATAAAGAATTGTATGCATTAGTACAAAGTGTAAAGAAGTGGAAACATTACTTAATGGGCAAGGAAACAGTTATACATATTGATCATCAACCACTTCAATATTTGCACTCACAAACTAAATTGCAACAATCAAGACACTATAGGTGGATGGGTTTTCTACTACAGTTTCATCTAGTCATCAGATACAAGAAAGGCATACATAATAAAGTTGCAGATATGTTGTCTAGACCAATTATAAATGCATCTACTATACTTAAGCATAACTCAGTATTGCTTGAAATCTACATTGAACAATATGCTCAAGATATATATTTTAAAGATGTATATGCAAATTTAAGTCATGGCAAACAAGTAGAAGAATTGGATTATCATGTTAAGGACCAACTCTTGTATCATTTGGGAAAGTTATGCATTCCTCAAACTGAAAGAGTTAACATAATCCGAGAAGAACATACTTCTCTAATATCAGGTCATTTTGGTGTAAGTAAAATAGTTGCACAGCTGAAAAGATTCTGTTATTGGCCAAGAATGCATGAAATAGTTTCTAGATATATTAAAGGGTGTACCATGTGTGCTAAAAGCAAGCCCAGTAATAGAAAACTAGGCTTGTACACTCCACTTCTAGTTCCTTCTCATCCTTGGGAAAGTGTTTCCATGGGCTTTGTTAGGGGATTGCCAAAATCTAGAAAAGGTCATGCTATTTATATTTTATTGTGGATAGGTTCAGCAAAAAGTGTATTTTAATACCTTGTAACAAGTAGATTACAGTTGAACAAACAGCATGGTTGTTCTTTCAGTATGTATGGGTTCATTTTGGGTTACCCACTTCTATTGTATCTGATCGAGATTCCCGATTTGTTGGTAGGTTTTGGTCAAGTCTATGGGAGTTGATGGACACGAGATTGAAGAAGAGCACAACATTTCATCCACAAACAGATGGCCAAACATAGGTGGTCAATAGGACAGTGATCCAGTTGCTTAGGGGCTATTGCAGCAAGCATCCCAAGCTTTGGGATGAACATTTACGTTATGTGCAACACACTTACAACCGTGCCAAGCATTCTTATACACAAATATCTCCTTTTGAGACTTGTTTTGGTTTTATACCAAGGTCTCCCTTGGATTTTGTCTTTAGTAAAGACACAGCAGTTGATGGACACAGTGATGTGGACGAAGAAACCAAGTTCATTGAACAGATCCAAGAAATTCACTAGGCAGTGCAGGAACAGCTGGAAAAGAGCCAAGCCAAGTACAAGGCGAGGCATGATAAGAATCAGATGGAGCATAGCTTCCAAGTTGGTGATCAAGTCTGGTTGTATATCAACAAAGACAGAATGCAAGGTGAAGGAAAGAAGTTGAAGCCAATAAGGTATGGGCCTTTCAGGATACTTGAGAAAATTGGTGAGAATGCTTTCCGCCTTGATTTGCTAGCTTACATGCACATCTATTCAGTGGTAAATGCAGAAAACTTAAGACTGTTTGAACCTTCATTAATTGAAAATCCCGAAGAGCAAAGTCAGTTGCCTTCTATTGATGATCTGTTGCTTGAATATCTCAATGAGTTGCAGGAAGATACAGTTCTAGATAGGAAAGTGAGGACTACACGCAGAGGGGTTGTTGAGTACCTAAGAATTGGACTCAAAGGTTCAAAACCCAGTAGTGAAAAATGGATGGAGGTTGGGCAAGTGAGGGAGCTGTATCCTCACTTGATTGATGCTTAAAAACCAACTTTTGGTGGTCCAAAAGCTTTTTGAGTGGGAAGGCGTGATCCAAATGAATCCTAGAAAACCCTCTAAGTCTTCAAAATCTTCTAAACATTCAAAACTATCACATGAGGAAAACCTTTAAGGAAAGAGGATAACACTATCGGGAGGCAAAAACATAGAGAAAACATTGAAAAACAAGCTTATTGGTGGTCAAAACAACTTTGAATCGGAGCCGTTGGATCTGGCCGATCAACGGTCCAGATCCGATCGGCGAATTGCAATTGGCGGTGGCCAAGGGAGGCTATCGGCAAAGACCACAAGGAATACGCGATAGCGATCAGTGGGCTCAACGCGGACCATCGATCAAGCGTGCAAATCGACGACCCAAGTTGCATCGCAATATCGCGTCGGCACATTACAATGGAGCGGGCCTGATATGCATATGTCTTACGACAACCAAACCGATAAAACTATGGATGGTATTTGATAATATTTCAAGTCTGTAAACAATGCTTTTTCAATGTAAATCGCGATTTTCGTTAAATAAACGAAATATAAAGGATGAAGCGCCGATGCGATGAACTGGACTCGAAAGGGTTTATTAATGTTATTGAATACTATTTCAAGTCCGATATGAGTAGGATTTCGTGTTTTAATGTATTTTAAATAGAAAAGGGAAATCACAAAACAAGTGGGATTTCGAGTGGGCCAAAGGCTGTAAGTGGTTTGGGCCAGGCTCTACTGGATGTCATACAATGGCTGCGACGTGTTCAGGCTAAGGAGAGAAAAAACCACCCTCATCGGGTGCTTAACCCTCGTACGAAAGATCCACTCGAAATGAACCACGGCGATTGGATCTAGACCTCCCAGATCAACGGTGGAGATGCGATGTCGATGTACAGGCGGATTCGATAGGAGTATAAGGCAGATTGATGGATATTTGAAGTCTAATAGGCAATGTTTGGCAGACTTTTCCTGTGTTTGATTGTGTTTCCCTGTGTTAACAGAAAACAACGATTCTGAAGGATTCCAAAGGCCCGATGACCATTTCGTTACAATACAAGTGGCCACCATCCCTGGAAGTGTTTAGCAATGATTGCTAATGCTCATAAAGGGGTTTGAACAGATAGAGGTCAGGAAGCCAGAGAGCCCGAGAAGCTGAAACGAACAGACAACACAGATTGGCTTTAAGCCACAGACAGAGTGCCAAGAGAGGGGGAGGCAGTATTGAAAGTAGTGCTGATACAGAGCAACATAGACAGAGAGTCAATGAGGAGAGTCTGTGTACTCAAAAGATACTTGTGGGATCCAAGTAACGCCTTATTGTTTTGTATCTGTTGTGTGAGGCTCAAATTGAGCTCACTATTGTAAAACTCTATTTTGAAGACATAATAGAGAGGTCACCACTGAAGGCTGGACCAGGAGCTGTAGCCCAGGAGTATTGGGTGAACTCTTTATTAATCTTGTTATGTTTATATGTGTTTGTCTATTATAGTCTTTTTTTTTTTTTCTATATAATACTACCTAAGCACCCACAGGGGATTTGAACTGGTGACCTATCACAAGGAGTGCCTTAATAGTACACCCATTCACCGTCAATCCAAAGCTCTGTGGGCATGTCTATTATAGTCTTTTACTACTTCATAGCCTATGTATTTCGCAATCTAATCGATCCATTGCATAAAGTAACATAGGCATATCCATGCACATGAGTCTGTAATACCTTATTAATTGTCTTAGATCTCATTATCAGATCAACAATACCCCTAATTGGACCCCATATTATATTTTTGGATTTTAAAATATAATTTAAAAATGAAAAATTATAGTCTCACCATGTGTATTCCTAATATTTTGTTATTGTGTTGCTGAAAATAAAGAAAATATGTAATTATTTCATGTTCAACATAGAGTCGATACATGGGATATATATATATATATATATATATATATATATCTAACTTAAAAGTTTAGAGGATCAAATTTTTCAAAATGCAAACACTTCTTCAAATTTTACATTTACACTTCAAAGAATTCGATTTTTTAAATACTTTATAAATTTGAAATTAAAATAAATCTATGCTAGGGCGATTTCGAGGGCGCGACGATAGAGTTACAAAGGGGCTTGGAGGTTGCTCCTGATGGAGCGTAGCAGAGGAGGGAGCTCCACTCCCTCCTACAAGGAAGCAACGGCTGGCAGAGGCAAGTCACCAATGGGTAAAGTCAGAAGTTCTGGTGAGGAAGGGGGGAAAAATAATGAAAAGGAGTCAGATGGGGCCAGAACCAAAGAGAACAGTAGCACAAAGGACAAAGAGGAAGAAGAAAAAATCCAAGGAACAAGGGACAAAGATCAAAAGGGACCGTACAGACCCAAAACGGTGATTACTCCGAGAATAGTGTTGAATGATCCTACTTTGCAGGAGCACAGGGAACATATGGGTACTTACGCCATAATCTGCAAATTCATGGGAATTTGGCCATCTGAAAAGGCATTACAGACATGGATCAAATACCACTGGAAACCCAAAGGAGGTATTGAACTCCATCTGGGGTCAAAGGGTTTTTTACTGTGGTATTTACTAATATTGAGGATAAAGACAGAATATTTGAAGGAGGACCCTACTTTTTCGCAGCAGCAGGCCTCTATATGAGGCCGTGGAAGATGAATTTTGTTCCAGAAAGGGAGACATTCACCTCGGTACCTGTTTGGGTAAGGCTCTACTCCCTACCCCTCGATTATTGGCAACATGGGTTGCTTGCTGCCATAGGCAATAAACTAGGTCATTTTGTGAAAGCTTCGAAAGCCACAAGAAGGGGTAAATATACTTCCTATGCTAGGATTTGTGTAGAAATGGATCTATCAGGAGCTCTCCTAGATGAAGTAATCTTGGAAGTTTTGGACGAGGAATGGGTCCAAACGGTGGATTATGAGCATATCCCGTTCAGATGTCATAGATGCCATGAACATGGGCACCTGATTAGAGACTGCCCCCTTAGTAAAGTAGACAATAAAGGAGAACAGAATAATGTGAAGGATTCTGAAAACTTTCAGAAAGTGGTAAGTAGAGGAAAAGGAGGCAGAAAGGGCTCAAGGCAACAGTGCAGTGAGGGGCAGAAGAACAACTCGAACAGGTTTCAAGTGCTGGAAGAAAAGGAAGAAATGACAAGTGAAGACCTAGCAATGGAGGAAGGACCTAAGGAACAAGAGAAGGGGGAGAACTATAACATAACACAGGAGATTTGTAACAGGCAAGAAACTATGAATAGGGAGACTGAAGCAGAAATGGATATGGAAATGACCCAAAGTGAAACAGATCTGGAAGACCATGAACTACAAGAAATCCTAGAGAAGGAACACCTAGATCTGGAAGGGTTCTTGATGCAGGGAACCAAGGGAGGGATAGATTCACTACCCCAAGAGGACTGCAACAGAATACAGCAGCTGTTTTTATGGAAGACTCAGGAAAGAGGGTCAGAAACAGGATTAAACACTGACAAGATGGAAATCAAAGGAGTGAAAGCAATGAAACCATCCCCGGGACTAGCTCCTAGAAATGCTGGTAAAAAGAGAGGCCAGAAAAAGCAGAAGGAACTTTTGATGGAATGTGGAAAGCTAATGATAGATTCGGGTAAGATGAAAGACCTAACCAGTTACTCCTTTACAAATCTTTAAATATGAAATTTACATCTTGGAATATCAGAGGTTTAGGAAGTAAGAGAAAACAAAGATTGCTTAGTTCTAGAATGAAACAAGATATGCCGGACATGATTTTCATCTAGGAAACGAAATGTTCCATTCAGAAAATAAGACTTATACACAGCAAATGGCTCATGAGATATGAGTTTCTAGAGGTTAAAGCTGAGAACACAGCGGGGGGTATTCTTACTCTTTGGAACCCAAACAGGATCAGCATTTTGGATGCAGAGGCATCAAGAAATTATCTTTCAGTGGTCATTCAACCTGTTGGGGTTTCGGAAACATTCCTGGTAACAAATGTTTACGGACCTCAAAAATTAGAGGATAAACTCAGATTGTTAGAAGCCCTTAGTGACCTCAGGAGCAGACAGATTGAAAAGCCTTGGATCTTGGGTGGAGATTTTAACATGATCAAAAGTCTCTCAGAAAAAAGGGGGTTCCAGAATGCTCAATAAAGACTCCTTAGCGTTTCAAACATTTACAGACAATATGAAATTGGTTGAGTCAGATTCAAGCAATGGCCTTTTTACATGGAACAATAAAAGAGGAGGTGAGGCGCAGGTAGCGTCTAAGTTGGACAGGTTCATGATATCAGAGGAATTAATGTTTCTAAATAGTGAGATAACAGCCAGAGTGCTTCCTTTTGGAGGTTCGGATCACTGGCCGATTCAGTTGGAAATTAAGGGTATTGATTCTCCTAGGAATAGACCCTTCAGATTCGAAAACATCTGGCTCTCCCATCCGGATTTCATTAGTAACATTGAAAAATGGTGGGTTGAAGACTTGCAAATACAAGGATCTAAGATGTTTCTTCTTCATAAAAGACTGAAGCACATTAAGTTCAGACTAAAGGAATGGAACCGGAAAGATTTTGGTAACATTTTTGAGGAGAAACAAGTAGTGGAAATCAAAATGCTAGAACTCAATAAGGATCTGATAAATGAAGGATTTGATAAAGCTAAAAGTGAACAGGCTGATAAATACCATCTAGTTTGGGAAAACTTATGCAAACAAGAGGAAATATTTTGGAGACAAAAATCCAGAATTCAATGGCTCAAGGAAGGAGAACGGAACACTAGATTTTTTCACAAATCCACAATAGCTAACAGAGCTCACAACAGGATCTCCATGATTAAAGATGAGGGAGGAGAAATCTAGACCACTCATAAAGATATTGAAGCGGTGCTTGTCCAACATTTCCGGACTATCACTCGGGAAGACACTCCTGACAGGGATCAGGCCATCAAGGGAATCACAGGGTATATCCCCAAACTGGTGTCCAGAGAGGACAATTTTAACCTCAATAGACCAGTGGAGGAGGAGGAGGTCAGCGAGATTCTCAAAGATATGCATAATGGTAAAGCACCAAGCCCAGATGGGTTCAATGTGGATTTTTTTAAGGCATGTTGGCATATTGTCAAAGAGGACATTGTGAATGTGGTTGAGGATTCTAGGAGAAGAAAAACTATCCTGAAAGCCCTCAATACCTCCTTTATTTCTCTTATCCCCAAATAGGACACTGCTCAATCGGCAGACAAGTTCAGACCAATTGCCTTATGTAATGTGGTTTACAAGATAATATCCAAATTAGTGGCTAATAGACTCAAACCTCTCCTCCCCTCGCTTGTGTCTAAAGAACAATCAGGATTTGTGGAGGGAAGACAGATTCTTGACAACATTATTCAAGCACACGAGGTGGTGCACATGCTAACCAGCAAAAAACAGGCGGGGATGCTCATGCAATTGGATATTGCCAAAGCATATGACAAAGTGAATTGGAATTATATCAAGAAGGTTCTCTATGCCTTTGGGTTCGACCACAACTGGGTCAGATGGGTTATGGCACTGGTGTCCTCCTCCAGCTTTTCCATTCTAGTTAATGGATCCCCCTCAGAAATATTCAATCCTTCTAGAGGCCTCAGGCAGGGAGACCCTCTTTCTCCCTTCCTTTTTATTCTTATGATGGAAGGGCTTGGGAGATCTATCAAGCAGGCCAAGGATAGGGGTAAAATTAGGGGTCTTCAAATTTCAGAGAATGGCTCTGTGCTGACTCATCAACAATTTGTTGATGATACCTTACTGCAAGGTGTTCCAACAGTCAAAGAGGCTTTGGCCTTCAAACAAATTCTCAAAGATTTTGCCCTGGCTACAGGTATGGAAGTCAACCTCTCTAAATCAAAAATCTTCTTCTTCAGCACTAACATTGCCATCCAAAGAAACATCTCGAGAATTCTTGGATTTCAAAGGGATTCCCTCCCCTCTAAATATTTAGGAATACCTCTTACTGCCAGACCCATGCATAAGAGTATTTGGGAAATGGTACTTAATAAGATGCAGGATAGAGTTAATAAGTGGACCTTCCGTGCCCTGAACCTGGCTGGCAGGTTAGTTCTGACTAAGGCTGTTCTTCAATCCATCCCTGTTTTTATGTTATCAGCGCTCCCAACTCTGAAAGGTGCTCTAGAGCAAATCAGAGACATTCAAAGAGACTTCCTGTGGGGAAAGGAGGAAACTAGAAAGAAATGGGCCCTGGTTTCCTGGGAAAAAATATGCAAACCCAAGAGTCAAGGGGGCCTGGGCCTGGATGATCAAGAGATTCTTTGTAAAGCTCTAGGAGCCAAACTCTGGTGGAGATGGGTGAAGGAGCCAAAAGCTCAGCAGGAAAGTATATGGAAACAGAAGTATGCCAGCTCGTGGCACAATAATGATCTCATACAAATGGCTGGAACTATAAAAGGTTCTTGCATATGGAACAGAGCCTGGGAGAACAAATTTCTAGTTCAAAAGAATAGTTTCTGGGAAATTAGAGTAGGAGATCTGGCTCTCTTCTGGGAGGACAAATGGCAGCAGGAACCAATTCTGTTAACATAGAATTTTGTTAACCTAAAGCAGGAAATATATGCCCAAGGGTTAATCAAAGTTAAGGATTTTTTGGATCTTTCGCAGACCCCTGAAAAATGGAGAAGCTGGAGAAACATTGAATGTGGTGAGGACAGCCCCCTAAAAATCAAATCAAAGGCTCTAGGGGACCTTCTCAAGAAAAGGATGATCTTAAAAATAGAAGGGCAGGATCAATTGAGATGGGGTAATAACAAGCAAGGAGCCTTTAATCTTAAGGAAGCTAAAGGTTGTCTACTTGGGCTAAATTATAGTGTTCCCGATAAGACCTGCAAATAGCTTTGGAGGCAGCAAGGTTGGATGAAGATCAAGACTTTTATGTGGGTGGTTCATCACAAGAAAATATTAACTTGGGAGAATATTAGGAAAAGAGGAATTATGGGGCCCTCTAGATGCTAGCTCTGTGAGGAGCAAGAGGAGACAACAGAGCATATTCTCAATAGCTGCTCTTATACCACCTGGCTATGGGATTCGTTCTCTGTGATTTTCCAGCAGTCTGATAGGGACAGAGGAAGTATCATAAACACCCTAAACCACTGGAGAAAGAACTTCAAGGAGAATGAAGTCCTAAATTTGGCCTGGGCCTTCACACCCTGCTTTATTATCTGGAACGTTTGGAAAGAGAGAAATAAAAGAATTTTCAAGAATGGTAAGTCTTCAGCACAACATCTTCTTGATCTTATCTTGAAACAGATCAGAGAGACAGTCAGCTCTACTGTTAAGAATATCCCCTCGAATCCCCCTTCAGATGAAGAGCATAGAATTCTCAGGCAACTGGGATTGCAGGGGATAACTCCTCAAGGTAGAAACAGAAAGAATAATACCATGGTAACAGAAAAGGACTACTGGCAACCCCCACCTAAAGGCTTTCTAAAATTCAACATTGACGGTGCCTCCAAAGGCAATCCGGGAACTACTGGTTATGGAGGAGCTTTAAGAGATGACGAGGGCAATATTATATTTATCTTCCACTACCATTTAGGTAGGGCTACCAATAACATGGCGGAAGTGATGGCGCTGGAGCAGTGTCTTGAGTTCCTATCTCAGAATCAGTGCTCTAATATCATTGTGGAAGCAGACTCGGAGATTACTATCAACGCAGTGAAAAGAATCAGTGGTGGTTCTGGGCCGGAAAGAGTCTCGAGTCATTGGAAACTTATCCAGGTTTTTCAAAGAATCCAAATGCATCTTCAGGGTCTTCGTACCATAAGTTTCAACCACGTTCGACGTAAGGCCAACAAGCTGGCTAACTTACTGGCCAATCAAGGGGCAAGCAGTGCAGAGTGTGGAAAGGCGATAAAGTGGCAAGAAATTCCTCCAAGTCGTCTAAAGGCTATCTGTGAGGATCAAGCTGCTGAGGACAAGGAGGTTTTCCGATATCGAGCGGGGTTGAATTCAACGATTTGATGTCACTGGAGGGTTCCTTCTCGGCCCACTCGGATGTTCCTGTGAGGCTGAGTGTCTGGTTTGGGTGCAGCTACTCCCGGTTCATCTCGACAAGGTTTCCCAGGCTTTTGGGTGGCACTTTGTGGTTCTATCTCCTTAATAAACTCGGGATCAGTTCCAGGGTACACGGTACGAGTTGGCGGAATGAACATTTAATGGGGTGCCACAGTAGGCGTCCCCTTCCTACTTCCGGGATTGCGGTCATGGCGAAGGGCGGGTTTCCGGTGATCGCACGGCTTCTCAGTGGTAAGTGGTTTTGTTATTTTGAGAGCGATCCCATAGAATGCACGACACGTGGCAGGGGGCAGTTGTGGAAACCGCCCTTCATTGCACGTTATAGTGTGGTCGGGTTTGGCGCTGCGATATTGTTCCTGGCCATCGGATCTGGCCTTCGGGTTGGACGGTTGAGATTGCCCGTGTGGTTTTGTGGGGCCCGCTGGGTCTTCTCTCCGTTTTCTGTTGGCGCGTCTCATCCGTTCCCTCCATTTTGTGCATTGGGGGTCGGTGCTGACTGCGGTCACGGGTTGACGCCGGAATACCGGGTGGAGGATGGTTTTCTGGCGATCGCGGGCCTCGCGGGCGGAAAACGGTTTTTCATTTTTTGTAGCGAACACCTTCAGAGCACGACACGTGGCGGGGGGTCGGTTTGAAAACCACCTTTATCACACGCTATTGTTCAGTCACGTTGGTCGGTGCGATATGATCGTCGGCCGTTGGATCATCTGCAGCGGATCGATGGCTAGGATTGAATGTGCTAGTTGGTGGTCGGGTTTGGTAAGGGTCACGCTTCTTACCGTTGCGATTTTATCCTCCACCGTTGGTTTGGGTATGCTGGATCATTGGTGAAGATCTTCGGTTCTGGTTGCTTGATCTGTCGGAAAAGTTTAAGCCAGCTCATCTTTCCCGCTTTTGACTTCAGCTTTGTTCCTGGTTTTTGGAACCACTTCCGGCTTCTGGCTTCCTTTTTGTTCGAATTTAGTAGTTGGGTGGTTTGCCCGTTTTCGGTTGGGCTTTCAGGTCCCTCCCGTCTTCCACAACTCCAGGTGGATCATTGTAATTTATGTATTTTATTAATGAAATAGAAGGCCCTACTCTTGCTTAGAAAAAATAAAATAAAATAAATCTATGCTAATTCCTAAAAAATATTAAAAACAATTTACACTATTTAAACAGATAGAAATAAACCGACACTCACTAAAGTTCTTTGGTACTTGGACAATAAATCTATATTTAATTCTAGAAATAAAAATAAAAACATAAAAAATTACATGATTTAAACATGTAGAAATAAAACCCACACTCACTAAAGTGCTCGGTACTTGGACAACATGATATTTAGATGAAAATATTAGATATTCAAATCCAAACAAAATTAGTGAATTTTTTTGTAGAAAGTGCATGTTTGACCTAGTACATGCTTGAAAGGGAAATTGGCAATTATTTTTTCCATGATTCAATGGATATGAAACATATTTTTAAAGTATATATAGATGTTAGGATTAATTCTTACATTATTAGAATTGGTTTGTTGGTTTGGATTAGGTTGATGGAGATTGTCGAGATATTCTCTCAACCATAATCTCCTAATTTAGAATTAGTTGGATCTAGTTCCAAGTGCGTGCATGCAGGCATGCGTGTGCATACGTGCATGCGTGCCTGCCTGCCTGCCTGCATGTGTGTGTGTGTGTGTGTGTGTGTGTGTGTGTGTGTGTGTGTCATATTTGTGATTTAATGAGTGAAAAAAAATAGTTTTTGGTGTGAAATTATTTATTTTGTCATGGTATGAGAGTTAGTTCAGTGTTGACTCTCTCAAGAGAGTGGTTGTGATCATGTCAATTCTGCAAGTTTAAATCGTTCTACATATATTACCATAGCATGTAAGATTATATTAGTTTAGTGCATGAGATTTACGTGTGTTTATGTATTGTTTTGTAGTTGAATAAGGAATCATTGTCTTATTGTGACCTGCGTGAAGATGAAGACAATGTCATAGGGAGCTTAATAGCAATGACAAGATCAATGCATTGCTCACAATGCAATTACAAAGTGCAAGGGGTAAGCTCATGGAAGATGGGCACCATGACATATGCATTACAAGATGATGAGTTGAGACTATGATGTGACTTTCAAGAGTTTTTGTTACAGCAGAGTCATTTAGCTTTGTCAATTGATCAACAATCATTATTGCAGGTTCCATTTGTTGTGCTAGTCAACTTCTTATCTGCTAATATAAATCAATTGGTCTACAAACATGTTAGAATTTGTGGAAAAATACATATGTATTGTTACTGAATATGTAGTTACTAGAATGGTATTCTTCGTTTTTTTGTGGTTGATTTCCATTGGGACAGATTTATATTTGTCACGCATAAGAATAACATCTAGTGAGCTAATTGCAATGGTTTTCTGGTCTTATTTATGCATTTCATGTTAGTTTTGATTGTCCTTTAGGGCTCTCGAGAAACAAGCTAGTTGAATTCAATTGTTGAGACTACATAATTCTTGGGCGTGGTCAATTGTTTCAAGGAATGAACCCAATACCTCTTTTTCATGGACGGAATGAACACTACCATCTCCCATTTCAAGAGCTTTTTCACGTGGAAGGAGAGGCTCTTCGTGGTCTCCAACATCTAGCAGGATGTTTTTGTTCTCAATGATGGCAATGATAAATTGGATTTGTTGTTATTGATCTCGTTCGACAAGCTCCAATTCATCACCTCTCTCAAATCTTTGTGGTGAGTGGTTAATAAAAGTCTTAAAAAAAAAGTGTTCATGTGCTCCCTTGCTTTGTATATAATCTTGATGTGGTTTAGTTCATTTCTATGTCCAATCACATGTTGTTCATAATTGTGTGGGGAGATTGACAGTGCCAAGTCCAGTGGATTCAACATACAACATGTGTCCCATGTTGAAGAAAAGTGTAACTAGGTTCAGTATTTGTAAATGTAATTTTGATCTTTGTACTTGTCAAGAAAAAGAAATATTAATTTTGTAAATTATTCGAATGAGTTTGTTGCTCATTCCATAGGTCTTGGAAAGTCAAAGAATCAAAGTCATGTTAAAGAGCTCTTCTTGATTATGAATATGGGTCAACCTAGTGCCAAGTAGTCCTCCAGGACAAGCACCATCCTCCAAAGAAGAAGACTACCAACAAACAATGAATAAAAGTCATATAACTTTCAAGTCGGCTCATAAAAGATGACACATCGGTCCAGTGGTCATGTCGTCTTATTTATGGAACCTAACTACTATATATAGGCATGGAAAGTATCCACATTACATGCAGAAAAAATTGCGGATGTCTCTGAAGTTTCGGTGGTGATTACAGTAAGTAATCACAGTCTCAAAGATCTTGCATACCTCTCAGAAATCTTGGTCAAGTTCAGTATTACAAGAATCTCGAATGAAGGAGTATTAAAATGTCTCGGTTGGAGTAAGATACCATGACTTTTGGATGGGTATGACAGGGGATACACTCTCTCACAGTCTCGGCATAATTGTGATCTTGGTGCAAGAAGAATATAGTTACAATCTCAGTAAATACATCAGTAAGAGAGACACAGTCACGTTCTTGACATAACTATTATGATAAGAACTTCAGTGATCCTACAATAATGTTCTCTGTCTCGACATACATTCTAAGTAAAAAATATACTCTCATGGAAGTAATCATGTAAACATTGTCATGATCTTGATGAAGACAAGGTCATTATAAAGATCTAGTTGATATGGTGATGATCTCAATAAAAGTGAAACAATCATCTAGATGAAGGTGCAACAATGGTACTATTGTAATGATGACCTCAGTGAAGCAGCAGTGAAGAAGATGATTTCAACAGTGACAAAGAAGAGGATTGGTGTCTTGGTCTTGGAGTGGCATAGATAGTCAAGGGTCATGGTCTTGGTGTTTGTCAATTGGAATCTCTATAAGAAGAATTATGTGCGGGTTTTCCTCTCCAAGAGGGATAGGTTTTGGCACTGGCAGAATGCCAACATCTTGGGTTCTTGTCTCTTTGTCTTTTATAGCTATTTGATGAAATAAGAAACACACACTCTAATAATGTCAAAGAGAAGATTGTGCTAATAAGAAAATTAAAAAGCCTCACAAATAGTTATCAAGTCAAGAAGAATCTCATTAACTACATGTGCCCTAGATTCTTCAACATGGTATCAGAGCTAAGGTGTTGAAGTCAAATGAAGGGCAGCAAAAGAGACATACAAGGATCTATCTTCAAGGATATGAAAGCAGGTTGAAAGGATTAAAGGAGCAAGTATAAAACAAGCAGTTCGACAACAATCATGGAGTATCAACTTCAGTAATTACATTCATGCACTCAAATCATGCTTAGTTTGATGGAGTATATCAGTGATCCTCACTTCTTGATCACTGAACTTTCTTCATGCCATAAAATATAGTCTCAGGTATATATATATTGCAAAAGTAATCCAAGTGTTATATCGGCTGCAACACCCTCCAAAAATTTGGCCTGCATCTAATTTCGGAGCCTTCCTTGGATTTTTCCTTGATTTTTGCAAGCACTCAAGTTCATCCCGTGAGCCCATGTTGAATCTTTGAACCCTCCTTGCTTGACAGTTCATCGGACATATTTTTGAATGATGATCACAATGTCATGCTTGCAGCGATGTTCTAACTATGTGTAAGGTCCATCTTCATGTCAACAAGTTGTATTCATTATGTAAACATCTATCGCACTCACACACGAAGTTGTATGCATTATCGCGCAAGTGTCATCATGATCATTCAACGATATATCACAAGTGTTGCTCGCATCGTCGGTCATTCACACTGAGTGAATGTTGTCTTAATGGTTCGAGGCGTCTTGTCAGAAAGTCATGTTGAGTGTGTGTTCGCAAGGTCATGCATGTACGAAGTCACTCGTTCACACACTTAGTCATTTTGTTGAAGCTATTTCAAATGAACCAACCCCAACAACCGGACCTTCGCTGAGCTACACTACGTAGTTTCAGCCCTCAGTGAACATGTACTACTACCCAAAATTGCGCAGAGCTTGAGGCTACCTCACAAGCATTCTACACTGTGTAATCCTGGAATTGACTAGACTGACTATCACCAGAATAGCGCAGAAGTTTCCTAGCAAGCCATCTCAATCTGTGTTGCTCACAAGAAACATCAACCAAGCCTCCAGATGTTCAACTAGAGAGTTTGACCAAGCAGTGACCTCGGACCTCACTTCTCCAAAAAATTACGCAGAAGCTGCCAATCATGTTTTCTTTTGCTCACTGAAGAGAATGTGCAAACATGTCGGATAGACACCCATTTCCTATCACTACACTACCCTAAAAAATTGCACAATTTTTCCAGCCAGTCACCCTATCAGTTGATCTGCTTCTCCTCTTGAAAACTGCGCAGTTTTCATGAGCAATCTCCCGGATGCCCAACATCCCGCTCAACTCATAAACTGTGAAGGGATGTCTAGCAAGACAGCCTCCCATCTCTACGCAATTTTTTCCAGAAGCCTCCCACAGCCCACTGCCATATCCCCAAATAAATTGCACGATTTTTTCTAGCTCCCCAAAGAAATTGCGTAGCTTTCATTACCAGTCTCTCGCTGTTGCCTACACTGTCTCCCTAAAAAAATTGCGTAAATCTGCCCTCCAGCTGAGTCAGACCCCGCAAACATTCATTGTCGATCTAGATTGCCCATCCCAGCCTTTGAGTGACCTCTGCGCAATTTTCATGGACAACGCCCAAAGCCCACATCCCGGCTTGAAATGTGCCTTGCACAGTTTCAGAGCCTTGTCTTCTCTCCTGGTCACCTGCATCTAAAAGAAAAAATAACTTATCATGGTAGAATAGGATATTTCTAGATTTGATGTCATCTCATCATGAGTGATTGCAGATACAGGTACATGGATGAGACATGGCACGACCACGAATGGGATGAACAAGGAGCGCATGCAAGGAGACTTATTTGTGAATGGACGAACACATGAAGCATGTCAAAGTACAAGTGAAGGAGAGATGTGCACATGCAACATCAAGCAAACACCAAGACCATCGAAGACTCCGCACACCTTGCCATGCGGAGGTGAAGCTATGATACACCAAGAGCACATCCATCACTCAGCAGCACTACAACTCGACATGCACACCACCACCAGCATGAACATACCATATTTGTCATGTCAAGTCATGTCATGAGTCATCTTGACCACATCACTACTGTGGGCCACACTGTTGTAATCAATGTAATGTAACGTGGAAGTCCAAGAGACCCCCATGTAAATCTGAAGAGTCATCTAAAGTTGAAGAGTCATGTATGTCAAACAGTCATGAGGGAAGTCGAACTGTCACAAGGGCAAGTTCTACCCTTGGCTATAAATACCCCTCATTTGTACATGAAAAGGACTTTTCACCTTGGCTCCTCCCACATAGCCTTGAGAGTCTGTAATCTTTTCTTTGAGGAGTGAGTAGTGGCTCCAACGCCCCATTATCAGGGTTAGTGATGTAACAGTGTACGGATGTGTCTTGGGACTTTCGCTTAATTCAGAATCCTGTTAACAGGTCAGCACGTTTTCACACATGTATTGTATTCGTTTGTAAGACTATTCTTTGGATGCTTGTAATGCATGTTGCTTTAACATGTATTAAGATAGTTGAACTATTTTGGTCATTTTAGTACATATGCTATTGGAAATGCATTGTATCAGTTGTTAAAGTTGTCTTGCCCATGTCGTCTATCCCTCCGGACACTCGACAAATTCATTCTTGTAAACTCGTTGTAACAACCATCGCACTCGTGTGGACTAATTTGCTGGGTTTTGTACGTGTTATCTATTCACCTTGTGTTTGTGACTACCACATTCATGTGGACTACTCCATCGGAAGCTGCGCATGTCCTGTTGTGTTGTTTATCTCTAGCATAGTTGGGACTATTCCCTTTCAACCTGAGACTCACTTCCACCCTCTCCATCTGCAGTGAAAGAACTTTGACACAAGCGACACTAAGCACTCATGAGGCACGTGAAAATCACTTTTCAAAGATAAAGTAAACCACTCTCATGTGCTGAAAAGCAAGAGTTAAGGAAAATATTTAAGACAATGGCAACCGGGCCATTATACCGGATGGGACTCCTACACCAAACAGTGTGAGGTCTAGTTGGGACTTCATACCGGGGATATCTCCTGAATGTTGGCAGGTCCAACACCGTCAACATTTCTGGCTCTAGAAGGAGGGCCAAATGACAAGCTGAGCCCGTTACATCTAGTTTGAATCTCTTACCAAATGGATCATACATAATTCGTGCTCCTGGGGTGTTTCTCTGATTTCTCCCTTAATTAACTATCAATCCCTAATGAGCTTCTTGATCACTTGTCCTTGTTAAAGTTTGACAGTGAGGAAAGAACGTCCGTAACCAAGTATATTTATGATTTTCTTCATTTCTATGAATCTCATGAAATTGATAGTGAAGATCTTGTTTGCGTACCTTTCTTCCTCACCCTTCAAGGTCTAGCTAATCGGTTGTGTCATACCCTGCCACCTGCTTCCATCCATTCCCTTCTCACTCTCCTTAAGGAGCTCCATTAAGCCTTCGACAAGTATAACCACCAAGATGTCCATGAAAGAATCTCTCATTTGAGAATGAATCCTGGTGAATCAGTTGAGGACTTTTCTACCCACTTCCTTCACCTTTGTCATGAAATTCCTGAACAATTTTTGGACCTTGACTTTGTGAGCCAAGAGTTGAAATGCTTGGTTCATGTTTCCCGAAACGGTGAACCTCCTAATTTCCCTTCTTCCTCAACTCTTGTGGATCATGAGACCCCTCATTTTGTAGAGGAGGAGCCCAACACACCGTTTGTTCCTTGTCCTCATCCCTTTCCAGACTTGAAGAGGGTTCCCCCTCACAGTGGCCACGAAGCTAAGAAATTTTTGCAGCGGGTACCCCCTCGCAGTGGTCGCAAAGTTGAGAAATCTACGCAACATGTTCCCAAATCGTCTTCTAAGTCATCTCCCACTCAAATGGAGGAAATTCCATAATGGATCAGAAAGCCTATGGAGAAGAACCATTCCTCCATTCTACAAGAGGGCCTCACTGTTCATAACCCAAGTCTCAAGTCTGATCTGCATCTCTGTCGTCCTCCATCATCTACAAGCCATGACTCCTTGTACCATGACTCGCTTGATCAATCTGCTTCACCATCCAGTTGTGTGCATTCGCTTGATTCTCAAGTTGCTGGCTCAAATTGTGGTCATGTGCAAGGTAGTCTCATTACATAGGAAGAGGAGCAGAAAGGCGAAGACACAATCAATTCCTCTTCTATTTTTCAAAATGGTTCACGTTAAGACATTGAGCTTCCATTCTTGATCAATTCTCAATCCACTAATATTGGTGAAACATCATGCACAATTAATTCTTTCGATCAACCTCCAGTCTTGGGTTGTCATCGCTCCCATACTTACGCATGTTGTGATGAATGTCCAAGCACATCATGTGATCTGTTGTTCTCTCATGTACACTCTAACTGAGATCTGGAATGTGCACCGGTCAAAGAAGATGTCCATATCGAAACTTCCTTTACACCTCACTTGCCCATATATCCTACCATTCATAGTGCATCTACATGCGACAGAGATACTCCATGTTCTCTTAATTCTTCATCTAATGAGTTATCTCCTCTATCGATACTAGGTAGTGAGGTCGTCCGTGATAAGAACAGCCTCAATGCACAAGACTCTTCCCACTCATCATCATCTTGTGTGTTGCATGAAGACAACTCGTCAAGTCAACTTGCTAAAGCTAGAAAATTTGATGAATCATGTGACAGAGATCGCTGCCATCATAAGAGCAGTTTTTAAATCAGCGACAATAGCCATCCTCGAGCCATGCATGACCTGGTTCACATCTCAAAATGCCATTTTTCAATTCTAGAAAGTTCTGGGACATGCCAAGGAGTTGAGGCACTTCACCATCTGTTGATGGTTATGTCAGGACCTCGCGACTCTGGTATGCCCCTCGAACCGAATCAAATCTGGTTTCTCATGCAAAATCCATCTATCTATATGGTTTCATTCAACGTGGACCCCCGTGTAAAGTATATTTACTATTCCAGGTGTGATATTTCAAAATTTCAAATTTTCACTAATGACTAAATCCATGAGTCTGTTACAACATGTCTGTCTTCATGCACTTCTCTTACATCCAATTCGGGTTGGGAGTGTTCGTCCCTCATGAAATCATGGAACAATGAAGTTGATCATCTCAAAGATTATCTTTGTCTGGAATCATACTTATCAGGTGTTCTCTCTCGTGATCAACTCCTTGGTCTTCTTGTGAATTTTGCACATCAAATATGCTTGCTAATCACACTAGAAATCTCCCTCTGTGATGACGTGCACACAACCTATCACATGAATCACGTTACTCTCATTTCACCACACCCAAAATGGCTTCACACATTCACAGTGTTGGCATCCTTTCTACATTTTTGTGATGACCATGATGATTGTGCAATTTTTCACCAGGTGTTCTGTCATATCTAGTGCACAATGAACTTGGTTCCCTCATTCAGAGTGTTCGCAAGATTTTTCAAAAATATTCTATGTTCATGTCAAACTAGGAATCTGGCATCTCAGCCAACCCGTCTGATATTTCTTCTATCTTGGGTCACTGTCATGCAGTTTATCATTTTCCCAATAGTACATCCAATGACAGTCGCTTCGTGCATTATGATCTTCACCGTGTAACATCTTTCTCCTCAGACTTCTGTCAAGTAGGTGAGGCACTTCGGCCTGCCCTAATGGTTATGGAAGTTCCTCACTGTATTGACATGACCAGCGAGAATGATTAGATCTATCTATCCGTACCAGATTCCCATCGTGATCCCCTCTTTTGAATCAGGAATCCATCTTTTCAAAGATCACGAATCTTTCAAAACAACCATCACAAATTTTATAATCCAATCGTTGAATGGATGGAACAATATTACTTGGTGAGTTGTGTTGCAAGTAACAAGATTTAGTCCTTCCTCGCACTCGCTATGAATCTTGGTGCAGAAGAACACACACTCGCAAGAGGCCTCCTTGGTTTGTTGAAAAATAGTAGTCACTGAAGAGGTAAGCATGTGTGTTGGCTGGTTGTGACACATCTTTCTGCCCACAGGCGAGACCTTCTCTCTCATGTGCAATTTTGTCAAGTTTTTGTATTTTCTATTACACACTATTTTTATTTGTCTTAATCGCTTGTATATTTTAGGTAACTACATCTAGGGTACGCCTACGGTGGCTTCAATAGAAATTTCATTTCACGTAACCTCACCCGTTTGGCATAGGAGTAGGAGTAGTGTTTTCTTTCTTGCTTGTATTTTCTTTCTGGTTTGCATGTTTGTTTGCTTGCTGACTTGGTTTGGTTTGTTTGCTTGCTCACTTTTCTTGCTCGTCTTTTCACTTTACTTTACTATTTTTTCTTTCCTTTGTTTTGTTTGCTTAATATCATGCTATTTTTGGTTTTTTCAATAAGTGATGCCCTCTACTAAGTTCTGGATTTTGAATGAGTATGAGGCTGAGATCCAAGGAGTCTTGTGACACTGCAGCACTTGGACAATCCTATATATGTCTTCTCTGTGCTTGGTTGTAACCTTCGGTCGATGAAATCTTGATGGAAAATATGATCCATCTACAAGGGAAGCTTGAGTCCAACCATGAACCTGTGTCCACACTGGGAAACCCCGTGCCTGTACTCAGCCTTCTCCTCTGTGTGTTCAAGCTCATCCAACTAGTAGAAACGGAAAAGGGGAAAATCTAAATTAGAAAACCTATGTGAGAGGTCTTACATGATTTTATGAAGGAACAACCTCTCCTACTCTCGATAAATTGGGATCTCTCTTCTACCCCAAAAATAAATAAGTGCCTATGCATAATCCTCTTTTAAAAAATACAAAGGTAAAAGAAGAGAAATGATTCCTGTGCAGAGAGGTGAAGCATGCAACTCCACAGGGGTACTGACCATGCTCGTTGCCAGTGGAGAAATGCGTGTGTTCCTGCGTGACTCTGTTGGGGAATTGTCCAGGCCTACTCGCAGTGGAGCAACACTAGAGATGAAAACTTATACTTTGAAATTTTTTAACTCGCGAGCCAAACTACCCTTGCTGATTTCAAAACACTATGATCAAGCTGAAACTTGTTGTTTTGTTCGATTGAGTTGGCAAAAGGTGAACCATGTCTATCCATGGGGTAAGTGGGGAAGCTGATGTAACTCACACAATGATTCAATACTCCCTGAAAGACCAAGGCCCTGTGTTGTCAATGGACCAAAATAGAGAAGCTGGAGTTCAACCAGTGTGTCGCCAAGTGTTGTAACGGCTACAACACCCTCCAAAATTTTGGCCTGCATCCAATTTCAGAGCCTTCCTTGGATTTTTCCTTGAGGTTTGCAAGCACTTAGGTTCATCCCGTGAGCCCATGTTGAGTCTTTGCACCCTCCATGCTTGACCGTTCATCGAACATCTTTTTGCATGATGGTCACAATGTCATGATTGCAACCATGTTTTGGCTATGCGTAAGGTTCGTCTTTATGTGAACAAGTTGTATTCACTATGTAAACATCCATCACACTCACACACGAAGTTGTATGCACTGCTGTGCAAGTGTCATCGCGATCGTTCAACGTTCTATCACAATCGTCACGCTTGTTGCTCGCACCATCGGTTAGCCACACTAAGTGAATGTTGTCTTGATGGTTTGAGGTGTCTTGTCATCAAGTCATGTTGAGTGTGTGTTCAAAAGGTCATGCATGTATGAAGTCACTCATTCAGACACTTAGTCATTTTTCTGAACCTATGTCGACCAGACCAACCCCAACAATCGGACCTTCACTTAGCTTCACTGCGTAGTTTCAGCCCTCGATGAACATGTACTGCTGTCCAGAATTGTGTAGATCTTGAGGCTGCCTCCCAGGTAGCCTACATTGCGCAATCCTAGAATCGACTTGACTAACTCTCACCATAAAAACACATAAGTTTCCCAGCAAGCCATCTCAATCTGTTTTGCCCGCAAGCAACATCAACCAAGCATCCAACTGGTCAACCAAAGAGTTTGATCAAGCAGTGACCCCGGGCCTCACTCCTCCAAAAAAATGCGCAGAAGCTTCCAAGCATGCCCACTTAAGCTAACTGAAGAAACTACGCAGACATGCTGGACAGACACCCACTACCTGTCACTACATTGCCTTAAAAAATGCACAGTTTTTCTAGCCAGTCAGCCTACTGCTCCTCCTAAAAACTTTGCAGTTTTCATGAGCAGTCTCCTAGCTTCCCAACATCTCGCTCAACTCAGAAAATGTGTGGGGATGTCCAGTAGGCTAGCCTTCCAGCTCTGCGTGTCCACCAGGATAACCTCCTAGATCTGTGCATTTTTTGCCAATAGCCTCCCACAGCCCGCTGCCAACTCCCCAGAGAAATTGCACAATTTTTTCCAGAAGCCTCTTGCAGCCAGCTGTTAGCTCCCCAGAAAAATTGTGAAATTTTGCCAGCAGCCTCCCGCAGCCTGCTGCCAGCTCCCCGAAGAAATTGTGCAATTTTTTCCAACAGCCTTCCGCAGCCCGCTGCTAACTCCTTGAAGAAATTGCGTAGTTTTCATTGCCAGACTCCCCCTACTATATGCACTATCTTCTTGAAAAAACTACGCAGATCTGCCCTCCATCTGAGCCAGATCCCACAGATAGTCATTGCCGATCTGGATTTCCCATATCAGTCTCCTAGTGACCTATGCGCAATTTTCATGGACAGTGCCCAGAGCCAGCATCCCAGCTTGAAATGTGCCTTGCACAATTTCAGAGCCTTGTCCTCTCTCTCGATCACCTGCATTCGAAAGCGAAAACAATGCATCATGGTAGACTAGGAGATTTCTGGATCTGATGTCGTCTCGTCATGAGCGATTTCAGATATAGGTACATGGATGAGACATGGCGCGATGAGGAATGGGATGAAAAAGGAGTGCATGCTAGGAGACTTGTTCATGAATGGATGGACACATGAAGCATGCCAAAGTACGAGAGAAGGAGAGACTTGCATATGCAACATCAAGCGAACACCAAGACCATCGAAGACTCTACACACCTTGACATGCAAAGGTTAAGCTATGATACACCAAGAGCACATCCATCACTTAGCAGCACTGCAGCTCGACATGCACACTAGTAGCAACATGAACATACCAGCTCTGTCATGTCAAGTCATGTCATGAGTCATCTCAGCCACATCACTACTGTGGGCCACACTGTTGTAATCAATGTAATGTAACGTGGAAGTCCAAGAGACCCTCATGTAAATCTAAAGAGTCATGTAAGTCAAACAGTCATGAGGGAAGTCGAACAGTCACAAGGGCCAGTTCTACCCTTGGCTATAAATACCCCTCATTTGTATATGCAAAAGACTTTTCACCTTGGCTCCTCCCACATAGCCTTGAGAGTCTGTAATATTTTCTTTGAGGAGCGAGGAGTGGCTCCAATGCCCTGCTATTGGGGTTAGTGATGTAACGATGTATGGATGTGCCTTGGAACTTCGCATAATTAAGAATCCTGTTAACAAACCAGCACGTTTTCACACATGTATTGTATTTTTTTGTAAGACTATTATTTGGACACTTGTAATGCATGTTTCTTTAACTTGTATTAAGACAATTGAACTATTTTGGTTGTTTAAGTACATATGTTATTGGAAATGTGTTCTATCAGTTGCTAACGTTGTCTTGCTCGTGTGAGCTATCCCACTGAACACTCGACATATTTATTCTTGTAAACTTTTTATAATTCTCGTCGCACTCATGTGGACTATTCCCTTGGGTGTTGTATGTGCTATATGTTCACCTTGTGATTTTGACTGCCACATCAATGTGGACTACTCTGCCGGAAGATCCGCATGTCCCGTTGTGTTGTGTGTCTCTAGCAAAATTGGGACTATTCCCTTTCAACTTGAGACTCACTTCCACCCTCTCCCTCTGCATTGAAAGAACTTTGACACAAGAGTCACTAAGCACTCACCAGGCACATGAACCTCGTTGTTCGAAGATAAAGTAGACCACTCTCATGTGCTGACAAGCAAGAGCTAAGATAAACCTTTAAGATAATGGAAACTGGGCCATCATACCGGATGGGACTCCTACACCAAATGGTGTGAGGTATAGATGGGACTTCATACCAAGGAGATCCCATGAATGTTGGTGGATCAATCACCATCAACACCAAGGAATACCTTTCACAATCCATGATTACATCATTGTCTTAGTATATTCATTACATCAAAGTAGTTTCATTGATGAGACAGTCCATTTATATAGTGCCACCCACAATTTAGTTATGTTATTCATTGACAAGTTTGGGCTCTCAATATAGTGCCTCTCTACACAATGCACATAAACATCATTGTGCAATGCCATATCAATATACTTGTCACATTCTTGAATTTTGTCTATGATTATGATCTCAATATCATGGTGCTCGGATCATAACATAGTATCACTAACATGTCAACAATATGTTGAAGTTAAAAGTACCTTAAAATGAATTTGGAAGGTCATGAAGTAGTCTCAGTGATGTCAATAGCATTGACATCATGGTGCTAGAAGGCCTCCAAGGAATTCGTGATGAAATGATACTAATGATGGGAAGCTCAAGCTGAAGATCTCCTTTTCACACACCAAGTAAGTATCTTTCAATTTTATAATCAGATTTTGTTAAATTATTTCATGATTGCAAGTGGATTTATAAATCGGTTAGATAATTGAAAGTCCTTGCATAGAATAAGGAGGATTGTCAGAATCCTCATAGAAAAGAGAAATCATTGATATCTATGAAAAGTTTATGAATGTCAAGCATTGTTCGAATCCATCAAGAGATTCATAGGATTCATATGATATCACTCAAAAGTCCTCTCATACCTAAATAGAAAAAGAGGAGACATAAAGAGAGATATATGAAATTTTAGATATACTCTCAGAAATTAAAGTAAAGAAGGTCACTTACACCTATACAATAGTAAAGGTATCAAAGAATGCAGGAATAACTTCATTAATATCTAGGAAAGATGATAAGAAGGTAGTCATCATTGATGAGCAAGGTAACAAATATCAATGAACAAAGAAGGTTACCTCACTTGACAATTTGTGGTCTCTATGCTAGATAGAGAAAGACAAGTTGCAATCTATAGTATTAAAGGATAAAAGAATTCAACCTTGTGCAAAAAGTAAAGGAAGGATTGGTACTCGACAAAAAAAATAAGTATAATTAAGATTAAATGCTATAGAAATATTTTGGAAGCTCATATTACTGAAAGATGGAGGAAGTTGAAGAAAAGGGCTAAGGAAAGAGGGAGTAGCAAATCTCTCCTATGGGTGAGATAGTATCCCTCACAAAAGGGTCCTATCATAAGCTCGTAAATCTTGTGTTATAATATATGACAATGATAATAAGATGCATCATGGCATCATGGAAGCATTAGAAACAAGAGCTCGTAACATCTCCATAAGGATCATGAAGGACAAAAATCCATGGCAAACAACATGTAGGATATATAGCTCTTGGGAACCTCAGTGGACATTGAAGGAAATAAATGAGTCTTCTAAGGCTCATCATACATCAAGTTAAAAAGGAAATATCTTCCAGTTGGGGATATACAAGATCCTCAAAATTATCTGATGGAATCCCCATCGTAGGGTTCACTATTCTAGATAGGAAGCAAGTGTTTCAACAAGAACTCCAACGTATGGAATCCATGAGATGATGATATGACATGAAATAGATAAAGGGATTGAAGATGTTTTCAATCAAGGAAGCTGTTGGAAGAAGCCTCAATGACTTGAAGATAAAATAAGGTATATATGCTTGTGTGTAATATTATAATGTCATGTCATATGGTTGCATGTAATATGGATCTTTGCTTCTATCTTAAGAAGCATGATCAAGAGAACAAGGATCTCTTCCTCCGAAAAGATGTAGGAAGGCATAAGTCGCACTAGATAAAATCAACATAATATGTCCTCATATGAAGTATGAGGTGATTGACTACAATAAAGAAAATTAGAGTGAAAGATATAAAATGTGTGAGGAAGGAAGAGATCATGAGATATGTGACTATGATGAAGGAAATCAACATCCAAAAGGCCAAGAAGATTTGACTAGGAAATCTCCTAGAAATATATGAAGACTCTGATGAAAGTCTGAAAAGAATGAAGACCCTTGATAATGGATATATTTGGGAGATGTGCCAACATGTACGCCGGATGTTGATACCTACATAAATATGTCATGATGAAGAGCTATCTTGTATTATTTGATGTAATATGATGTTTTGATTTCTTGAATAATATCTGGATAATGCAGGGCTACTTGAACAAGACTTGTAATTACAAGTGCAACCAAAATTCATGCGATGGATGGAAAATCCTAAAAGAAGCATGGAGAGAAAAGAAGTAGCCATATGAAGAAGGTTCCAGATATGTACCAAGAAGGCCACTTTCCATGAAGAAATGAATGACATGACGGAATAAGAAGGAAAGTGATCGATGGTTGTTTCCCTACAAGGAAGAAGCTCAACTAAATTTCATGACATCAAGGAGAGAAGTTGATGAAGCAGTTAAAGGATCCACAAAGAAAGAAATTTGTTGATATATATAAGAGTCCCTAGCTAAGAGGGAGCTCTGACAAGCCCTTGATCAAGAGGGAGTTTGAATTAAGATCACCCCTGATTACAAAGGAGTGACAATTGTGTTTTTCCATGTCATGTGTCATGCACTAGACCAGGGCAAACAACCATAAGACTAGATGAAGGCCATGAATGGAAATGTAGACACATAATAGACACAACATTCTTGTCTTCACTTGGGAAGAAAGAATGGGAGGATAGGGTAGGGAATCAAGGACAAGAGTAGGCAAGAGGACCAATATTCTTTGAGGGTTGGGAACCCAAGATAAGAATGGTCCTAGAAGGTCATACTCAGTGAACACCTAGGTGGGTATGTACCTTAAGAGACAATGATGAAGGTGTTTATAAATCATTGGTCTCGCCAGCATTGTAGATCATGGTCTTGTGGAGAGATGGAGTTGTTAGTTAAGGCCTTGCACTATGAGAATGTTGGTTGATATGATGCTATAGAGATGGGATTACCAATCTAATTGTTCTTATGAGAAATTCTTCAGATTGAGAATAACCAAGTACCATTGTAAATACCTCTCTACTTAAGAGGGAGTGTTCAATAAAAGTGTCACTAGGTTCGGTATTTGTAAATGTAATTTTAATCTTTGTACTAGTCAAGAAAAAGAAATATAATTTTTGCAAATTATTTGAATGAGTTTCTTGCTCATACCATAGGTCTAGGAAAGTCAAAGAATCAAAGTCATGTTAAAGAGCTCTTCTTGAGCATGAATATGGGCCGACTTAGTGCCAAGTAGTCCTCCAAGACAAGCACCATCCTCCAAAGAAGAAGATTGCTAACAAATGATGAATAAAAGTCATATAATTGTCAAGTCGGCTCATAAAAGATGACACAATGGTTCAGTGGTCCTGTCAACTTATTTATGGAACCTAACTATTATATATATATGCGTGGAAGGTATCCTCATTATAGGTAGAAAATATTGCGGATGTATTTGAAGTTTCAGTGTTGATTACAGTAAGAAATCACAGTCTCAAAGATCTTGCATACCTCTCAGAAATCTTGGTCAAGTTCAGTGTTAGAAGAATCTCGAATGAAGGAGTATTACAGTGTCTCGGTTGGAGTAAGATACCATGACTTTCAGATGGGTATGACAGGGGATACACTCTCTCATAGTGTCAGCATAATTGTGATCTTGGTGCTAGAAGAAAATAGTTACAATCTTGGTGAAGACATCAGTAAGAGAGACACAATCACGTTCTTGACATAACTATTATGATAAGAACCTTGGTGATCCTACAATAATGTTCTCTGTCTCGGCATACATTCTAAGTAACAATTATACTCTCATGGAAGTAATGATGTAAACATTATCATGATCTTGATGAAGACAAGGTGAGTATAAATATCTAGTTGACATGGGGATGATCTCAGTAAAAGTGTGGAAATCATCTAAATGAAGGTGCAACAATGGTACTATTGTAATGATGACCTTAGTGAAGTAGCAGTGAAGAAGATGATTTCAATAGTAACAAAGAAGATGATTTGTGTCTTGGTCTTGGAGTGGCATAGATAGTCAAGGGTCATGGTCTTGGTGTTCGTCAATTAGAATCTCTATAAGAAGAATTATGTGCGGGTTTTCCTTTCCAAGAGGGAGAGGTTCTGGCCCTGGAAAAATGCCAACATCTTGTGTTCTTTTCTCTCTTTTTTTTACAGCTACTTGAATCCATCAAGAGATTCATAGGATTCATATGATATCACTCAAAAGTCCTCTCATACCTAAATAGAAAAAGAGGAGACATAAAGAGAGATATATGAAATTTTAGATATACTCTCTGAAATTAAAGTAAAGAAGGTCACTTACACCTATACAATATTAAAGGTATCAAAGAATGAAGGAATAACTTCATTAATATCTAGGAAAGATGATAAGAAGGTAGTCATCATTGATGAGCAAGGTAACAAATATCAGTGAACAAAGAAGGTTACCTCACCCGACAATTTGTGGTCTCTATGCTAGATAGAGAAAGACAAGTTGCAATATATAGTATTAAAGGATAAAAGAATCCAACCTTGTGCAAAAAGGAAAGGAAAGGTTGGTACTCAAGTAAAGAAAAAGAAAAATAAGTATAATTAAGATTCAATGCTATAGAAATATTTTGGAAGCTCATATTACTGAAAGATGGAGGAAGTTGAAGAAAAGGGCTAAGGAAAGAGGGAGTAGCAAATCTCTCCTATGGGTGAGATAGTATCCCTCACAAAAGGGTCCTATCATAAGATCCTAAATCTTGTGTTATAAGATATGAAAATGATAATAAGATGCATCATGGAAGCATTAGAAACAAGAGCTCGTAACATCTCCATAAGGATCATGAAGGACAAAAATCCATGGCAGACAACATGTAGGATATATAGCTCTTGGGAACCTCAGTGGACATTGAAGGAAATAAATGAGTCATCTAAGGCTCATCATACATCAAGTTAAAAAGGAAATATCTTCCAGTTGGGGATATACAAGATCCTCAAAATTATCTGATGGAATCCTCATCGTAGGATTCACTAATCTAGATAGGAAGCAAGTGTTTCAATAAGAACTCCAACGTATGGAATCCATGAGATGATGATATGACATGAAATAGATAAAGGGATTGAAGATCTTTCCAATCAAGGAAGTTGTTGGAAGAAGCCTCGATGACTTGAAGGTAAAATAAGGTATATATGCTTGTGTGTAATATTATAATGTCATGTCATATGGTTGCATGTAATATGGATCTTTGCTTCTATCTTAAGAAGCATGATCAAGAGAAAAAGGATCTCTTCCTCTGAAAAGTTGTAGGAAGGCATAAGTCACACTAGATAAAATCAACATAATATGTCCTCATATGAAGTATGAGGTGATTGACTACAATAAATAAAATCAAATTGAAAGATATGAAATGTGTGAGGAAGGAAGAGATCATGAGATATGCGACCATGATGAAGGAAATCAAGATCCAAAAGGCCAAGAAGATTTGACTAGGAAATCTCCTAGAAAGATATGAAGACTCTGATGAAAGTCTGAAAAGAATGAAGACCCTTGATAATGGATATATTTGGGAGATGTCCCAACATGTACACCGGATCTTGATACCTACATAAATATGTCATGATGAAGAGCTATCTTGTAAGGTATTATTTGATGTAATATGATGTTTTGATTTCTTGAATAATATCCGGATAATGCAGGGCTACTTGAACAAGACTTGTAAGTACAAGTGCAACCAACATTCATGCGATGGATGGAAACTCCTAAAAGAAGCATGGAGAGAAAAGAAGTAGCCATATGAAGAAGGTTCCAGATATGTACCAAGAAGGCCACTTTCCATGAAGAAATGAATGACATGACGGAATAAGAAGGAAAGTGATCGATGGTTGTTTCCCTACAAGGAAGAAGCTCAACTAAATTTCATGAAATCAAGGAGAGAAGTTGATGAAGCAGCTAAAGGACCCACAAAGAAAAAAAATTGTTGATATATATAAGAGTCCCTAGCTAAGAGGGAGCTCTGACAGGTCCTTAATCAAGAGGGAGTTTGAATTAAGATCACCCCTGATTACAAAGGAGTGACAATTGTGTTTTTCCATGTCATGTGTCATGCACTAGACCAGGGCAAACAACCGTAAGACTAGATGAAGGCCATGAATGGAAATGTAGACACATAATAGACACAACATTCTTTTATTCACTTGGGAAGAAAGAATGGGAGGATTGGGTAGGGAATCCAAGACAAGAGTAGGCAAGGGGACCAATATTCTTTGCGGGTTGGGAACCCAAGATAAGAATAGTCCTAGAAGGTCATACTCAGTGAACACCTAGGTGGGTATGTACCTTGAGAGACAATGATGAAGGTGTTTATAAATCATTGGTCTCGCTAGCATTGTAGCTCATGGTCTCGTGGAGAGATGGAGTTGTTAGTCAAGGCATTGCACTATGAGAATGTTGGTTGATATGATGCTATAGAGATGGGATTACCAATCTGATTCTTCTTATGAGGAATTCTTCAGATTGAGAATAAGCAAGTACCATTGTAAATACCTCTCTTCTTAAGAGGGAGTGTTGAATAAAAGTGTAACTAGGTTCGGTATTTTTAAATGTAATTTTAATCTTTGTACTAGTCAAGAGAAAGAAAAATAATTTTTGTAAATTATTTGAATGAGTTTCTTGCTCATACCATAGGTCTAGGAAAGTCAAAGAATCAAAGTCATGTTAAAGAGCTCTTCTTGAACATGAATATGGGCCGACTTAGTGCCAAGTAGTCCTCCAAGACAAGCACCATCCTCACAAATAGTTATCAAGTCAAGAAGAATCTCACTAACCACATGTGCCCTAAATTCTTCAACATTCCAAAGTATGGGCTCTCGATCAAATTATGGAGAAGCAAATTTTCTAGCCCATTGATCTGGAGAAGCTTTTGCAGTGTTTTCTCTCATTAAATTGTTGTCGAGGCCTTTACAGATATTTGGGGAGCCATCCTCCATGGTACCAAAAATCCCTTGAGGCTTGATTTCTTACCCATGTGGTCAGATTTAGCTGGAGAAAAATTGGAGATTCTCAAGTAGAATACACAGAGAATCCAACCTGAGCCAACAGAAAGAGCTTCTATTTGGAGGAGAGCAGTTGGGTGGCTTTATTGTCTTGGGATTTGTTGCCTTCTTTATTTAAGAATTTTTTTTTATCACTTTTTGGTTAAGGTTTTTAGTGAAATATGAAGAACCAATCATATAGAATAGAGTAACAACCAAAACCCTAACTCGAGGAGATGTAACAGCAAGAGTTTATGGGCTTCGTTGGGGTGGAGTTGGACAGCCAACTTCTCGGGGTCGCGACTTGGTCATATTATCTCCGTTTGATGTGCACGATAACCTCTTGCAAAGATCTCTCGAAGGACTACGATGGAAAAGACGATTTTAAATAAAAATTCACTAGTGGTAGATTTCCAAAAAAACATCGTTTAGAGACTCAAAATGGCTCCGGAAGTTTAGGACCCCAAAAACTGCTAAAAAATAGTATATATATATATATATATATATGACTCCAAATATATATGTGTATCATGGGATGAAATTAATTTTTATCCGAACAAAAATAGTAAAAATCTACATACTTGAAATGACAATTGGCAATTAATTTTTTCAACGATTTTTTGAAGTATATGCAAATGATACACCGACCTTTCGCTCGCAGTACATATAAATTTCGTTCTGCCCCTGCTCTACATGATTAGGTGATGGGTGAGCAGATTAGGTAAGGCATCACAGTCAACATGTTGGAGAAACCAACAAAAAAAGGGTATCCTGCGTGGGCGTAAAACCTCTATATAAACTGAACGGTAGTGAAGGGTTCCACCGTATAGAGTTTGGTTCGTCAAATTTTATTTGTCCATTGAGGTAGCAGCAATGGATTTAATATCTGTCTTACCGTCGGCTTCCAAATCGTGTGTGTGCCTGCACAAACCCTTGAGTAGTTGTACTCATAAGCTTAAGCCTTTCTGCAAAACAATCCGGATTCTTGGAATGCCGAGGCGATGGAAATTTGCCAGGCCGTCCATGAGTCTGAGTACCGTACATGCATCTGATGATGATATACAAAGACGCACGGGCGGTTATCATTCCAACCTCTGGAACGATGATGTCATACAGTTTCTGTCAACGCCTTATGGGGTAATTCGCTTTATATCTCTGCTACTTGTGCATAATATTTTGATCCTTAATTAGAATACATACAATAATATTATTATCTCCTCCGATTTACATATGCTTAGGAACTCGCTTACCGTGAACGTGCTGAGAGACTGATTGATGAAGTAAGGAACATATTCAGTTCGATGTCATTGGAAGATGGAGAATTAAGTGATCTGATCATTCAACGCCTTTGGATGGTCGATAACGTTGAACGTTTGGGGATCGATAGGCATTTCAAAAATGAGATCAAATCAGCGCTTGATTATGTTTACAGGTCATTCACTGTAACGGTACCTTTATTTATTAATGTTTTGCATATGGAATACATTTAATTATTTCATATGGAATATGGTAAATCATATTGGTTTGGTTAGATTCCTTTTTTTTTTTAAACCATTAAATTATATTAATGGTGTTAGAGATTTTCAAAATAACACTGTATTGCCCGTTACTAAACTGAACATACTGTACTGAACTGAACTGAACATGATGTTTGGAGTGCAGTTACTGGAGCGAAAAAGGCATTGGATGTGGGACAAAAAGTATTATTACTAATCTCAATTCAACTGCCTTGGGCTTTCGAACTCTTCGATTACACGGATACCCTGTTTCTGCAGGTATTTACTCACGTCGCAGTGGAAATATTGTGATCTTGTAACATTAATTTTAATGTTTTTGGAAAATAGTTTCGATAAATCATTGTTTTTACTGATTAATTTCAAGTAATTGTATCTTTTATTAAACTACTTAAATCTTAGTGAACATTAATAATCATTCACTTTTTATTGAACGTCCATAACTAATTTTATTTTATTTTTATTTCAGACGTTTTGAAACATTTCAGAAACCAAATTGGGCAGTTTGTATCATGTCCCAGTGAGACAGAGGAAGAGATAAGAAGCATTGTCAATTTATATCGGGCTTCCCTCATTGCCTTTCCCGGTGAGAAAGTTATGGAAGAGGCAGAAAGCTTCTCAGAGAAATATTTAAAGGAAACTCTGCAAAAGATTCCGGACTGCAGTCTTTCACGAGAGGTGATCACTATTATTAATATTAATATTATATACCTGCTCATTGATTCACACATGAGACCACTTTTGTTTGTTTCGTTATATCTTTTACTGTTTCAATTTGCAGATAGGGGACGTTTTGGAACATGGTTGGCACACAAATTTGCCGCGATTCGAAGCAAGGAATTACATCGACGTCTTCGGACAGGACACTAAGAATATGTATGGCTAGTTGACTGTTTGATAATGTTTTGCTAAATTTTTTATTATTTTATTTTCGATGTATGTATTTTTAACGGATACAGGGAGTCAAATAGGAAGACGGAGAAACTCTTGGAACTTGCGAAACTGGAGTTCAACATCTTTCAATCCATACAGAAGACAGAGTTAGAGTCCCTCTTGAGGTGATGCGAAATGTGTGGATGAATATCTTCCTTACAATGGAAAAGAAGAAATGGATTGAGTAGTCCAATAAAGTAAAATCCGTGAAATTTGCATGTGCAGATGGTGGAATGATTCAGGTTCACCTCAGATTACCTTCACTCGACATCGCCACGTGGAGTACTACACTTTGGCTTCCTGCATCGCGTTTGAGCCTCAACATTCTGGATTCAGACTCGGCTTTGCGAAAACGTGTCATATTATCACTGTTCTCGACGATATGTACGACCTCTTCGGAACAGTTGACGAGCTCAAACTTTTCACAGCCGCAATTAAGAGGTGGTGATGATGAATCCAAAGAATTTTAGAAGAATATTTGCTTGCTTCTGCATTCACCCACTTGACCAATATTTGTGTGTATAATGACCAGATGGGATCCGTCGGCCACAGATTGCCTTCCACAATATATGAAAGGAATTTACATGATGGTTTACAACACCGTAAATGAAATGTCTGCGGAGGCACAGAAGGCTCAAGGCCGAGACACTCTCAACTATGCTCGACAGGCTGTATGGCCGCATACATTTATTTCCGGACCCGAAACAAACATTTCTTTACGTATTTCACTCGGTAGTTATTACTGAAGTTGCCTCTGTTTGCGTGTGTGCAGTGGGAGGATTATCTTGATTCGTATATGCAAGAAGCAAAGTGGATCGCCACTGGTTATCTGCCAACGTTCGAGGAATACTTCGAGAACGGGAAAGTTAGCTCTGGTCATCGCGTATCGGCATTGCAACCCATGCTGACGATGGACATCCCCTTTCCTCCTCACATCCTCAAGGAAGTTGACTTTCCATCCAACCTCAATGACTTGGCATGTGCCATACTTCGATTACGAGGTGATACCCGATGTTATCAGGTAACGTGGTATTCTGGTGGTATTCTGATGTGATGAGAATATTTTGAAATTTGATGGATAAGAATTAAATTTAATGATTTGATATGTATTATTTTTAGATTAAAAAGTGATAAGTGATATTATTAGATAACATGGTTGTTAAATGTTATTAAATAAAGTGGTTGTTATATATTCTAATAATAAATTTTGAAAATATTTTGAAATTTGATAAATAAAAATAAAGTTGAAATTAAAATTAATTATTTTAATATTTGGAATAAATTAGCGAGGGTCCAACCTTTTTCCACCCTTCTTCTACCTATGAAATTCCAGAAAATTTAAAACAATTACCATAAATCTTTATTAAAAGCTACGGTTAATTTTTGTTTTGGTTTTAAACTGTATAGTAATTGTATGGGCATGGTGATCACAGGAGGACAGGGCTCGTGGAGAAGAAACCTCGTGTATATCTTGTTATATGAAAGACAATCCTGGAGCAACAGAGGAAGATGCTCTTAATCATCTCAACGTCATGATCAGTGGCGTAATTAAAGAATTAAATTGGGAGCTTCTCAAACCCGAGAGCAGTGTGCCCATTTCTTCCAAGAAAATTACTTTTGACATTACCAGAGCTTTCCATTACGGTTACAAATACCGAGATGGCTACAGCGTTTCCAGCGTTGAAACAAAGAGTTTGGTGATGAGAACCCTCCTTGAACCTGTGCCTTTATAACCAAATCTAGAATTTACAAGAAGTTGATACTCTGTTTAGGTTAGCTAACTTAGGTCTATGATTTTACTGTTCAAGCTATGTTGTGGGTAAGATATCATATTACTGTTAAAAGTTGTAAATTTTAACACAACTGCATGTATCTCAGTGGTTATTGTTTCCCATAACCTTCTCCCAGATTTACAGTATTGATATGCAGGTCATTATATAAAACTGTGTCATTATGTCGTTAAATTTGTAGCTGTAATTCTTGAGTTTGTCTTTGAAAGCCGTGGAGTCTGAGGGGAGCACAACAGATTACAAGTAGTAATAAACTTAAATAATTACATATTTAATAAGAGTGAACATTACAACGTTGAAATTATATTTTTAATATAAGAGAAATAAATTTTGTTTGAATTGTATAGTTACTTTTTAATATGAAGATTAAAATTTGGATATTGTCTTCAAAGTTTTGATATACTTTAATATATATTTTTTATTTTTATTATAATAAAAACTTTAAATTATTGTAATTTTAATAAATTAAATATAATAATTTTTTTAATATAGCTTACAACTTATTTTATAATTGGTATTAAATAGCGTTACTTTCTAATTTGGTATTAAATAATGTTGAACAAAGAGTTTTAGAGAAAAGATTTATTTTTTTATTATAAAAGATAGTGTGTAATCATTAACTATTAAGAAAAAAATTCCATCATAGAGGTGCCAAACCCAGTAGAAATAACATTAGAAAAGAAGAACATCTTGTCTCTTATCTTGAAAGCTGATAAAGGTGGGGTTATTGTGGTAATGAATCTGAAGGTTATGACATGAAAATGATTGAGCATCTAAATGAAAGTGTAGAATATGAAATGCCCTTCTTTCAGCAGTTGATAAGCCAACATAACTATGAAGAAAAGTACATATATAAAAAAATGAAACAATTAAAACACACTTACCGTGTCACATAAACCTGCTGTAAATCTCATATATCATTAAACCATTAATTACATTCTTATATAGTAAAATTATTACTAATATGATTATCAATCAACTCTGAAACAAATCTACTAACACTACCAATCTTCTAGTACTCTTCTAATTTTGAGCACTAACCTTCCTAATAATTTGCTGCACAGAGAATACAAAATCTGCTGACTAAATTGTCAGCAATTTACATAACAAATTAAGCATTATTCCCAATGCTTCCCCTTAATGATTAATGAGGATTTACTATCTTATCTCGTAGTGCCAAAAATTGAGCTTTTGCAACTGCAACTGAGCTTTTGCAACTGCTTTGGTGAAGGTATCTGCTAGGTGATGCTGAGTATTTATATGCTTCAATTCAAAGTCCTTCTTCTGCACCAAATATCTAATGAAGTGATATTTCATGTCAAAATGCTTTGTCTTGCTGTGATGAACTGGATTCTCTGCTAACTTGATGGCACTTACATTATCAAAATAAATCACTGTAGGCTGAATTTGTTTTTGTCCAATTTCTTCCAAAATTTTTCTGAGCCAAAGAGCTTGTGTACTTGCTGAGGTAACTGCAACATACTTTTCTTCTGTGGATGAGAGGGAAACAATGCTTTGTTTTTTTCAGCTCCATGTAATCAAACCAGAACCAAAAGAGAAACAATTTCCAGATGTGGACTTACGGTCATCAAGACTACCTCCCTAATCTGAATCACTAAATCCAACAAGATTGAACTTTTCAGAAGAGTAGTAATGAATACCAAAATTTATAGTGTCTTTCACATACCTTAAAACCCTCTTGGCTGCCTTCATATGTATTTGAGATGGATTTTTCATATACCTTGAAACAAGTGAAACTGAATATGTAATATTAGGCCAGTTATGTGGGTTAGAAATATCAAGCTCCCCACAATACTTCTATAAGTTTTCTCATCAACTAAATCAGCACCATCATCTCTACATAACACCTCTCCATGAGCACTTGGAGTAGGATATGGATTACAATCAAGCATATCAAATTTATTTAGCATATCATGTTCATACTTTGTCTGACAAATGAAAATCTCATCCCTACTTTGATAAACCTCCATTCCTTGAAAATATTTCATGATGCCTAGATCTTTCATCTCAAATTAATTCATCATAGCAACTTTGAATTTATCATTCATCTTAGAACTACTACCCATATACAATAGATCATCAACATACAAACTTATGATTAGAATATCAATACCTTCTTTTTTGTAGTAAAGGGTAGGATCATTCTTACTTCTCTGGAAGCCATTTTCCTGAAAGTATCCATCAATCCTAGCATACCACGCTCTTGGTGCTTGCTTGAGACCATACAAAGCCTTCTTCAACTTGTAGACATTATTCTCTTTTCCTTCCACTTCAAAACCTTGTGGATGCTCCACATATACTTCCTCTTCTAAGTCCCCATTAAAGAAGGCACTTTTCACGTCCATATGATGTATTCTCCACTTTTTCTGAGCTGCTATTGAAATCAACATTCTAATGGTCTCATGTCTTGCTACTGGTGCAAATGTCTCTTCATAATCAATTCCATACTTTTGTGTGAATCCTTTAGCAACTAATGTTTCTTTGTGTCTTTCAACACTCCCATCACTGTTAAATTTAATCTTATAGACCCATTTGGTGCCAATCTTTTTTCTTATCATGTGGAAGCTTTGTCAACTTCCAAGTGTCATTCGTTTGAATGGAATCCATCTCTTCTTGCATGGCTTGCATCCAAACCTCATTAGTACATGCATCTTCAAAACATGATGGTTCAAAATCAGCCTTGGCTAATAAAGTGAAATTGACTATCTCACCTATTGGGCTTTCTTCATGTGCTTGATTTGCACTCCTCTGATAAATAGCACTCAATCTTCTTACCTTTCCTTGTATAGCTTGGAGAAGAAGTTGGACTTGAACTTGATGTTGAAGAAATTAATGAAGGGTTGCTTGGTGGAGTTAACCTACTAGTTATAGAAACATTAGTTGGCTACTCGTGATCATTATCAACAATTATATCATCATTCAAAACATATTTTGTCTTCTCAACATGGCCTTTTTGATGACCATAAACTCCCCCTTCATAAAAAATTACATCTCTTGAGACAAAAATCTTGTTATTTAGAGGATTATACAATTTATAAGCCTTGCTTGTTTCACTATACCCAATAAAAATACATAACTCACTCTTTGCATCTAACTTTTTTCTATTCTGATCAGGTACATGCACATAAGCCAAACAACCAAAAACTTTGAAATGATTAACATTAGGCATTTTTCCATACCAAGCTTCATAAGGAGTCATCTTTTCCAGTGCACTGGTGGGGCTACAATTGAGGATGTACACTGCTGTAGCAACTGCATCTCCCCAATAAGAATTTCCCAACCCCTTAGTTTGTAACATGCATCTTGCCATTTCAACCACAATACGATTCATATCATAATAACTCTGGAAATCTTTTTAGCAGAATTCTCCTCCATGGTCAGTCCCCAAACATTTGATCTTGCACCCTTTCTCATTTTCTACAAGGGCTTTGAACTTCTTGAATGTATCCAGGGCTTCACTTTTGACCTTCAAAAAATATACCCAACAATTTCATGAGTAATCATCAATAAAGGTGATGAAATATGATGACTTACCCAAACTTTTAGTCTGCATACACTACTACATCAAGGGCACTTTAAGACATTTTTTTAAGACAAAAGAAATCTTTTGCCTTAAAAATTCATTTTTTTATGTTAGTTATTTTACTTTAAAATTTAATATCAATTGATTTGTCTTAAATATAAACTTTAAGACAAAAATAGGTTGAGACAAAAATATTTTAAGACAAAACTTTATATTTAAGACAAAAATATTTTAGGACAAAAGTAGTTTGAGACAAAAATATTTTAAGGCAAAACTTTATATTTAAGACAAAAATAATTTAAGATGAAAATATTTTGAGACAAAACTTTATATTTAAGACAAAAGTAGTTTGAGACAAAAATTTAAAGACAAAACTTTATATTTTTTTTTTGGCTGATGCAAGAGACTTTCCTTCTATTTCAAAAACCCAAAAGTAAAGTTACAATAGGTACAAAAGGCCTGAATATCTCAAGGCCTACGAAACCAACGAGATCGTACTGTCAACGATGTGACCAACTAAACAAACAAAAGGACAAGCTAACCATTCAATTGTCCCCACGATTACAAGTTGACCCAGAGTCCAAATCCATGATAACTCCCATCATTAACTTGCAAGGATTAAACAAACTCGCGACCCCACAAACTAGCCCGACCAGATCTAACCGTTGAAAGCCACCGCAAAAAAGGACAGCTCAGAGAGATATTGGAGAGCCAAGATGCAAGATCTTTAAGGCGCGATGAAGGGTGGTAAGATGACCCCCACCCCTGCCACGCATTGAGAGCTGAGTGGAATCGCTCTCAACGAACCAAAACCACTTACCATTTGTGAGCCTTGCAATCATAGGAAAACCGCTTAACGCCTGGTTTTCCGAACCGTGAGAAAAGTGCCATGGAATTTCCTTTGTGGTAGCGATCCAGCCTTTCGTCCTGCTGAAACTGACAATGGAGCTCGCCGCCGAAACCTCCTGAAACTGTAAATCACACCTTGTGTCGCCATTCAAGAAATGAAGGAGATAAGTTCCCTTATACCAAAGGAAGTTATCGCCATCCAGAGTAAGCCCTTTTTCAAGGAGCCGACCACCAAAATGAGTTTGAACAGGCATAAAGAGCTTTAATCATATCCTGCCCCTCGTGCCCAATGATCAAAAATTTCCTTGTCCTCTGCAGCTTGAGCATCGCAGAGAGCTTTTAGCCTACTTGGAGGCATCTCCTACCATTTCATTTCGATCCTGCAATCTAGATTAGTCACTCCTTGGTTGGCCAAGAGATCTGCAAGTTTATTGGCCTTCCTCCGAACATGATTGAAGCTAACCGTTCGAAGACTCTGGAGATGTTTTTGGATTCTCTGGTACACTTGTATAAGTCTCCAATGTTTTGAGACCCTTTCACATGCTGTTCCATAGCTAATCTTCTTAACTGCATTTATAGAAATCTCAGAGTCTACTTCGATGAGGACATTTGAACTGTGATTTAGTTTAAGAAGCTCTAGACATTGTTCCAAAGCCATTAATTCAGCCATGTTGTTGGTGGCTTTGCCTAAATGACAGTGGAAAGTGAAAATTATTTTTCCTTCTTCATCTCTTAACACACCTCCATAACCTGTTGTCCCGGGTTGCTTTTTGAAGCCCCATCAATATTGCATTTCAGATAACCTTTTGGTGGAGGATGCTAGAACTCCTTTTCTCTTTCCATCACTCTTTCTTTTTTGCTAAGACCATTATGGATGATCTCATGCATACCCAGCTGCTTGAGAGTTCTCAATTCAAGTGTAGTGGGAGGAATCGAGGGATAACTGTGCGCAGTGGTGGAAACAGTCTCCTTTATTTATTGTAAGATCAATTCCATCACGCAAAGAGGAGTAGTTTTTTCATCCTTGAAAATTCTTTTGTTCCTTTCCTTACAAACATTCCAGATAATAAAGCTTGGTGTAAAGGTCCAGGCCAAATCTTGAGAGTTCTCAATTCAAGTGTAGTGGGAGGAATAGAGGGATAACTGTGGGCAGTGGTGGAAATGGTCTCCTTTATCTGCTTTAAGATCAATTCCATCACGCAAAGAGGAGTAGTTTTTTCATCCTTGAAAATTCTTTTGTTCCTTTCCTTCCAAACATTCCAGATAATAAAGCTTGGTGTAAAGGTCCAGGCCAAATTAAGGATCTCATACTTTGAAAAGTTTTTTCTCCACTTGTTCAGGGTGTTAATAATGCTACCTTTGTCTCTGTCTGTCTGTTGAAAAATGATGTTGAAAGCATCCCACAACCAGGTAGTATAGGTGCAGTTGTTGAGAATATGCTCCATTGTCTCCTCTTGAGCCTCACATAATTGGCATCTAGAAGGCCCCATGACCCCCTCTTCTGAATATTTTCCCAAGTTAAAATTTTCTTGTGATGAACTAACCACATAAACAGTTTGATCTTCATAAAAGAAATGAATTTTGTTTAAATTTTATAGTTATTTTAATATAAAGATTAAAATTTTGATATTGTGTTTAAAGTTTTGATATTTCCATACTTTATTTATATATTTTTATTTTTAAATATAATAAAAATTTAAATTATTGTAATTTTAATAAATTAAATATAATGAAATTTATTAATATCGCTCACAATTTTATAATAAGAAGGTTGTGAATATTTCTAATTGGGTATTAAATAGTGTTGAACAAAAAGTCTTAAAGAAAAGATTGAATTTGCACCAAAACCATTGCTTATAGATGATATCATTTGTAGTATAGAAGACACTATAAATCACTAAATATTGAAGAAAAAATTTCCATGAGAGAGGTGCCAAACCCTTGGAAGTAACATTACATGTCTTGTCCCTAAAAATCTTAGAAACAACCAAGACATTGTTTATGATAGGAAAATGATTGAGCATTTAAATGAAAGTGGAAGTTACCAGAAGTTACTTAATAATCTTATCTCTAAAGTGATAAAATAGGTTTAAAAATCCTTAATATCTTTCAACCTTGATGACAGTATCAAAAAGAGATGGATGCCTTCAAGAGAAATTATATGTAGTATTTATGGTGCCCAAAAATTCACATGAATGACTTTCCGTTAAGACCAATAGTGAACACTATTGGCTCTCCAACCTAACAATTAGCAAAATTTGGGGCAAAATTACTTATTCCATTAGTTGCCCATACATATTCATACATCAAGGATTTGCAAGATTTTGTTCAACTCATCAAGGAGGAGAGAATCAGCCCACATGACATTATTATTAGCTTTAATGTGGTATCCCTCTTTACTAAGATCACCCTAGAAGACGCAATTCTTGCAGTTAAAGAAGTAACTAACCTAGTAATAGCTACACTTGTTGAAGTTTGCCTTAGATCCACATTTTCAGCTTTAGAGGAGAATTTTATGTACATACCAGTGGGGTGGCAATGGGATCTCGTCTTTCTCTAGTAGTGACCAGCCTTTACATGGAAAATTTTGAAAGCAGAGCCCTTAATACTTATCATCTCAAACCTAAGATTTGGAAAAGATTTGTTGATGATACCAATGTCATCTCGCCACATGGAAAAGAGGAACTAAATAAATTTCTACACCACATCAATAGCATCTCAAAAGACATTCAATTCACCATGGAGGAAGAAGAAAATGGTTGCATTCCCTTCCTTGATATTCTTATCATAAGGAAATCTTACGAAAAATTAGATTACAAGCTCTATCAAAAGAAAACACACACAAAAGCTTACCTTCACACATACTCTCATCATCATCCCTCACAAAATATCAAGGTCATTAAAACCTTGGCTTCTAGAGCGTTCAAAATCTTTGGAGTTGATCATAAAGTTGATGAAAAAGAACATTTAATAAAATTCTTTAGCAACCTTGGATATAACATGAAAGATATTAAGTATTCCTTCCAAAAAACTCTAAGTCGTGACAATAATCCTCCTAAATCTAACATCCATAACCTTGGTAACATTGCATACCTACCTTACCTTAAGTGAACCACTCACAATATTTCCAAAATCTTGAAGAAAAAAGAGATTAAAACATGTGTACCTTTAAAGAAAAAATCAAGGAGCACAAAGCAGACATAAGACACAAAAGGACAAAAAACTCAGCTATTGAAGAACACACTAAGAACGTCAAACATCATCTCTCCATAGAGAATACAAAAATCCTTGTTAAAGAAAACCTCTATTACAAACGTAAGAAAATAAAGGCTCTTAAGATTAAAAAGATCCGTAATAATATTAATAGAGAAAATGGCATTCAAATCAATAAAAATTGATAACCCCTCTTAAACAAAAATAATAATAATAATTAATATTTTCTAGTATATTATAATCCTAATTAATATAAAACTAATTTTATATTATAATATAATACATTATTAATCCATATAAACATTCTCTTAAACAAAATAATAATAATATTTTATATTTTATAGTATATTATAATCCTAATTAATATAAAACTAATTTTATATTATAATATAATACATTATTAATCCATATAAACATTCTCATATATAATATATAGAAAATAATATTATAATTTAATATATAGTTAAATTATAGAATTATTAATATAACAAAAATTGTTATTAATATTAATAATAAATAAAACTCTTATTAGTATAATTAGTTATGTTAGAAATAGTATTACTAATAACTACTAAAGTTTACACTTTTTAGATGGTTATTTATTAAATTCTATGAATCTATTTTACATATAATATTATTATTTATATATTAAATTATTAATTTAGTTTGTTTGGTCATTTAAGGTTTGAATAACATATTTTGTATATATTTATTATTGTTTATATTGTTCAGGCTTCGACTAGACAAAAGGTTCCAAAACATTAACTATAATACCTAAGTTTGTGGATCTTCCTCTATTCAACCATTTAAATTACAAAATCTTAAAAACAATAAATTAAATATAATTTTAAAATAATATTCAAATTGAATTATTTCATATATAATTATAATATATTATCTTTTTAATTTAAAATAATTATAATTTTTAGTTTTATGTTTTTTTTGGGATTGGTTAAAGGTACAATTTTATTATATAAGAATATTATTTGATTTTTAAAATAAAAATTTTATATTAAAATTTTAAAAACAATTAAAAAATTATTATCCAAATTAGTATTTATTAAAAATGATAACATTTCATTTTTTCATTAATATTATTACTATTAATTAAATTGTTATCATATATATATATATATATATATATATATATATATATATCACATTCTTGCAGTAACATGATGAGTTATAATACTTTGATAAATAAACTTAAATATTATTATATCAATTTATATGTGTGTGTGTCAATTGGATTATTTGGCATGGTTCAAATTCCTGCTAGTGATATAATGAGCTATAATGCCTTGATAAATATTATTGTAATGGTTTGTGCCTATGAATATTGTTGTATTGGCTTAATAAACTTAAATATTATTACATAAAAGTCAATTGGGTTATTTGGCATGGTCCCAATACTTGCTAGTGACATAATGAGCTATAATGCCTCGATAAATATTGTTGTAATGATTTGTGCCTATGAATATTGTTATGTTGGCTTCGAGCCTTGTGAATTCTTAAGTGAGTAAACAAGTGGGGTAGCCTAGTGTATATTATATATATATATATATATATATATATATATATATATATATATATATATATATATATATATATATATATAGATAGATAGATAGATAGATATAGCTCTAATGATTTGTGCTTATGAATATTGTTGTATTGGCTTTAAGTCTTGTGAATTCTTAAATAAGTATACATGTGGGATAGCTTAGTACCAGCAACTTCATTCTAATCCTCAAATGACATAATGTCCCTTAGTAAACCAATCATAGTCAAAATATGCCAAAAGCATGTAATTTTTAGTGGAATGTTGGTGTTTTTCATTTTAATTAAGACTGTGAAGAGTCATTTAGAGACAAAGTCATTGTTATTATCCCATGACCTTGGTTAGACATCTAGACCACTTCTTGGTGCACAGTTATCCAAGTCATGGCACCAACAACAACCTTGGAAGTAATTTATAACTATCAAAGGTTTAATGTGGCGGTTTGAGGTCTCACTCGCGGTGCTTAAGCATGAGAAGCATGATTTAGGAGTAGAGTCTCTTGTTTCACTCATTTAACAATGGTCATGGACCTAAGACCTACCCACAATGTCTAAGACTTGAAAATTTTGTTCATATTCAAGCAAGACGTTAAAGACTTTCTAGAGAGGACTCATGTCATTATTTCCAGGTTCTTAGGCTAAATAAATTTTAGTGAGGGATTAGTATCATTATTTATTACTTAACCATGTTTATGCATTGACACGCATCTCCAAAAATGTATTCATGGTGCCTATATCTCATCTTAAGGCTAAAGACCCCTTATAAAGTTCTTACATATTGGTTCAAGTAAATGTTTAAGGACCATAAGAAGCTTCACTAAGATTCTAAGGGTATTGTTTCCATTCTTTGATGATGGTCAAGGACCTATGAACCATTCATGGTCTCATGTGGTGGTTTGAGGAAGTTTTCATAGAAATTAAGGGTGCTCACATGGGATGTTACCAAGTTTTGGTGAAATGGGAGCACGTGAGCATAGAATTTTTATGAACATGCATGCATTCTCATAAACATGAGAGTGTTCCTCTTTTTTAGCTTTGGCCTTTGCCAAACCTTCGCGTTGGGCTTCTAACATGGCATATGAACATGCACACATTATTTAAAATGGCATTGTATTGGGTTTCTAACATGGCATTGTATTATGCTTCAATTCAATATCCTTCTTCTGCACCAAATCTCTAATGAAGTGATATTTCATGTCAAAATGCTTTGTCCTGCTGTGATGAACTGGATTCTTTGCTAACTTGATGGCACTTACATTATCACGATAAATCACTGTAGGCTGAATTTGTTTTTCTCCAATTCCTTCCAAAAATTTTCTAAGCCAAAGAGCTTGTGTACTTGCTGAGGTAACTGCAACATACTTCGCTTCTGTGGATGAGAGGGAAACAATGCTTTTTTTTTTTGAGCTCCATGTAATCAAACCAGAACCAAAAGAGAAACAATTTCCAGATGTGCACTTACGGTCATCAAGACTACCTCCCCAATCTGAATCACTAAATCTAACAAGATTGAACTTTTCAGAAGAGTACTAATGAATACCAAAATTTAGAATGTCTTTCACATACCTTAAAATCCTCTTGGCTACCTTCATATGTATTTGAGATGGATTTGTCATATACCTTGAAACAAGTGAAACTGAATATGTAATATCAGGCCTTATGTGGGTTAGAAATATCAAGCTCCCCACAATACTTATGTAAGTTTTCTCATCAACTAAATCAACACCATCATCTCTACAACACCTTTCCATGAGCACTTGGAGTAGGATATGGATTACAATCAAGCATATCAAATTTGTTTAGCATATCATGTGCATACTTTGTCTAACAAATGAAAATCTCATCCTTACTTTGATAAACCTCCATTCCTAGAAAATATTTCATGATGCCTAGATCTTTCATCTCAAATTCATTTATCATAACAACTTTGAATTTATCATTCATCTTAGAACTACTACCCATATACAATAGATCATCAACATACAAACTTATTATTAGAATATCAATACCTTCTTTTTTGTAGTAAAGGGTAGGATCACTCTTACTTCTCTGGAAGCCATTTTCCTAAAAGTATCCATCAATCCTAGCATACCATGCTCTTGGTGCTTGCTTGAGACCATACAAAGCCTTCTTCAACTTGTAGACATCATTCTTCTTTCCTTCCACTTCAAAACCTTGTGGATGCTCCACAGATACTTCCTCTTCTAAGTCCCCATTCAAGAAGGCACTTTTCACGTCCATATGATGTATTCTCCACTTTTTCTGAGCTGATAATGAAGTCAACATTCTAATGGTCTCCTGTCTTGCTACTAGTGCAAATGTCTCTTCATAATCAATTCCATACTTTTGTGTGAATCCGTTATCAACTAATCTTTCTTTGTGTCTTTCAACACTCCCATCACTGTTAAATTTAATCTTATAGACCCATTGGTGCCAATCTTTTTCTTATCATGTGGAAGCTCTGTCAACTTCCAAGTGTCATTCCTTTGAATGGAATCCATCTCTTCTTGCATGGCTTGCATCCAAACCTCATTAGTACATGCATCTTCAAAACATGATGGTTCAAAATCAGCCTTGGCTAATAAAGCGAAATTGCCTATCTCACCTATTGGGCTTTATTCATGTGCTTGATTTTCACTCCTCTGATAAATATCACTCAATATTCTTACGTTTCCTTGTAGAGCTTGGAGAAGAAGTTGGACTTGAACTTGATGTTGAAGAAATTAATGAAGGGTTGCTTGGTGGAGTTAACCCACTAGTTATAGAAACATTAGTTGGCTACTCGTGATCATTATCAACAATTATATCATCATTCAAAACAGATTTTGTCTTCTCAACATGGCCTTTTTTATGACCATAAACTCCCCCTTCATAAAAAATTACATCTCTTGAGACAACAAGCTTGTTAATTAGAGGATTATACAATTTATAAGCCTTGCTTGTTTCACTATACCCAATAAAAATACATAACTCACTCTTTGCATCTAACTTTTTTCTATTCTGATCAGGTACATGCACATAAGCCAAACAACCAAAAAATTTGAAATGATTAACATTAGGCATTTTTCCATACCAAGCTTCATAAGGAGTCATCTTTTCCAGTGCATTGGTGGGGCTATGGTTAAGGATGTACACTGTTGTAGTAACTACATCTCCCCAATAAGAATTTCTCAACCCCTTAGTTTGTAACATGCATCTTGCCATTTCAACCACAGTACGATTCTTTCTTCTAGTTATGTCATTATGTTGGGGTGTGTATGTCGTAGTATGATGCCTCCTAATGCCATTCATATCATAATAACTCTGGAAAGCTTTTGAGCAGAATTCTCCTCCACGGTCAGTCCGCAAACATTTGATCTTGCACCCTTTCTCATTTTCTACAAGGGCTTTGAACTTCTTGAATGTATCCAAGGCTTCACTTTTGACCTTCCAAAAATATACCCAACAATTTGGTGAGTAATCATCAATAAAGGTGATGAAATATGATGACTTACCCAAACTTTTAGTCTGCATAGGACCACATATGTCTGAATGAACAAGCTGAAGTGGGCGATGAGCCCTCCATGCAGTGCCCTTTGGAAACCTTCCCCTTGCATGCTTTCCTTTAGCACATCCTTCACAAACCTCCTTATTCTCTTCTACCTTGGGCAAACCAAAAACTAATGCATGTGAGGTTAGAAACTTCAAACTGTGAAAATTTAGATGTCCATACCTGAGATGCCATAACCAACTTGAATCCTCATAAGCCATATTTGCAAGATTGTTGTTATGTCATCAAACCTCAAGGGAAACATCCTATTTCTTATCATAGGCACAACAGTGATCACTCTATTTCCCTTATTCTTATCATAGATAGTACATGTCTTATTTTCAAAGACTACTTTATAATTTTTCTCACATAGCTGCCCAACACTCAACAAATTATGCTTCAATTGTGGAGTATAATAAATGTCATGAATACTCTTTATACCTTCTTTTGTTTGGACCTCCATAGCTCCTTTAGTAGCAACCTCCAATGATTTATCATCACCAAGCTAGATCTTGGATTTGAAACTTTCATCCTTTGCTGAAAACAACTTCTCATTCCTTGTCACATGGTTAGAGCATCCAGAATCTAGGTACCAAACATCTTTACTAGTATTTTCACCTTTGGCATAAGATAAAAATAAATGATCTCGAGGATACTCACCACTTTCTTGAGCATAGTTAGCATTTTCACCTTCTTTCAATCTGCATTCTCTTTCAAAGTGGCCATACCTGTTACAATAGTAACATTTAACATTTCTCTTATCAAATCTACCTCTACCTCTACCTATGAAACTACCTCTTCCACTTGAACCACCTTTTCCTCTACCTCTTGAATAATTTTGGCTTTACCATTTACCTTGACCTTGATTGCTTTTAGTACTGCTGCTTCTTGCATCTTCATTCTTTGTAATTTGTAATTTAGAGGAAATAGCTTTCTCTACACCTTCAAAAGTGTCATTCAATATTTCTTCATGAGACATCAAAGATCCAACCAATTGATCAAACTATAGTTTTGTCAAATCCTTACTTTCTTCCATGATTATGGCAACATGATTCCATCTATGTGTTAAAGATCTCAATACTTTTTTAATTAAAACTTCATTACATACAGTTTCTCCAAGTGTAGCCATTTTATTGACCACATCTTTGACTCTCACACAATAATCACTCACACTTTCAGCTTCTTGCATCTTCAAATTCTCGAACTCTCACTTCAATGTCTGAAGCTTGACCACCTTAACTTGATCACTACCTCAGTAAGCTTCTTGTAGAGTCCCCTAGGCATTTTTGGCAGTTTTTGCTCCTGATATTCTTGGAAATAAGCTCTTATCAAGAGCTATTTGAATGTGAAAAAAGCTTGAGCATTCTTCTTCCTTCCTTCCTTTCTGGTTGTTCTTGCATTGGCTGTAAGGGCATTCCAATCAGCTGGCTCCTCATTACCTGATTCAACAATCTCCCACAAAATTTTTCCAATAAAAAAGGTTAGCATCTTAATGCACCAATAATCATAATCATTTCCATCAAATTCTGGAGCTAGCATCTCGTTAGAATTCGACATGATTAACTTTGGCAAAATTCCAACAATAAAAATTTAACCCAAAACAATTTTACCTGCTCTGATACCACTTGTAGAATATGAAATGTATTAGGGTCCCACCCTAACCCCCTTATTTATGTCATGGGATCACGTCATAGTCAAGAGTCAATAAAGCCCATATTAATATTTGTAAGTGGTTAACCCGCAATTAATGACGGGACCACAGTTAGTTGCAAATGGGTCGTAGTATTAGATAGATGGTATTAATAAAACCCACGGTATTGATTCATGGTATTGCATGTATGAGTCATATATAAAGGATAGAGACTCCCTACGAGGAGCATCGTGTCTTATTTTGTAATCAAGCTCTGCTCTATTGGAGGTTGCCCCCTCGAAGAGGCAAGTGAACATTACTCTCTGAATAATAAAATCATTGCTATTCTGTGTTCTGGGTATCTTTTCTTCGCATATTCTGTATTTGGGTATCATTTTGCAGTTTAAGAGCATAACAAGTGGTATCAGAGCACTTTCGAGGGCCGGTGGGATCTCCAATTCTTAGCAAAAAAAAATTTGGGCTAGAGACGTATTCCGGCGTCTTTAAACCACGGGATCTATCATTGAGCGCATAAACCTGCAGATTTGGGGAGGCATGCACGTAGGAAATACAAGAGGTGGTCACGTCTGTTGGATTCCCTTGTAACCCCTGTGGGTACACCCTCGAGTAGTAGTGCATTAGACAGAACCGCGCACGGATTGTCTTCCACGTACCCTCTGGGTATATCGGAAGCCCCCTAGGCTCCCTTGAAACCTCGCCATAGATAAACCGTCGGCTGTCTTGTGGCTATAGTACACCGAGAACAGCACTCGGAGAGATTACTCGCCCGTACGATAGGGTAGTCGGGTTGTACGGCTAAGGGTATGGTAGATCCTCCTTAGTTAGAGCCCTGAAACATTGGGCCGAGTACTACTGCCAGACCCTTATGTATATTGCGATCTGTAGCACTTGACACTCCTCAAGACCATAGTTCCCTTTTCTATCGGGGGATCGCACATCATCTATATCAGATCCGCTTGTGCAAAGGAGTGCAGTAGCAGTAGCAGACATCAGTCCCGCAGTCTCGAGTCCGCAGATCAGTCATTCCGATCTATTAGATCAGCCGATCTCAGCGCATCCAGCAGCATGCCTGTTCCGTCGCCCAAAGCTATCGATCCGCCATTCAGATCTCTCAGATCCACCAGATCGGCGTTGTTGTGAAGGGTTCCTATAAGGGGTATAATTTTCGCAGGACTTTTGGCCGCATTGACATTTTGAGGATTTGGCGACTGCAGTATTGATCAGGAAGGAGTAAAACTCCGTTTGGAGTTTTCAAAAAAAAAAAAAAATTCTGAGATCTTCCGGGGCGCTTATTGGTGATCTAGCCCATCAGAATCTGGACGACGAGCTGAGCACGGTGGTACCATTCAATTATTAGTGAAAATTTTTTAGGCGGTCCCAATTTTTCATTAGATTGGTGTATGGTAGAAACTAGAGCTCAAGCGATGGCCAATGAAAGGATGGACAAACTTGAAGAATCCATGCAATCCCTCAGCAATTAGCTTAACGGACTATGTATCCAGGTCCAGAAATTAATCCCGAAGGGCAAGGAGCAAGCCCACGAGAAGGCGTATAATGGCAATGAATACAATGAGGGTGAGTCTAGGCACTCTCCTCACGTTTGGCACACCCACCAACAACCCAGTCCACGACCTCCCAAGTTGGATATGCATAAATTTGATGGTTCTCACCCGTCGGCATGGATAGCACAAATGGAGCAGTATTTTAAACTGAATCGCATCTTAGATGATGCGACTCATCTTATGTTGGGGAGCATGTACTTGGACAATGAAAGGTGGCAATGGTGGGAATGGCATCAACGTTGCAATGGACCTTTTAGGACTTGGACCCAATTTACAAAAGCTCTTCAAGACCGCTTTGAACAGGAAACCTCTTTTTTGGGTCATCTTACTAAGCTCCGACAGACGGGTACAGTGGATGAATATATTACAGCTTTTGAAGCCTTAACCTTCCGCACTTGGGGTCTCTCAGATGTGTTCTACACGGAATGTTTTATCAGCGGTCTTAAAGAAGCCATCAAAGCTCAAGTCTTGCTGCACCACCCTCCCACATGGACAGAGGCTTGCAAGGTAGCCCGTAACGTGGAACGTGCATTAGCAGCCCAATACAGTCGCCCAAATTTCTCCACTAAAGGTCACCCCCACAAGCTCACAACACGACTCAAACACTTAAGGTCCAAAAGGTGTCACCTGCGGAAATGGCCGAAAGAAGAAAGCAAGGACTATGTTACTACTGTGATGAAAAATATCCCCAGGTCATAAATGCAAGGAGCCCAAATTTTTTCAAATAGATGCCACTGACTACAGCTCAACAGAGGAAGATCCACCACTTGAGGAACATGAGGCGCTAGAAGAAGACAACCAAAAGGACAATGTCTCGGACGAACTAGTTATTTCGTTGCATGTGTTGGCAAGGATTTTTCCCCTCAAACTCTCAAAATCAGAGGTTTTCTTAAACATCGCCCAGTAGTAGTGTGATTGATGAGTGGAAGTACACATAATTTCATCCATCAAAAAGTCGCAGAAGCAGTGCATTGTTTTGTACGAGCAGTTTCTAACTTCCAAGTCCAAATTGCGGATGGGGGCACAATGAAATGTGAAGGCCACTGTGAAAATGTCAAACTTCAAATGGGGGATTATCAGTTGAAAACCCACATGTTTGCCATACACATGGGGGGTTGCGACATTGTCCTCAGCGCTGAATGGCTCCGCACTCTTGGCCAATCACAATGGATTTCAGGAGTTATATATGAATTTTAAGCAGAACAACTCCACACATACCCTCGTGGACTCCAGGCGGGAGCCCCCTCTATCATCAGCTCGCATAGGATGGAAAAAATTGTTAAGAAAGGGGCATCATGGAGTGGTAGCTCAATTTAATGCCATCCAGGTAGTCGAAACCAAGTCTCTGCCAATTCATCCTGAGATGCAACAGATTTAAATAACCATCTGCGGTCTTTGACAAGCCTCATGAGCTTCCACCCTCGAGAGGGGAACATGATCATAGCATCACCTTGGTTCTAGGGGCCAACCCCAAATGTGCTGCCATACAGATATCCGTTCACCCAAAGAATGAAATAGAAAAAATAATCAAGGAACTTTTGGAAGAAAGTGTCATTCATCCAGCATTAGTCCTTATTCATCCCCAGTGGTCATGGTGCTCAAGAAATATGGGGAGTGGCGGATGTGTCCGACTTCAGGGCCTCAATAATTGACAGTCAAAGATAAATTTCCCATCCCGATGGTTGAAGATTTACTGGACGAACTCAATGGGGCTCAATTCTTCACTAAGTTGGATCTTCGCTCAGGTACCACCAAATTCGCATGAAGGAAGTCGACATTCCCAAGACTGCTTTCAGAACTCATGAAGGCCATTATGAGTTCCTGGTCATGCCATTGGTCTTTGTAATGCCCCTCTCTACTTTTTAGAGCCTTATGATCACTTCTCAAACCATATTTCAGGAAATTTGTCCTTGTCTTCTTCGATGACATCCTCATTATAGTGGCACTTGGGTGCAACATCTTCAGCATGTAGATCTTCTTTGCAATGCTCGCAAGCATAAATTATTTGTCAAGATGTCCAAGTGTTCGTTTGGCATGGAAGAAGTTGAGTATTTGGGCCCCATTGTGGGCGTGAAGGTGTCAAGGTGGACCCAAAAAGATCCAGGCAATGCAAGAA